>VDFB02000013.1:45711361-46079413 GCA_007258455.2 Sequoia sempervirens | reverse complement strand
CAAAACCATATGTATGTCTTGCCGATACATACCCATAGATGAATTTTGATCGTTGTGACAATGAAGAAGTCATGTCGATATGCCTACAGCAAACATATATTAGTAAAAATGCATTATGGGTCTGGGAGACCCTGAAAATCTCACGCCGAAATGGAACTATAATGTGAAAAATGCAAACTCGATGGATCATATGGGATAAATATATGCAAAGTGTGAGCCCAGAATGATATGAAGAAAAATTGCATATGGTGATGACTATTTTGGGAACTTCGGGGGTATGAAAAAATTATTTAGAATTTTACGGTTCCAACAAAGGAGTCCCAATCTTAACTAAAGAAGGGACAATGTAGAACAATGTGAAGACTGATGTAGAGCACGAACCAAAAATGATGATGAGTCCTCCAAATGTTGCTCCAAAAGAATACCAAACTGTAACAAATACAAATAGAAAGAATCAGGTACCACTGTAGAAGATGTCAACATAAATGGTGACTGAGCTGAAATTGTCAACTCGTGACTAATTGTAGAATCTATCAATGAAAAACTATAGATGAATCCACACTACAACATGAATACAGTCAAAATCAAGGAGACAATTGCATGGGTATCA
The DNA here is from genome assembly GCA_007258455.2 of Sequoia sempervirens. Taxonomy (NCBI): domain Eukaryota; kingdom Viridiplantae; phylum Streptophyta; class Pinopsida; order Cupressales; family Cupressaceae; genus Sequoia; species Sequoia sempervirens. Next base: position 46,078,803 of record VDFB02000013.1, on the reverse strand, counting down.
ACTAGACACTCTCACCTAATAGATTGGTATATTCCTATCTCAACTGGAGACATGTACCAAGTCTCTAGATGTAGAACCTTACTTTCTAAATACAGGTAGATTGCTTCCATAATAGGTGTGTCTATATGGTATCTAGTCCATCACACTGAAATGCATGGGTAACTAGTCATTGCATTTTCTATGTATATAGGAACTAAAAATTGATACATAGATCAATCCAAAGAATCACAAAATGTGATAGAATACACATAAATAATAAGAATGTGGCACTTTATTTTAGTGTGTTTACAACATTAGAAGAGAAGAACTACAACAATGATGATTCAAATCTAAAAATATTGATGAAGAAACCACACAAAAATGTGCCCCAAAGAAAATGAATATGAAATATGCCCTCCAATTAGATGTCGGTAGGAGCTATTGGCCCCTTTTAACTGTCGGTTGGAGGTATGAACAGTGTAGGACAAGGCTCAATAGGTAGTCAAGTGATTTTCCCAAGTTTACTTATTAGTGTGACTTGTTAAATTAAAAGAACTTAATTAAAAGTTTAATTTTAAAACATATTATTTAAAACTTTAATAACAATTAATAAAGAAAAATATTTAATTTTTTGACTTTAAAAAATTATTAAAAAAAAAATATTTTTTATTTAAAAAATTAATTAAAATATTAATAAAGAAAAAACACTTATTATTATTTAAAAACTTTAATAAAATTATTAAAAAAAAAAAAAAGTTCTATTTAAAAAATATTTAATAAAAAACATTATTGAAAAAAGTTTTTATTTAAATTTTTAAAAAATAAAAATAAAAAGGGGGTGACCAATAGCGGCACCCCCCTTGTCACAACTAGTGACCGTGGTAGGTGGTGTTGCCCCTATCACCACTAGTAGAAGGCCTACAAGCCACAAACCCTATAGGACCTACAATGCAAGTACATGTTGGGTTCCCGTGGTGCTCACAAATAATTTTTTTATTAAAAAAAACTTTATGTTTTTTCAAAACCTTTTAAATTTTTTTATTTGATTTAATTTTTTTAAAAATAGTGATTTTTTTAATAATTTTTATAAAAAACTGTAAAAATTAATTTTTTAAAAGAGAATTGTACCACTATGTAGGTGGGGTCATATGACCTGCCTATAATTTTTTTGCCTTTGAGATCAAATTGTCCAAAATCAATGATTTGACAATCGATTTATAGGTTCTTGGTCCTTCTGAGCATGATGTCAGGGTCAATTTGACCCAAAATTCTTTGAAAATATGGTTGCCTTCTGGATCTGGCAACCAACACCCAATCTTCAAACCCTAAGAGATTTAGCCTCTAATGTCCAATTGGGATGAAACGAAGGATAAATCTGACTTTCTCAGGCACTCTGAATATAATGGTGAGCTTAGATCTAATACAACAAGCTCTCAAAATGTACTTGCAATATAAAGCCAAAAGAGGAACCCCCCAGAATCTAGTATTTCTATCACACCTTTCTGATTCTCTAGATCATCCAAAGATTCAAGAGAAGAGCATACTCAATGCTTCAAGAAAATACAAGATTTTCACTCAAGATATCCTAAATGAATAACCAAAGGCACTCAAATTTCTCTGATACCATGTAATATTTGGCTATGGAGATAGCCACCCAAGATCTAAAGGCCTATGGAAAGGACAAAGTACTCAAAAGGTCAATATGACAAGAATAAACTATATTCATATCAATGAATGCAAATAGAATCAATGTACGATGTGAGAGAGACCCTTGGTTATATAGCCAAGGTGAGACATAGGATTAGACAAGATCATGACAAGCACGCCTTAATCCTATGACAGGAGACAACTAATAATGAATTACCTAGGACATACCGATAAACGTCAACATAAGATTAAGACAAGTTTCTTAATCTTATGATATGAGACATAAAGTGATAAGATCCTATGTGAAACCTATGTAAACTTAAGTGATATGATGTGAAAGGGACCTAATAGTGGAACTAGTTAGGTAATATCCCTATTCACACCAATAAGTTACAAATCAAATTCAAAAATTGCATTCATTTATTTAGGCACTAGATATAGATTTGACTTAGAGTGGAGAAACAAATATGTAGTTATCTATAATTAGATCTTATCAATCCAAGATCTAATCATTGAGCATCCTTTTGGATCACTAAGAAGAGTCTTCAACAAAGTTTTTTATTACTATTTAGTCAAAGCTAAGTCCTTGTTCCCACCTTTGTCATTATTCTAGATATCTATGTTAATTATTGTGCATATACCTTTATTTATCCTAGATCATTTGAAAGGTTCTTTTTGTTTCATTTCATTTTAGTGAACTTGCACCCTCTTAGATCTTGGCCTTTATGGTTTATTTCTAATTTTATTTTCTAGATATGATTTTTTTTTTAATTTTATAGGTTGTTCATTAGATCCTACACTTATGTCATAAATTTTGTTCTTTCAAGATTTGGGTTATGTGATTATTCCAAAGTCTCAATATCTCTCTTTGAGAATTATTTGTTCAAATCCTATAATGACCAAGAGTTGAGCTTAAAATGGAATGTTTGATAATTTAATTAATCATAACATTTGAAGAGTATATTTTTATCATGAAGCACACTTGAAAAAAATAGATATGTATGAAATTGTTATCACTACATGAATGCAATGGATTATAAAACAAAATAATAATTTAAAAACAATAATTAAAATTTCTATTCTAAAACCATGCAAACCTCAAATGGAACATTAGGTAGATTTTATCATTCTTCGATGAAGGATTGTAAATGATCAATTATTATGCAAGGTCATTAGTAGCATAATGATGCAATTCAAACATTCAAAAATGGATTGGATATTTTTCAAAAATTTCCCTTGAATTCCTACAATGATAGTATATTTATAATTTTAAGGTGAAAATATGGATGGTATGTTTTAGTAGATAGTGTCTTTATATATAGTTAATATATCAGATGTTTAGGATTGAAGTATTCACACTTAACTTAATTTTACATAGGATTTTTTATGTTTTTGTCTCACCTCATGTGGTTGAGACACATGCTCTCATCATTTGAGACACCTAGTACATCCATACTTGCCACTTGCTCACACACTTGTCAAGTGAGCTCATAAGTGTTGCACCTTTGAGGGGTAGTCAAAGTCTCACTCCTACCTTCTCACCTCTCCATCCTTGATTATATATGTAAATCTTATATGTATATTTACACATTCCAATTATAAGATAGGCATCCTATTGTGCATCATTTTTCACTAGTGAAAGGCTATCGATTCATGCACTTCCAGATCTTGGCTAATCCCAACATGGTATGAAAACCATGATTGTAGGTTACTTCCCACATCAATGTGACTCCAAAACCTAACCCTATCATTGAAGCATCGTGGATCTTGACAACACTGTTGTTGTATTTGAGCTGCTCAAGAAACAAAGAATAGTATTTCATTTGGTGAAATTGAGTAATTTTCATATTTTTCAAATTTTTATTTGTGTACCATTTTTTATAGTATGGAATATGTATGAATAGAAAATTTATAATTTTAAAAAAATATAGTAGAGGGCCCAAATCATCCTTTTCCCATCATCATTTTGGCTAAAAAATTAGGTTTTAGAGGAAATTTTGTGACATGTTTGGACTGTTTACAAGGTTTGAAAGCTTCATTTCACCTTTTTTAGCCCATATATACCTTAGAGCTATTGGTGTGGACTCAAACTTTACCATAAGTATTATGGTTTGAGGTTTGTAGACTTTTGTTGGTGGGTCGAGAGACATACTCTTTCCAGCTGTGCCCATTCATCTTAACCCATCCTTAACCTATTGTTCATGTTTTGTAACATTGGGTGTTCCAATTTTGGCATGGTTCATAGAGATTTTATAATATTTATGGGCATGATAAACTCTTGAAGATTCAAAAATATTTCTTCTCTTACTGTCAAGTTTTATTCTATAACACCATTGATGCCTATTACACACATGTTTTTTGTTGTCCCTATGACTATTGTGCATAAGCAACATCTGCTATAGAGTTGTTTGCACAACTTGTTCTAAAAAATACCCCTAGTGCATGGCTTTTTGGGCAGCCTTGGCTCCATCTTATGCATCCATTGGTTGAGGGTTTAAATACATATCTATCTTTTTTTAAGTTGAAATTTGATTATATTCTCATGTGCTAGTAATATCTCTAGTACAGGTCTATCTCTCGAGAAAAATAATAGTTTTAATTCTCTTCTAAGACAGTCTACTATCCCCATGCAACCTCAACCTCCAACAAAGTCTCATGAACTAGTCATCTTCCACGAATGACTTCCACTTGACACAAAAACCCACCATTAGTTGTTAGCATTTAGTACACTTGTTTGCATTGATTTTTTTGTTCAACAATAAGAAAAGTATGCTTCTTGTTCTCACTACCATTTAATGTTAATAGTTAGTGGTCTATAAACCAAATGGTAAACTACAGCTTCATGCAAAAGCTTGTAAAAGGGGTTTTTTTTCTTTTTTCATAACTTGCAAACTGGGAGTCAAATTTTCAAATGTAAATAGTTGAATGAGAAGTTGGTTTTTTTGTCTACACTTTTTACAGAAAAAAAATCAATGCATATTAGAATTTCACAAGGAATTTGTATTTTCTTGTAATTTTAAGATTTGGATTGCCCCTTTTTCCAAAAGTCATAAAAAACATGATGTTCTATAAATGATTGATTTGGCATCCAATCTTCACACAAGTTGTAATTATCTTGCATATCTTTCTAGGGGGGATATGTTTTAGCATTGATCTTTTTTTTTCAAGGGGAGGGGGTAGCTCTTTTATTGAATCTAGGGGGCAATTTGGTGTTTCCACTTTTACATTTGTTGATTTTGTAATCATGTAAAAAAATAGATGTGATTACTATAGAAGGAAAATATAAACTTTAGATTCTTGTAGGATTTGTGAAATAAGGAAATGGAGTAATACATAAGCCTTCAGGTTGTCAAGTTATTTCATTTCAACACCCACATAAACATCATCTAGTCTCACTCATACATCTTGTGAGACATCATCATCATTTGGGAATGAACAATGTAACCCCATGGCTTGCATTGTGATCTCATCTCCACCATCATCACCTGATGCTACAATTGAATCTCAAGGATCACTTGATGCCATGTCACCTCCCCTCATTAATCATTGTGTACCCTAAACACCTCCTACACCCTCCTAGTTGATATTTCCATGGATTCTAGTGATTCTTTACACCAATAAATTGACATCATTTTTTCATATCTGTCATATTGGGACACATTTCTACCAAACACCATATCCTTGTTTGTAGAGTTCTACATTTCAAAATTAGATGACATTATTGAGGATATTGGTCTTTTGTTTGATGGCAATCACATTAGTACTATTGTCATCCCATATTTGTATTTTTCTCTTGCCTTTCCTACATTCACTTCTATAGTGACACATTATGTATATCTTCATGATTTTAATCCAACTCAAACATCATTCATTTTGACAACCTTTATAGTAGTAACAAATTCACATCAATCCATTTTTCATCATACATCCATGGTTCCTATTCTTGAATCTTATATGATACTTGATCCATCTTATCATACTTGATCCATCTTATCAACATTTATCATAGTTTAGCATTAGCTTGAAGATCATTGAGATTCTTTTTTCCTGCATATTCCTATTAGGAATGGGAAGTCATCTTTCACATACTTGTGGTGTTTTTCTTCCCAAGGGGGGAAATGTTGTTCAAAAATCGTGAATCATCTTCAACATCCATTGTTAAGCATTTACCAACACTAAAATATTATTTTGAGGGGAGACTGTAGATAGTTTTTCTTATCATATCAATTTTGGGAGGAAGCATCTCTTCACATGGAGTTCTTTCCTTTTCAATTTCTAAGGGGGGTCACATAGAACTTCTCTCTTTTCTCTCCTATGGAAGGGAATATTTTTTATACTTATGTAATAGAAGTAGTCCTTGGGGAGTCATCACGAGTCCTTCTATCTTCTATCTTCTTCAATTGTAAATTTCCATTGCATCATTTTTCTTTTGGAGAGGAATTTTATTTTTCATTGGGCTTTCTATTTTACCTCACTTTATGAGAAATATGTACATTGGTACCAAACATGGCCTACTAGCTAGGACTCATCATGTAAGTTGCATACCTTATTCCCTAAGTTGCACCTAAGTAGGGAGTGTTAGTGTAAATAGTGTCTTTACATATATCTAGTTAGGATATCACCTTTCTAGGATTGACCTATTCACACTTAACTTTATATAGGATTTTTTATGCTTTTGTATCACCTCATGTAGTTGAGACATGTGCTCTCATCATTTGAGACTCCTAGTACATGCATACTTGTCACTTTTTCACACACTTGTCAAGTGAGCTCACAAGTGTTGCACCTTTGAGGGGTAGTCAAAGTTTCACTCCTACCTTCTCACCTCTTGATCCTTGTTTATATATGCAAGGCTTCTATGTAAATTTTACAAACTTTAATTATATTATGAGAATTATATTGTGCATCATTTTTTTTACTAGTGGAAGGTTATTAATTCATGCTTCAATATCTTGGCTAATCCTAACATGACCAAGATTGATTTAATCAATCTAAAGGACTATATATTTGATTTAGAGTTAGCTAGTTCCATTGACTAGATAACTAAACTAATTTATTAGTCAATCAACTTAACTGACCAATTAGCTAATTTGATTGATCAATCAACTATTTTGATTTATTAATCAAATAACTTGATTGTTTAGTCAACTAATTTGATTAAGAGTTAACTTGATCAAATCATTATTTTGCTATTTTGAATGATAAGTGAAAGCTAGGATTGACTAAATTAACATGAGAAATGTGGGATTGACTAATTAGTTAACTAGCCTTGATTGATGAGTGATATGTGGGTGAGGATAATTAAGATTATCTATTTATTGTAATTGGGTAAATGTGCATGGATTAATTAGGATCTAATTAGTTAATAATGATTAATCAATTATCATAAATTTGGTGATATGAAGGGGAATGAAATTAATTAATTAATTAATATAATAAAATTGACTAAATTGGCATGAGTGATATGTGGGTGAGGATAATTAGGATTATTTGTTTATTTTAATTGGATATGTGTGCATGAGTTAATTAGGATCTAATTAATTAATTAATAATAATTAATCAGTTAATTAGGATCTGATTAATTAATAATAATTAATTAGTTAATAAGGCATTGGGTGATATAAGAGGGAATAAAAATTAATTAAATAATATAATGTAACAAAATAATCAACAAGGCAAATTAACATGATAAAGTTGATAAATTTGTGGCATTATGAGATGATAAATATAATATAATTGCTTGATTGACAAATGACAATATAATTGATTGATTGGAATGACAATATAAGACTAGAGTGATTAAAATGGGATGATTACAACAAAGTTAAGGTGGTGAAATCTAGGTGTCTATACTACATAATGGATTTCTTCTAAGCTTGGAAATTTAATTGATGTTGGTAATCCCACACATTTGGTGGATGCTTTTCATAATTTATTGATAGATAAACCATATGGTCTAAGATTGGTTTAATGGATTGGCATAAAGGTTATCTTTTCAAGCTCTTTGAATGGTGTGTCTTCCTCACTTTCACCCAAGCTTCTTCTTCTAGTGTCACTCCTTACCCCCCTCCTAATTTGGTATGCCATAATTCTGATGTTTCTTGTATGGGTGTGAACAAGGTGTATTATCTAGTTAATTTCACTATAGAACCTATTCACATCTAGTTATTTAAGCTTACTTAGGTCATCTGATATTTGCATATCATATGTTAGGATTAAGATATTTTTCATGATCTTAGATAGCTTTAGGGTTTTATTCTTGCCTATGTTGGGACTCAAATCTGCATTTTCTTTTTTCTTGAGTCACTTCCCTTTTGTGTGCTTGTGAAGTCCCCTTTTATTTCCCATATATTGATAACTAATTTAATATATCTAATATGGGTGTTCTTTTGCCAAATTTCTTAGCAAATTTGGGTAGAGAACAAAAAATTAGGCCTAGTTATTTTGGGAAGTTTTACAAAATTATCTAAGGGAAGAAAGTTATATGTTGATGCAACATTTTTCCCTTCCTACCACCCCAAGTGCAATCCACTTGTATTTTCCTACAAATGTTAGTTTGGTTATTGATCCCTACAAAAGGTAGAAAAAATTTAAAAATTGGCTAAGTATAGTTTTACGAGTTCTCAATGCACAACTAAATTACACTTTTCAATATTTATCCTATTCACTTGAATTTTTTTGCTTTATAGAAAACTATGCTCATCCAATTTTGAGGGCATTTCCATGTGAACTCTCTTAATTCTATTTGTTGATGAAATTTTTTCATTTCCACTTTGATGGATTACCAAATTGTCCTTTAATTGCTACTTTTACCTTATTATTTCCCAAAGAATTGTTGAACTTTTACATAATTCCATGGTATTTCCTAAGTTTATAAAAATATAATACACTACAAATAGTTTTTAATGTTTTTCTATTACATGATTCTACTACCTATCTACACATGCCTCTATGATTGTATCTTATCTTTATTAGTAGACAAAATTTCATAGGACTTTATTTCTTAATTGTATTCTTCTAAAAAATTACTCTCTTTAATATTAGCAAAATTATGATAGGACTAGTTAAGATTATATATATTGCAAAGAATAGTCAATTGAATAATCAAGTATTCTCTATATTTTCTATTTTCGAGTAAGCAATCAAATTCCAACAAGTTCTATTCATTTTTGTGAGATAATCTACATGAAGCTTTGAATTTTGGTTGATTATTTAGTATAATGAGTGCACATACTCAAGCAAGGGCCCACTTGACTTATGGTGCTACTTTTTAGTTTAGTTTGTTAATTTTATTGCATTCAAATTCTAGTTAAAGATATTTAAATCTTTGTACAAAACTATTGGTTGATATCTAGTGTAGGATTTTTAGCTAAGCATGTTATTCACTTATAGTTGTTATTTGTAATATTAAGATTAGCAGTATTCTTTAATCCTTTAGTTAATTGTTAATTTAGTAATGCTTTCCTTTTATAATTTATTTGATGAATAAAAGTATTTTAGAGACCCTAAAAAATATCTTAGTGTGCAATAGTATGTGCCTCATATCAAGCATACATCCCTAGTTGATAATTTAATGTACCCTATTACAATTGATGGTTACTTAATATAGGATAAATTTTTCATTTAAGTAGAAGTGCATGACCATACTACTCCAGATCATTAGTTAAATGGGTGACCATATTATTTTGGCATCATTTTTGAGGATGGTGCCAAACTATGAGACTATCTAGGTTTTTCAAAGAGATTTATTGTTTCCATAGGCATAGTAATTTTTATCTTTTGCATTAGGATTAATAGATATTGTATCAAATTCCAAATTCTCTACTGACACTTCACAGGAAAGGTGGGAAGTAGTTCACAATTGTTGCATGTGGAGAATGAGAGATACTTTACAAGGATTCCTTCCAAATCAAATTTCTCATGAGGACATATTTGCAATAGTGGTGGAGATAAGAATAGGACAACAAAGTGGATCCTTGAATCCTGAAGCTAATTCAACCCATAAATCTCCTCCTTCAACCCTTTATTCTAGTTCTAGATCTAATTAATTATTTCCATCTACTCCATCAACTATTGGTTCTCATTCAAAAATGGAGGACATTGGTGAAAACAAGGAACAACCTCTTGAAACTAGTACCTTTGAAATTCCCTTTGCATACTAGAACAAGAATTTTGTCATGAAAAATATACCACCTTCTACACTCCCTAATTTCCATATCCTTACAAAATAGGACCTTGATCTACATTCCTATTTGAGTTTGGTATCCTCTATAGGATTTATGATTATACTACAGATGCATAGAGACTAAAGTTGTTTCCAACCGCATTAAAAGATTTTGCATCAAGATGGATCATGGGGCTTGGGGGAAATACATTAATTGATTGGGACACCATGAAGAAGAAATTTCTAATGAAATATAAGGACTATTGTAGGGGAAGAGACATGAAGGGAGATGACATTTTTTGGATGAGCCATAAAGAAGATGAGCCACTGGAAGACTATGTTGATAGATTCCTATTTTTCCTCTACAAATCCAAAAAAAATCAATTAACTAGAGATTCCTTGAAGTTAATATTCTTACAAGGATTTAATGAGGAATATTTAGATGCTCTAAACCTAATAGGTTTAGGAGAAATACTTCAAGTTCCATGGGAGGATGTTTTCCAACATTGTAGGAACTATTCACATTCCATAATGAAGAAGACACATAATTTGTGAGAAATTTCTACCAAAACAACTTCAGGTGTCTCATGTATGTAGATTAGTAACCTACTAAAAGACATAAAGTAGGAAATAATCAACCATATGGAGACGTAACTTAATAACCTGCAAGATAGAAAGAAACAAGAGGACACAAAAGCATCTTTAGCAAAATATTTCCCACATTTATGTTACAAGAAAAGGGATTGCAAGTGCAAAAGGGTGGCAAGTATAGAAGAAAAATATGAGAAAATTATGGCCCACCTAGATGGATGCACCCCCAAGGAACCTAGCTGCAATAGCAATAGAAGGCAAAAACCAGCATTGGAAAACCACCAATATTCATGCTAAAAACAACAATGATGGGAAACCAACCTTGGCCTAATCCTAATATAGGGTACCTACAACAACTATGAACATTTCCTGCACAACCAACATTTTTTCAAATCCTACTAATCTTTCCCCTAAGCCACTAAGGGCCATGCAACTACTAGCCTAGAATGCACCTAATCCTAATAGTAAACTTGTCTAGTAGGATTACTCTAACAACATTATTCAATATCCTACCTATGTTTTTGAAATCAATGTGCAACTTTGCTTGGGGAGAACACTACCCGTTCCTACTTCACCATTGATCATTGAAATCCCCTATGAGGAATCTTCCAACAATGCTAACCCATATCTGAATCATCCAAGTCAACACTTTGAATATGAGGAATTCATTGATAAAGAACCTTCATTCCTAGAAAGATTGAATATCAAGAAGCATGACCCTAAAATTGAATTTGAATTTCTTGGGTTATTAGAAAATGTCTATGTGAACATTATCTTATTTCAAGCCATAAAATATGTTCCAATCTATAAAAAATATAATACAAGGATTATTCTTAAAGAAACTAGGCACAAAAATAAAAGATCCCCAAACCATCCATGTTATAGGACAAATGGCACATATCATGTTATAGGAAAAGTGATCATTCTAAAATACATAGACCTTGGTAGCCTAGTTGTAGATATTTCCATTAATGGGATTTTTATATGCAATAATTTGATTAACTTAGGTGTAGCCATTAATGTTATGATTAGAGATACCATGCAAAATCTCCAATTAGTTGACATTTGTATTATCACTACTATACTCCAATTAGCAAACAATTTAATTGTTAAACCTAAGGGTGTCATTGGAGACCCAATCATTACACTAGATTCATGAGAGTACCCTGTAGATTTTATGGTTCTTCAACTAAAGGCCAACCTAGGAGGATACTCTCTCATCTTAGTTAATCCATGGTTGAAATTTTTTGATGCTTTTATTAGATGCAAGTCCAAAGATATGATCATTTACAATAGGAATGTGACAAAGAAATTAGTTTTGTACCCATTTGCACAACCCTTTAAACTGAGATAGATCACCCAATCTAGCCAAACCTTGGGGATAATGATTTGAATGGTTTGTAAATATTAATGATATTTGAGAAGATTCACATGCTTAAACCACAAGATGAGGACACTATACTCTCTAACATTATGAAAAATAATTATGCAAGAAACCCATAGTAAAATTCTTGGTTAGCATGTTTGTCTTGCCAACTACATAGTGTTCTTCCTCCAACTTCTTTCATTAAATATATTTCACTTGCATGCATTTTTTATGAGTTGATACCTTAGTATTTTTTTCTTAATATGTCATGTGTAGAGGTTTCCTCCATGAAATCCTTGACTAAGCAAGTCAAAATAACACTGGGAAAATTCCTTAACATAGTTGAACACACAACAACAAATAGAGTTAATTACCATGTTGCAAACCCATAAAATAATATTTTCCTAGGACTATCATGACATGAAAGGCATATAACCTAATTGTTGTACCCAAAAAATATACATAAAAGAGGATTGTAGACCAATCACATAGCCATAGAGAAGAATGAATCATTTTGTCCAATGTAAAAGTTGAATTAAAAAATCTTTTGAATGTCAATTTTTTCTACCCTATATCTGACAATCAACAAGTATCACATCTTGTGATAGTTCCAAAAAAGGGTTGGAAATAGCAAGTATGTGTGGATTATAGAGAGCTTAAGTCAACCACCAGAAAGAACCATTTTCATCTTCCTCTAATTAATCAAGTGTTGGATTCTCTAGTTGGGAAGAAATATTTCTCTTTTTTGGATGGATTAAGTGGTTATAGCTAGATAAGGATTGCATTAGAAGACTAGGATAAGACAATATTCACCTATCTATGGGACACCTTTTCTTATTCAATAATTCCATTTTGACTTTGTAATTCCCATACTACATTCCAAACGGATGTCATAATCATCTTTTCATATCTCATTCATGACTATATGGAAGTGTATATGGACAATTTTACTACATATGGTGATACTTATGATGAAGCGTTGAAAAATACTGAGAAAATATTGTAGTAGTGTCAAGATCACAATCTCTCTTAGAAATGAAAAGTGTTATATGATGATGGAAGAAGGAACAGTCTTGGGACATTCTATTTCACAACATTATATCCAAGTTGACCCAAGTAAAATTGAAATAATCACAAACTTGCTATTTCCATATAAATAAAAGAAAGTTAGAACATTTTTAGGCCATGTGGTATATTACAAAAGGTTAATCAAGGATTTCAAGAAAAGTGTAGTACATTTATTTGTACTCCTAACAAAGGATTTTGAATTTGGCTGGATAGCAACTTGTCAAGAGGCTTTCCAAGCTCTCAAAGATAATTTGACAAAGGCATCGATACTATGATGGCCTAACTAGAATATACCATTCCATATACATATTGATGGCTTTGAATTTATTGGAGCAGTCTTAGGCCAAAAATGAGTAGTAGAATATGCAATTTATTATGTCAGTAAGAACCTTCAAGGTGATGAGTTGCACTATACTGTGACTAAAAAGGAAATTTCAATTATTATTTACGCCATCAATAAATTTTGACATTATATTATAGGATATCATTTTTTGTGCACACTAATCATGCAACCATCAAATACCTAATTCAAATAAGCCAATTATTAGTGGTAGGCTAGTCAAATGGTTGTTGTTGATACATGAGTTTGATATCACAATAGTGGATAAGCTAGGGGAGGCAAATGTTGTTGCATATTTTCTTTCCAAATTGAAAACACCAACACCTAACTCTTAAATATGATATTTTTTCTTGATGATCATTTGATTACAATAATATTGCAAACACCCCGGTATACTAATATTGCTAATTATCTTGTTTTAGGAAAAATATCCCCTCAATTTTCACTTAGAGAAAAATGTCACTTGGTTAAAAGAAGCTTGTCATTTTCATCCATAGTTGGCTATATTTTATATTGGCCTAGATAATGTCATATGTAGGTTTGTAAGAGAGGATGAAGTGTATGATATCTACATGCTTGCCATGATGAAGAATTTAAAAGTCATTTTGCTACAAAAAGAACTACTTTAAAGATATTGAATGCAAGTTATTATTGATCTAATCTATATAAGAATCCATTCAAGTACAATAGGAATTGTGATAGATGCCAAATGATGGTTCATCAAACACACATTAACGATATGCCTCTATAGCCACAGTTAGTCATCTCACCATTTGATAAATGGGGGATTGATTTTATAGGTCAAATTGATCCTCCTTCTGACTAGAAGGAGTACATTTTGGTATGCACTAACTATCTATCCAAGTGGGTTGAATTTCGTGCTATGAAACATGCTAAGGACAACAAGGTTTCTAAATTCTTATATGAGGAAATCTTCACTAGATGTGGAGTACCCAGAGAAATTGTTATTGATCAAGGACCCCAGTTTACATCTGCTTTGATTCAAGCACTACCCAATGAGTATAACATCAAGCATAAGTAGTATACTCCTTACCATCCATTTTATAATGGTTAGGTTGAAGTTACAAACAAGGATATTGAAGCAATCTTGACAAATACACTTGTCATGCTCTACAAGGATTGGTTATCTCATCTCTCTAAAGAAATTTGGGCCTAAAGAAGATCTATGTAAAACTACCCTATGCAATGAGCTAGGGCCCCACACGCTCCCTACTATTCTAAAGGTCCAATTTCCATGATGCTTCTCCAACCTCTTTCTCAAGTCGCCTCCCGCGTTTGTTAATGACCTATATTTCATAGATTGATTGGCCCTTGGGGGGTTACTCAATGTGTTGCAGTTATGGGCTAAGATAAGCCCACAAGTGTATGGATCATTAATAAAGACATAAAATGGTTCGTGGGATGAATTTTTTCCTTCCAACTGAATTTGAGCATAAAACATTAAGGAAAACACTTTATTTGGGCATGGACTTATCAACAACACAAAAAGAGAGGCTAGTGTAGCTTAATGCTTTAGATAAAATTGACATAGAATCCCTCCATCACACTGAGATAGTATATAAATAGTGGATTAAGTGGCATGACCACTACATCAAGACAAAAAATCACAAAGGTGATTGACCTCTCCTCTATGATTCATGGTAAAGGATCATAAGGGTAAGTTACAAACAAGATGCTTGGGGACCTATGAAATTGATACAGTGTATTTGAATGGTGCAGTTCATTTATCTAGCACTATTTAATTTAATTTTTGGTGTAAAGGAGTTTAGGTGTTCTTTTTCCAAATATGGCTTGCAAAGAATTTTTTTACAGTAAAAAGGGTAAGAGGGGTAAAAATTGGGCCTCGTGATCAATCGCTTACATTTAAATGAACAATAAGACTATGTGTTTGAGAAAGGGTGGGGCTAAGAAATGAGGAAAGTGGAGGTGGACCCATAGCCTCATCTATCCCTACAACATTCTCAGCTCATACAACTTCTTTTAGGCATGTAGCATCCCTCAAACACTCAACTTATTTTAAATCTCCTACACTTCCTATCGAGGATGTGCCTGCTAGATGCCCTAGTTCAGAATCTCCTTCAAATCACTCACCTTTTTTTGAGCATCTTACCACAACTATAATTTCCTCAAGAAAAAAAAAATCAGCTCAATCCTTTCTATGGATAAAAATAAAGGAAAACCAACCTCAGTCTCTACCATGAGCAAATGAAAGAAAATTATCATCTGAAATCCTCTAGGTGATCAAATCACCTTAAAAATAGGAAGACAACCACCAAAAAAACTCCCACAAGACCACAATATTTTATAATAGAATCAAATACCAACTTTGAAAGGGATTATATGTTTACACAGTGACCTATTCAAATTGGAAAGTCTTCATCTTATGAAGCCAGTAGTGAGGGGCATTCATTTGATGCACCAATTATGCATTGGAAAGACCAGCTAGGAAAAAGAGAAATAGTTGTACCCTAACCTTGTGAGTGATATTTTTCTCTCACCACCAACCTATAATTAAGGCCATCTTATTGTATTATATTATTTTATATTTCATTATTTTTTGACAATATGACAATTATTTCTATTGTATCTCTCTCATAGAAGGTTTTTGGTCTTGCTAGTTAGACTGTTGTATTTTTTAATTCTTTCAAAACTCCAACATGGTGTCAAAGCTTTGAATCAAAAAAATCCTTAAATTTTTTAAGAATTTTATAGGAACTTTCATAGTGAGCATCATGAAGGAAACAAACCTTGTGAGCTATAACATTTCAACTGAGATTTTTCTCTAGGAAGTGTCCACTAGCATTTTTGAACAAAAAACATCCTATAGAGTAAGGTCATCTTATTGTATTATGTATATTCATTTTTTTTTGACAATATAACAATTATTTCTATTGTATCTCTCTCATAGAATGTTGTTGGTCTTGCTAGTTAGATTGTTGTATTTGTGAATTCTTCCATAACTCCAACATCTCATCGTAGCTTTGAATCAACAAAAACCTTATATTTTTTAAGAATTTTTATAGGAACTTTCATAGTGAGCATCATGAAGGAAACAAACCTCATGCTTGTTCTTAGAAGTACCAAAAACCATAAATCCATGTATAAGACATGATAGCAATTGGCAAGAAAAAAACTAAGTGTTTTTTGGACTTGATTGGGCTACTTGTACCAATCTATACAATCATATATAGTTGTATGGTTGTATAACTACCATAAATCTATGTAGGGAATATTCCCCCTTTGCATCATTTTGCACTACTATTGGTACAATTTGGTATGACTTTCTAGAAATTAAAATAGTTATTTTTTTAAAAAAATAACATGTAAGGTTGTGCATGGTTGACATCATCACCTACACTAGCGTCTTGCACAAGGATTAGCAAGTAGTTATAAGGGCTAGTCCCTAATCACACCTAGGTCAAATGAGCTTACATTTCAAGTCATGTCACTAGAAACACCACTATATATTGTCATCATTATGGCCTGAAAACTCAACCGTGCCATTGACACAATTGTTAGCTCCCAATTCCTCAGTACTTGGTCTCATGGGTGACCAACACCCAAAATTTTGTGTGTTTTCTACAAGCCTTGCAAGAAGACCTTTTTCCAAAAGACATAACTTGTGCTTATGGTATCAATTTTTCACAAATAAATAGGTGTCACAAAGATGGTTATGATCACTGTGTATCCATCCACTTATTGTTTTCTATATTTTACCTAAGGTACTTTTAATTCTAGTTTGAAGTTATCCTTTTTCATTTTTCTATATTCTTATGAAAAATTACAAAAAAATGTTTTTCTTGCTGTGAATGATTAAATTTTAGCCCTACGATATATTGAGGGTTAGTAAAATAACTGTAGGAACTTAAAATTAGATCTATCTTAAGACTGCCTGCAAAAACAATGAAAACCTTCTACAAGAGAGTATGTAAGAAATGATCTTGGTTGATATTAAGATCTATTAAATATGATGATGAGGTGTTGATGATGTTTTCTGCACAACAACTCAGACAAGATACAAGTATCCTATCTCTCTTGAAAGGTAAATCTCTATCAGCAAGCCTCAAGAGATAACCCTAAGGTCTCTAATGTCAGGTCTTGACAATGCAAAAAAAAATCAGTGATAAATGTGAAAATGTTGGTAATCACAATGGGACCTTACTACAAGAAAAATACTGAATCTCTAATTAGCAGATCTAGCAATAAGATGATACTTCAATCCTAAATCTAACTCAAATGATAAAAGAAATAACCAAAAGATAAGGGTTTCAAAGAGATTTCTAGATTTAATTACTCCTAAGATTAACAATGTAAATGACAAACACTTGAAATGGACCAATCCCCTCATAAACCAATTTCTACTCTACCCAAATGAATCTGCAATCTTATAGAAACAGTGCAATCTTCTAAGGTGTTAAATATTTTTAGATCATGAACATTCATTCAAAACAACCCTATTGTAATTGAAATGAGTAAACCTTCACAATTGAACTAAGCACAATGAATATAAAAGGTCCAGGCTAACATTGCAAAGCAACTAACAATCAGTTGGTTGCAAAAATTATGAACCAAGTATTGTTGTAACACTTCAAATATCAAACCATAAACATTATTGAATCAAATCTAATCCTAAATATCAATTTTCCTCAAAGCAATTCTAAAGATAGAATAACAAGAACCATGCAGGATAAGAACACAAATATGGCACCAAATCACAATGTCATTACTTGCATCAAATTATCCATTGTAGCAAAAATTCTAGCTTTTTGTTACAATATTTGCTTGAGAATAACTACTTGCTAACTCTTGCTCTACTTAATTCACTCTAGTATCATCTATCTCTCTATTTGTCTATGTCTCTACTTAACCCTTACAAATGAGGCAAAATTCCATATTTATAGAAAATCCCCAAAACATGTCGGCCTAGCCAGGTTTTACAATAATATTTGGCCACAAAACAACTTGGCCAAGAGAAATTCAAATAAAATAAAATATGCATTAAATGCATGAACTTCATTGAGGTCAGCCTAGGATCTCCAATGCAGCTTGGACCAATGCATGCAAAATAATAGGGAAGCACAAATCTCGATGTAGCCCAACATTAACTATCTTCCCCTTTATCTTTATTTTGATCCAAAATTTCATGCACCTTCAAAAGCACCTTGTCAAGGTTAGCCATAGGTGGTAAAGGAAAAACCCTAAGTTAGCTCTCAATTGATGTAATACTTTCCCTTGATTTTTTCACCGATTTATCCCACTCAACCTTATATGTTAGATATTTATCAATAACAGCAATATAGGTGGCTGCACCATCTAATTGGTGTTCAGTAACAAGATCATCACCAGCTGGAGCATAAAATCCATCCACCACTTTCTCAACGGCTCTAAACTCAAATATTTAGGTGCAATCTTCCTTTTCCCTATCATTATTTCAAATAAAGCAATGCATCCATTATAAACACCAGTTAGGTCATCTTCAATTTGCCTCCTTTTCTTGTAGATCTTCTTCAGAGCCTTTTGCCTTATTTGCAAAGCTTCAAACCACTCCCAAGGTTCAATAGCTCTAGAGGAAGGGAGAATTCCATCACTTATAATCTTATCCTTGGTATACTCCCTAATGGTTTTAGTTTTCTGTAGCAAGAGGTATGTATCTTCCTTATCTTGAGATAATACCTCCTTCAACCAATCAATTTCCTTCATAGCATCTTTTCCAATTAAGAGAATGTCCCTGATAGCATCATTTCCTTTGGATTGCACCCCTTGTAGCCAATTTGTAGTAGAAAGAGTGGAATCCTTCGTTCTTTCCAACTTAGTGATAGTCTCTTGGGGTAAAGGATTTATAGTAGAGGATGAGGGGTTAATGGATTGCAAGGGTTTCATTAGATCTTCCAAACATTTCTTGAGTTTTTCATTCTCTTTCTTCAACTCCTATTTAGTTTGGAATTCTTTCCTCAACCTACCCAAGATGACTACACTAGAACCCTGATACTCTTCAATGTCTTGCTCAATGGAAGTGGGCCCTAAATTGATAGTCTGTAGGTTGTAATCTTTTGCAGTTACATCATCCATGTTCTTATCCGAAGCAAGAGTTGTAATGTGGACCACTCTATTACTTGCTTCATCCCTTTCAATCTTTGAAATGACCCTGGCCTTCTTTTTCCCTTTATCTTTTCCTATTTTTTCTAGTAACTCATCCCAATTGGGTGGGGTGTCCTCCACAACAACTTGCTTTCTCCTTATTTCTTTATCCAACCAATCTAGAATAGTAGACTCTAACTGTACTTCACTTTGTCCCACTTCCTCCTACTAGTATTTAGGCACTTCTTTATTCAAACCCTGCTTCTTAGAAACCTCTTCGGCCTTATTCTCCTTTTCTTTAGTATGTTCCTCTCTATGCATAGGTGACGACACCTTTTTTGATACTCCCTCTCTTTGAGGAGATTTAACTCCTTCAGTTCTAACTAGTGAATCCTCATATCCGCCCAAGGGAGACTGCATTACTTTCTCTACTTCTACCTCAGCATTATAAAGCTCACCCTCATGAAATTCTTCTCCTTCTAGGTCTTGATGATCCTCAGCCTTCTCAGATTCACCTAGTTTTTCGTTTAGAGCTTCAGGGACATCATTGTGTTGTTCTTCATGAGAAGTAGTCAGAGGAGGATCTTTCTTTGGCATATTATCTTTTGGAGAAGGAGTCCTTGTCTTCCTTGTATACACCTGTGTCTTTTCTCCTAAACTCTCTACATTTACCACAGGTGGAGCAAATTCTTCGTCATCTTTAGAACTTACCTTTTGTGACAATCTTATGATTCTTCTCCTTTCAGGCACAAGAGCACCAACCTCATGACTCTGCTTTTTAGTTTCCTCCTTTCTAGACTTCTTAGTCCTTGAAGTATGCCACCTTTTCTTGGCAATTGGCTTTCTTTGTTTTTCTATTTCTTGGGCTTCCTCCACTTGAACACCCTTAATCTTGATTTTAAAAGGAGAACCCACCTTACCTTTACCTTTAGGATCCTTCTCAGTTGATTCCTCAGAAGTGGAGTGAGGGTCCAAATCTCCCATCAAATCATAGGTGCATTGTACACCTTCATTTTCCAACTCCCATATTTTATGCTTTAGCCACATCTTAGTATACCTGGTGACCGGATCCATTATCTGTCCTAAATCTATCTTTTCTTCTTCTAGCCAATCCACATCACCAATTGGCATGTCCTTTACCACCTTAGGTCCCCATCATCTTCAAGTTGGTCGGGAACTACCTTCACATTATATAATCAGACTGATTCAACTGGAAGCCAAGAAAACTTCTTCTTTCTAACCTCATATTCATCACTACAGTTGGCCCAATAATCTTCCAGATTAACCGTGTGGCTATATTCTCTACTGGCCTTCTTTTGGGCTTCACCTATTATGTCAAATCTAGACCTCTTGGAATGGAAAGATAAACCAAGAGTACTCATCTCTTCTTCTGAAGCTTGATCTGAATTAATGGAAGGGCATGCCTCTCCAGTGCCTATCCTCAAAGGGAAGTCTCCACCAAAACCATTCTTATGCTTATCCCTTTTGACAATAGCATCAAAATCACATATATGTCTAGTGACCTCTAGGAGTAAAACATGATTAGTGGGATACCTTGGAAGTCGGTAAGGAGCCCTTTGACAACCATCAACCCAGATGTATGATAAGGTTGGGAACTGAATGAACCAAGCACCATATTTATTGATTAACTCCTTAGCTTGGTCAAAAATTCTCATGTGTTCTGCACCTTGAAGCAATTTGGTGATATGCATGGTGAATTCATCATTTACCCTCCTGTAGCTCGAGCTTCCTAAGTGCAATTGTGGGTAAACTTCATAAATTACATCTTGCCCAAAGACATCCTTGGTACTCAATCCCTTGTATGGATGAAATCTTGCAAGTGCATAGACTAAGTAGGAAGTCATGGTGAAGGTCTTTATTTGTAGCACATTGCACAATTGCTCATGAATCACCCTACTTATGAAACCTGCCCAATGATAGTTGATCTTTTCCTGTTCCATCCTTGCAATGCTGTGGCACATCCAATTCTCAAACATACCTACATTTTCTAATCCAACCACCCTGCTAAGAAGAGTGATGGCATCATAATACTCCTTCTTGAACTTTGCCTTGAATAGCTATTTAGGCAGTTTAGAATAATGAGACTTGGGATTTTCCAACTAGGAATTGATAGCTACTGTGATTTAATAGTCTCCTCTTCATAGAACTTTTTAGCTACCTCCATCTTGAATGCCACCACATGAGATCTGTCTAGCATGTCAAAGGTCTAAGCTATTGAGACAGGATTCAGATTTTCCACAATCCTCCCTTGAGGACCAATTATTCTCTATGTATCACTGTCATAATGTCTAGCACACTCAAGGACTAATTCATAACACTACACTGTAGAGGGAAAACCAGCTACGTGTGCCAATCCTAATTCCAACATTCTTGTAGCCACCAAAGGAAGATCGTGCACTGTCATTCTACCTTTGAACTCCTCATAGTCCCATAGTCCAACATTGGTATATGTTACTTCTAACCAAATAGAGGTGATCTTTCTCTCCAATATTTTTCTCTTGATTTCCATCTTAATTCTCTCTACCTCAAATACTGAGGATCCTTCCATGTCATCCTTAGCCTTTCTAGCCGTCACCTTACCAGATTCTGTTTACACTCAACAAAAGGAACCATAGTAAGAATCACACAAACAAAGGTTAATCGATCAAAAATCATCATTAAAATGAACCCCAGATAAGCAAGGTGTCATTAAATCTCAAATAAAATGATCATAACAAACTCTAGGTTTCAGGACCATCTGCGAAATCCAAGCCAGGAGGAATTTTGAAAAATTCTAGGCCATACAGACTCCAGCAAAATAAACATGAAAACACCTATTAGCAACTCAATCCAATCATTATCAATCAATAAACAACATGTGAGATCTCAAAATAACATAAATTAACCATAAAATGCACCATCATTCATTAACACGTCATGCTATTTCATATTCTTTCACTTTCCACCAGATTCCGGGAAAATCCAGAGGAGATGGATTTCCATGAAGGAAGAGACATTCTGCAAATCTCGGAAAAAAAAAGGAACACAGGACTTCAGGAAAATTTGGGTGAGCATGGAATCTATGGGGTAGGTAAAACTCTGAAATTTTTTGAATTTTGAGAAAACAAAGGAGATCAGGAAAATCTGCCAGAGCCAGAAAATCCTGAGATAGTTGAAAAACACAAACTTTGACATTCAATCACGATTTCTCTTAGATTGACATATTGATCATAAATTTCAAGAATCTAGGCCTACAATGAGTTTGATATGGACCTTCTATAGATTTTCTTAGAATTCTAGGCTAGTTCAAAAGCAAACTAAGGTGAAATGGTGATGCCCTAGGTATCAAACCCTACAGTTCTGCCATTAACGCGCAGGTAGACTCAAGATTCAAACACTGCAACTATTGGGTCCTTACTAGGGGTACTCATGACTCACAAGCAAGTTCCTTTGTGATGCAAATGACAGAGTGAACTCAAACTTACTTGGGAAACAATGAATCAAAAAGTATCATGCAACCCTAGCCACGAAATGCTCAAATCATGCAGAAATTTGAACCCTGAACAAACCAAAAAATGCCAAAGAAATGCTAACCTTCATTAATCAAAAGTAGGGCAATCACATATGTACCATGATGAAATGGAAATCAATCTCAGAGATAAAAAAATGTGAGTTTAATGGCGCCCAACAAAGATAGCAACATAAATGCTCAGAAAATCACCACTTAAATCGAACAATTGACAAAATCAGTGCTCCAAATCAAATCCAATACTCCAAGAATGCACTCCTCAGCCCAATAGAATACGAATGACAAATCACAATGGCACAAGATTCCCAAGAAATTGACTAAATACATCGTTCAAAGCTTGTACGAAGAGCATTAATGCCACCGACAAGACAACCAAGAAAACCTGGGAACCCGACGATAGGATGAACTTTGGAAAAATCCGGCCCACACAAAATTCTGTGAAGACCAAACATTCTCGAACCACAATGTTTAGCCAAATTCCAAGCAGGGTCCAGGAAAGTCCGGCTAGGGTGGAAAATCTCGAACCAGGGTAAAAACCTGAAATTCACCCAGAACCTAGGTATTTCAATGTGCAACTTAGGGGAATCACCTAGGCAAGCAAAATAAACATTTGAGCACATGCCAAGGTAAAGTAATCCTCAAAATTGAAGGGCCAAGACACCAAAATCCAAAGCAAAAGAGGGTCCCTGCTTTCAGCGGGGCGTGTGTGCGAAAACTGCACAACATGAGGTATCATGAAAAAGGTACAATGACCTTGCTTATATAGACAAGGTGTGATGAAGTACCAAATGCAAAATATTAAATGACTTGTGTCATTATTAATTGACATGAGCCATCATTAAATGACCTATGACACTAATATTTAATAAAATATAAAATATTATCTAAAAAAATTAAATACTTCTAGGACCTAAGTAGACTTAACATGTAAATAGGACCTCACTTATAACTAGTTAGGAAAATTACCTATTCACACTAATACCCCCTTAAGTGCAACTTAGGGAGAATCAATTATTATGCAAATGATGCAAGGATGCAAGGATGGGTCCTGGCTATGAGGCCATTAGGTACCCATGTACAAATGATCTCTCACAAACGAAGAAAAAGAGAAAACCCACATGGGAAAAAATCCCTCTCCAAAAGAGAGAAAATATATAAAAAAGGATGATGCATAGAAGACTCAATGATACCCCCAAGTACAACATCCATCATGAATATACAATCAATGAATCCTTATAAGAGGAAAATAAAGATACTATGTATCCCCCCCATAATGTGTAATCTCATGCAAAAATGGTAAGTTCCTGAAGAAAAAAATGATCCAATTTCGATAAACAACTTGTCTCCCTTTTGGAAGAAACAAAACCAAGTACAAATGCAAGAATGCTTCCCCATTCCAAATAGAAATTGAAAGAAAGAAGCATAAAAATGTATGATGATGTCTCTAAAAGTTATGCATGTATCTCCTTGTTCAATGAAGATGATGATGCCACAATCAAATCAGGTACAAGCCCAAACAATGAAGAAGGTGACAAACTAGAACTATGTGGAAACTGATGTTGAACAATATCCAAAGAAAATGATGGTTTGACAATAGTAGTGCAATGTCTATCATCAAATAGGAGAGATAACCCCTCAAATGTGTCCTCTAAATTTGAAATTTAAGATTCCACAAACAAAGATGTAATGTTTGATATATAGGAATCCCAATTAGGAAGATAATTAGATACTTGTAATTAATCACTCAAAATTCTCAATGAATCACCAACAAGAGATGAATGTTCCTATTGAATAGGAATGATGGGAGCCTCAATCAATGACTTTGCATAAGGAATCACTAAAGGTGGAGGATCAACAAATATCTTTGAAGGAGGAGGAATATTTGAAGAAACCTAATCATCCTCATTTGACTATTCAAAGAACTCCAAATATTCAAACTCCCGAATAATATCACAATCATAGAGTATATCCATTTTTGAAAAATTAAGATGCACAAGAAAATCTAAAATAGGATCATCTAGAAATGGTTGAGTATCAAGATCTTCATATATCTCCCAAATTTTAGTCCAAATAATATGAGAACACTCAAAATGAACAATGACATTCAAAATGTCATCATCAACATGCATAGCAATAACTCCTAATACATGATCCATTTTGCAATTCCAAGAAAATTTCTTACTACCACTACCTAGAGGGGGAACAATACCATACAAATGTGGCAAAAAATGAAGCCAATGAAGATATTTTATGATGCCATCTCTCCATTGTTTATAGTTTCCCATTTTTAACATAATCAGAGAAGGATGAAATGAAAAACCCACAATGAAGTATGATAAATCTCTAAAATTACAAAGACTAAAACCTTCAATAGCAATTAGAAACCCCAAACATTATGTATACTACAAATGAAGCTTTCCCCTAAAAAAAAGAACCTCTCCAAGAGTCAGGATGTCCAAGTAATTAACCAAAATGTAAATATGTAAAAAATATTAATAAATGATACCAGGGGCTAAAATAGGAAAAAGTACATGTGCACAATGATAAAGCTCCTTGATACCAATCTAATGTTGCAAAAACCATGAAAAACGAAGATCCAAGAAAAATATTATGAGCTTGGAGGTCCAAATAAAAGATCTAACTCCAAATAGGAATAAAATATTCCAAGATTAAAATATGATCTAATAATACCCACACCATTAGAAACTAATCAAAACCATATTTCCAACGATATCTCATTTTCAAAAATCTAATTATCAAGTCAAAAGTTATGATGTTTTATAAAAAAACTACCTAATTAAGGCTCAAGGGCGCAAAATTAAACCCCCTAAGGGTTGGTAGGTGGTCACCCCATGTGACCAAAATTTGGTGGACAAAGCTAAGCACTGGTATGATGATCGTGTTAGCATCAAATTTAACATAGTCTTCCACGATGATCATTTGGTCGTCAAATTTAAGATAGTTGCTTGAAAATTTTAAAAAAATGTCAAAAAAATCTTCCAAATATGAAGTATTTTATATGAAAATGAGGGTTTTGGCACCTTTTGGATGCAATCGTAGGATTGATTTTGGCTCAATATTCTCCAAAAGATCAGCTACCTCTCAGATCTGGTAACTACCTCCCAACTTCAAATCCTCATAGATCTGGTAAAATATGTTAGATTTTGATTAAAAAATCTAATATTGACTTTCTCTTATTCCCTAGCCACAATCATGAGATTAAATTACCTCCAACATGCACTAAAATTAACTTGCAATAAAATCACATAGACAAAACCCCAAAACTAGTGTTCTTTTATTCTTCGAATCGCTATAGGGTGAAAGAGAAGAGCATACTCAACCTTAGAAAAATTCACCAAGTTCTCTCACTGTAAATAGCTCTTCCCTCATATTTGAGAAGGAATTTACAATGTCGTGCTCTGATACTATGTAGGAGCTAAAAATTAGCTCTATCCAAGGACCACTTGCAAAAAACAATAAAAACCTTCTGCAAGAGAGTATGCAAGAAATGAGCTTGGTTGATATTAAGATCTATTAAGTATGATGATGATGTATCATGTAAAAGTGTACAATGACCTTGCTTATATAGATAAGGTGTGATGAACTACCAATGCAAAACATTATATGACATGAGCTATCATTAAATGACCTAGGACACTAATATTTAATAAAAGATAAAATATTATCTAAACAACTTAAATATGTGTTGGACCTAAGTGAACTTAACATGTAACTAGGACCCCACTAATTAATAGTTAGGAAAATTACCTATTTACACCAACAATATCAATTGTTACATATTTTATAATTTTGTTCTCTCTTAATTACTATTCAAAATGGTGGAAATATCTTCTATTGAGCATCTTATACCACATATTACTACACTTGGAAACCACATATGATTAGATTGCTCATGTTTAAGGGATTATGGCCCACCTTGAATGATATAACACTTGAACTCACTCAAGAATATGATAAATTTGCATGCATAAACAATATGGATGAGGCCATAGAATTGATATCACTATATGTTTCATATATTATTATTTTTGATATTAAGTCTTGCAAAACACCTAAGAAGATATTGAATAAGTAAAAGAAAAAATTTAGTACATCTAATTAGTTTCAAGCACTTCAAATTGAGATAAAATTGACTACATTAGCATTAAATTCCTCCTCCACAAGGGGCTTTCTTGTCAAATTCAAGCCACCAAGGTCACTATTGTAGGGTTTTGGAAATGGAAAGACTAACAAAGCTGATTTTATCTAAGCTTAAAGGCCCATTTTAGGTCTTATCTTCTACTTATTATTCTCCTACGGATGCACTTGGTGATGTTTTCACCATGCCTACTTTAGGGGTTTTTGGTCATCATCTAACATAAGAAGAGGAAAATTTAATCTAGTTTAATGTTATTTCAAGTTTCAAGAACTAGGCATTAGTGGCTAGCCACCCAAAGGGAAAGGAGAGAAAAAGCATAAGATGGATTTTGAATCAAGTGGTGAGATCCCTCTAGAATCCAAAATAAAAATAAAACAAGAAAAACCAATTCACTTCCAAAAATGAGAACTCTTCCAAGTCTTGAAATTCTTCCTCCAAGACAAAGAAGAAATTAGTAGATCCTTGTTCTTTTTGTGGAAAAATGGGATGACATAATGAAATATTGGAGAGATTAAAGGCTTTAGAAGATGTGATGCAACACCATCACATTGCATCCTGTAGGTATCCTTCATAGGTACAAGTAAAGGGAACACCATTTCTACATGGGCTTTGTCTTGTACAAAAAGTTGGATACTTGAATAAAGATCTTCTCATTAAATGACACATTCATGAGGCATTGGCACATCACTTTTATATTGTAGTGGGGAATTCTACGCAATTTTTAATATTGTGATTGGGTATTGTTCAATTAGAGGATAGTTGTATTCAAGATGTACTTTTGGTTTCTAATATTTTATCCAATTTCCTTTCAATGTATAAGATTTGTCACTATATCATTAGCAATACAATTGAGTTCTCTACTCATGATGTGGCTATTCAATAGTTTCATGATCCCAAGATTTATTTTTCTTTAGGTATTGTTGATTATGAATATCACTTATAGAAGTTTGATGGTTTTGAAAGTCAATTAGGATTATCTCTTATGACACATGTAGATTCCCAAAAAAATATTCAACATGACTAGTTTTATCATGTCAATTATAGGTATCTACATTAGATGAAGACACATAAATGAGTGATAGGGGTACCCAAGGTTTCATGCACTAAGAGAGTTTGTTAAGATAGTGTAGTTGGAAAAAATCAAAATAATTATTTTTCTAAAGGTAAGGCCACATGTGCCAAGGCATCTTTAGAGTTGTTATATAGTGATCTAATGTCATTTTTTCTCCTTTTAAAAAGTTCAAGTATGCGCTCACTTTCATTGATGATTTCTCCAAAGATACATGGGTGCAATTTCTTAAAGTACAAGAGTAAGGTATTTAATACTTTTAGGACCTATAAAGCATTTTTGGAGAAGTAATATGTTCTTTATATCAGAATAATATGGACACATAATAAGGAAAATTTGTCAATTAGGATTTTAGGGATTTTTCAAGTGAGCATAGAATTTAACATCAACTTATACTTCCCTACAACCCTTAGCATAATGATGAAGCTAAGAGAAGAATAAAACTATATGAGAGATGGAAAATTGTATGGTTTGGTCAAAAAACATGTAATCTAATTCTTGGGATGAATTAATTAATTATGCCTATTACATATAGAATTGCATGCCTCATAATACAATGTGCAATATGACTCTTGAAGATGCTCGGTCACATGTCAAGCTAGACATATCCCCATTCATGGTATTCGGTAGTGAGGCTTGGGCATTCATTCTAGATGGTCAATGAAAATCCATGGAGAGGAAAATTAGCCACATATTTTTTGGCTATTATGAGGATGTTAAGGCATGTAGGTTACTTGATCTTATTTCTAAAGATGTCTTGTTCAATTAATATTTCTAGCTTGATGAGAGTTTTCCTTCATTGGATTCCCCATCGCAAGATTCTCCCTCATTTCCTACTCCTTCCTCTCTTGAGGATTCCTTATTTCTTGATTAGTAGGATGTTGTTCCAAAATCACCACATCTAGTTACATACACTTTTCCTAATGGGTTTTTACTACTTTTGAAGTAGTCAAGGATCTTTAGCTAGTGATTATTCAAATTATTGTCATACTTTCTCATAAAAATAAAGTGTTAATAGTCTAATTAATGCCATTTTGGATGACCTATTAAATTTTTTAGATGTGACATATATTCCCCTAAGTGAGGCACAATTATGGTAGAGGAGTATTCTTCTTTGATGAAGAATTATACTTGGGAATTAATTTCTCTTCCTAAGGGAAGAAAGTTGGTTCGGTGCAAGTGGATGTATTGCATCAAATATGAAATTGATAGTTTTATTAATAAGTACAAGTCACATCTTATGGCTAAGGGATTTTGTCAAGTTTAGGGCATTGACTATTATAAGACATTTTCTCCTACTACCAAGATATATTCCATTTTTCTTTTACTTTCACTTGCTACGTCATAATTATGGTTAGTTTATCAAATGAATACGAATAGTATCTTTTGACATTATGATATTCATGAGATTTATATAGAGTGGCCTCCAAGTTTTATGAAAGACTCTTCACTTATTTGTAAGCTTCTTTGGTAATTATATGGTCTCAAACAAGCTACTCAAGATTTGTATGAGAAGATGGATCATTTCTTTATTTCTTATGGATTCGGTAGATGTCATTCTAATCATATAATTTATACTTAGAGATAGGGACATGATATGAGGATTATTTTATCTTTATAGGTATTTCATCTTCCATGATCTAGAGTGTACAAGCATTGATAGACTTGTTTGATATGACAAATATTGGACTTTTACACTACTTTCTTGGTTTACAGGATATTTAGTCTTAAGAGGGGGTTTCCAGTTTCTAATAGAAGTATTCTCTTGATTTACTTTAGAGATTTATCATTCTTGATTTCAAGTATGCCCCCACTCCATTTTAGTTAGGTGTTGTATTGTCTTCTAGTTGCATCACTCCTACAGTTGATTCCATATTGTACATGTAATTGGTTGTAACTCTTTTGTACCTGACATATTTCCATCTTAATGTTTCTTTTGTGGTTGTCCTTTTCTCTCATTTCTCTCAATATCCACATGAGAGTCATTGGAAGGTTAACAAACATATTTTGATGTATTTAGAGCATATCACATTTTGGAATTCAATATACATCAAGAGACTCTTGGGTTGTCAACTTCATTGCCTCTAATTATTGGTGATACCAATGATAGGAAGTCTACTTTTGGTTTTTTTTCTTGGTTTTGGCCTCATTGCATTGTATTACAAGAATAAATATGCTATTAAAAATTATCATATATAGATACAGAGCTCTTTGGATTCGATAGTTGGTGATAAAAATTGGATTTCCCCTTGATAATCCCACCACTATTTGGTGTGATAATCAAAGTGGCATTCATATTTCTCACAATTCAATGGAACATCAGTGGACTAAGCATATTGAGATCCACATGCACTTCATTCAACAAATCATCTAAGATGGTTTGGTAAAAGTAGAAAGTTTCATAAATTTCTTTAAAAAGATGAGGTGGCTACCAACAAGGATGCCACATAGATAGTTTTAGGTGAAATGGTTTCGATTGAAACCTTTTCAGTTGAAAACTTACATACAAATTGAGTCACATTTTAAAGCAACAAAGGGGAAATTTTAGTTTTGATGTTTTGGGTGAAGGGTTTCATCCAAAACTCTGTGTCATATATAGTCCATGTAGTTTTAGGAAAAAATATTTTTCTCAAAACTATTTAGTTGGCTGAAAGTGTGACACAGGTTTGTGATTTTACTCGGTCCTCTCAACTTGGATTATTTTCCTATAGAGGAGAAAGTTTTGAACATATTTTCTAAGCCTTTGGAATCACCTTGTTATCTTTAATTATGATCAATGCTTGGGGTAAAAGAAGTTGTCCTTAGGGGTCTTCTTGAGTCCTCCTTCCTTCATTTGTATATGTTTTATTTTCATGTTTGTTTCTCTTTTAGAGAGGAGATTTTTCCACAATGTTATCTTATCTTTTTTGGTTGTGATGGATATTTTATACATGGGAACCTCATTAGGCCTTGTTTCCATGACCCATCTTTTATTTTTATGTATTTTAACTTATAGGGGGATGTTGGTTTGAACAAGGTATATTATCTAGCCAGTTTCACCTTAGGACTTATTCATGCCTAGTTACTTAAACTTAGGTCATTTGATTTTTGTGTCTATATCATAGGATTAAGACACTTGTCATAATATTAGATATCTTTATGGTTTTATCCTTTCTTACATATCAAATTTATCTCATTGTGATACATCATTCTATATATTCAATATATTTTTGCTATATAACAAATCTTTCTATTGCATCTCTCTGATAGAAGGTTTTTGGTCTTGTTGGTTAGATTGTTTTACCTATGGGTTCTTCCATAAATCCAAAATCTAGTGTTAACCCTTATAGTGTTGTTCCTACTCCTTATGTTCCTCCCTATATTGTCATGCCTTGTTCTCATATCACTAGTATTCTACCTAATTATCATGTTCTTACTTTTAGTGGCATGCCTACATTTCATTCCACTAGTGTCATGCCTAGATCCCATTTACTAGTTGGATTCCAATATTTCATCCCACTAGTGTCATGTCTATATTTCAATCCAATATTCCATCCCACTATTTTCATGCCTATATTTCATGCCACTAGTGTTATGCCTTCATCCTATACCACTATTGTCATGGGTACCTCTTTTCCTTGTGGTGTTGCTCCCACTAATCAACATCCTCCTTATAATGACATGTCAACTATCCACATTAATTTTACCCCATCTTCATGTATATATATATATATATATATATCACCATATTTCCACACTTGATACTCATTCAAATGGTTGATAGAGTAGAGCATATAATGGATGCCATGTGTAACAAGAATGATAAGGATGAATATATAAATCACAACATACTCCACGTGTACTTGAGTTAGTGTCTTATTATTGCTATTTGATTTTGTAGCACCTCAATTTGAGATGCATAATGGTAAAGGTGACACAAGTACACATTTGATATCTTTATTGTTGCATATTTGGATTGTGCATATGAGGATAAATTATCGATCAATTTTTTTCCTTGGACATTAAAGGACTATGTTATAGAATTATTCCCATCTTGTCCTTGTATAGTTGTCTAAGGAATTTCATGTCACTTTAATTTGAATATGGAGTTGAAAACTATGTGTTTAGATTATTATTTTCTTTTGTAGAAGGGTCTAATTAGTACATTCATGATTATACTATAAGACTTGAGTCCTTGTGTTCTAATATGTAACACCAAATCTTCAATAATGAGATCCAAAATGTTTTATCAAGGGATTATTGTCTCCATTTAGCAAAAACATGTATTTAAAAATTATGCTTCCTTTATGGCATTTTGGGCACATGTGAAAAATATTAAATTAAAATAGTTAGCATCTAATGCACTTAAGTATGATTCTTCTCATGCTCCTTCTATGCCTTCCTACCCTAAGTTGAAGTGCCAATAGCAAAATAGTTCACTAATTGTTTACCTTAAGATGTGGGTAAATTTTCCTTTAAGTTTGATGTCTCCTTTATCGGTTAGATCTTGAATGTAGTTCCTCAATTTTATGTATCAATAGGTGGAGTGTATTTTAATTTTATGAGGCTTATGGATCTTGGATCTTATATCATGTGAAAGGGGGGATTTCCTCCATTTAACTTCTTCAGTGGATTGATTTGTGGGAATGGAAATGCGAGGATGATTTTGGATAGCTTAAATGTCCTTGGAAGTAGTAACTCTCGTGTCAACATGTATGTGCTTGTTGAAAAGAATTGATAAGGAAGGGGTATGGCTCAACCCCTCAAATTTATACTTTTTATTATGCTTCCTTGCTAGTTGCACTTGGATAACATCCTTCATAGCTAAGTTGGGTTGATTAGATGGGCTAAGATTGATTGGATTGATTGGATGTTTTCTTAGGATTTGAAGGTTTGAGTGATGGAAGACTTATGTAAGTAGATAAGGTTTCCAATCACTTGTTTGAGTTGTGGAGTTGGTCACACATGACTTTTGTTTTGGTGTGAAGGAACCTCTTGTGTTAGAAAAAATTATTCTTGGTGAAGTTTAACAAATGGACCATTTGGATTAGGAGCTTCATTGGTCAATGGATTAGGACTATAAGGGTTGATGGATGGTTGGATGGAGGAGGATTGACATAGTCTGATGGATGGCTTGGTGGATTAGGATTGATATTGAGGGTTAGAAAATTCAATTATTTGTGGTTTGTAGGGGCTAAGGGATGATTTGATTGATTAGGCTTTAGTTGGGTTGAGGTATGGTTTTATAAGTTAAGATTAAGAGGGTTTGATGGATAAGGGTCTATAGAGTTATATGGATGAGGATTGACATGGTTGTATTGATGGTTTAGGATTTATATAGGTAGATAGGGAACTTGATGGATAAGGGTTTATAAGGATTAGTGAATTGAGATCTCTAGAGGCTGATGGATTAGGATTAATATGGATGGATGGATCTATAAGTGTTGATGGAGGGTTTAATGGATGATTATTTATAAGGATTGTAGAAGGCCTAATGGATGAGACTTTGATGGATAACTTAATGGTTTAGAATTTATATGGACTAAAGGATAGTTTTATAGATTAGGATTTAGATGGGTTGAGGGATGGTTTGATGGATTTAAGAGGGTTGATGAAGGGTTTGATGGATGAGGGGCTAAAGAGTTAGATGGATGGTTTAATGGTTTAGGATTTATATAGGTAGATGGTACTTGATAGATGAGGGAATATAGAGTTAGATGGATTGTTAAATGGATGGGGATTTACATGGTTGGGTAAATGGTTTAATGTTTTAGGACTTATATGGGTAGATGTGGGATTTGATGGATGAGGGTCTATAGAGTTAGATGGATGAGGATTTAAATGGTTGGATGGATGGTTTAATGATTTAGGATTTATATGGGTAGATAGGGGACTTGATAAATGAGGACTAATAATGATTAATGGATTAGGAACTCTAAGGGTTAATGGCTTAGGATTACTATGGATGGAGGGATACATAGGGGTTGATGAAGGGTTTAATGGATGAGGATATATAGGGATTAGTGGATGGTTTGATGGATGATTCAAAAGATTTATTTTGTGCTAGTGGTCAAGGTTGTGATTTGGGGGAAGCTTGGATCCTATTCTTATGAGGTATCTAACCATGGCATCCTTTCTTTTAACTATAAAGTGATCTAGTTGGGTGAAACCTTTCTTAGTGTTGTTTTCAATATGAATTGTTTTCATGATATTCATCTTGATCTACATGGCTCTCATTATCATTATATTTATCTTGATCTGCAAGGCTTTCATCATCATCATTTTCAAAGATATTTTGGGATTAATTGAAAAAGAGGTTCATTATTCTTGTTTTGATTAGGTTACTATTAACAAAAATTTGGTTCAACTTTTGCACAAGTTTAGCTTAAATAAAAGGACAAGGAAAAAACAAGAACACCTTAAATACTCAAGTGGAGTGTATGGTTTGTGAGCCCATTGATAATGCTTGAACTTGATCATAAATAATCTTAGACTAATACCTCAAAGGCTATGGAGGATTATGGCATACTCATAATTTACAATATTGTGTTTCCAAAGGTAGGTAGTAACTTTTCATGGCTAATCCCTTACCAACGCATCACAAGAACCAAGCGGCTAAAAGTTACTTATGCTAGGTTTTTACAACCTACTCAACTAGGATAATTCTTCAATATATTTGAACGTACATGAGCTTCAAGTTAGTGTGAAAAAGATGTTTTCTAATGGCTTGGACCAAGAGGGTAACCTCCCTCCTTCACTTGGAAAACTATAAAGTAGATTCCAACTCAACCCAAATGATAGTTCCTTAGAATTTATATACCTCTCCAATACACAAGATTTAGGATTTATCACTTGGAGATGAAATCAAAGTCAATTAAATGCCCCTAAATGAGAGGGAAAAAAATAAAATAAATACTCTTTTTTCCTAGGATCATGAAGTTTTTGCAAGGGAAGAACATACACACCCAACCTTTGAGTTATGCAAATGAAAGAAATTTATCTTCAAGATTGTCATAGGGTGTGAGAAAAGGGAATACACGAACTAGTTTGTGAAGATATAATACATACAAAGGAAACAAACAAAGTCACTTTTGATCCTCAAGATCACCCAAGGGTGTACGAGGAGAGCACACAAAATTTTACTTAAATAAACAAAACATACAAGGAAAACAAAGCTTTATTCCCTCAACAAAAGATTAAATCTGAGGTTTTTTTAGAAACTAATCTTGGATATGTGGCCTTACAAGAAAATATTCATTTTTTAGGGAGTTTTGAGCTTCAACAATCATTCATGTAGGAAAGTAGATTTAACACAATAGAAAAATGCTAACACAAAAACTAAACAAGGATCAAAATGAGATGGTTAGAATAAATTGAAAATAAACTATGAAATAATAAAAAGGATGAAACACAAAGCACAAATTTTGAAACAAAAACATAAATGCTACATCATTTTAGAAATGTTTAAAAGCATAGCTTAAGAAAAGATGATAATGTTAAAATGTGTTTATGCAAACACTAAAATTGATGTGGAAAAACCTAAACTAGGGTAAAAATGTTGAAACACTTCCAACAATAGAATTAGCAAGAAATATACAAAAAGACAAGGAGTCACATAAACTGTGAATGAAATTGGTCAATGGGAAACACTAAAACCAAAATGATCAATCAAAAAGTATAAAGAAATAGTTTGTGAACAAAGGAGTTGTAAACCCAAACCAAGAAAAAGCACTAGAATGAGACTAGAACACACCAGAAGCTTGCAAGAACTTGAGGCTAGGATGGTTGGTGGTCATGAATGATTTTTTCAAGAGGAAAAACCTACAAGAAAATATATTAGAAGGCCTAAAATTGTAGACACACAAAAACTTAGGATGTTGAAATATAATGCACAAATGCTAAAGTTGTAGAACACAAAGTTAGGAGCAAATGATAAAATGAAAACCTTACAAACAAAGTCAGTTAAGGACTTGCAAGGAAAATGATCAATACAAATTTCCTACAAGTCAAAATTAGTTCAAGGGTTGAATAAATCAAAGTTACAAAGTGAAACTTGAAAATTGTAATGGATAAAAGACCAAAGATGCACTAAATAATCAAGAAACTGCTACAAAAAGACTAGTTAGAGGAGAGAAAGTTATGAGAATTTTCCAAAAATTGAAAAAACATGCAAATCAATCAAGTGAGCAACCCAACAAATGAGAAATGCACAAATACTAAAAACATGAAGTACAAACATTGAAATTCAAGTGTAAATACCATGAACCAAAGCATAGACATTACAATTATAAAATGTACAAATAATTCATACTAGAAAGTAGAAACACCAATTATGCAATGAAAATGTTGAAGTGATTATAGAAATGCTAAAGGGAAAATCAAAGATGCTTAAGTTGCAAACATACCTCAAAAACATGAAAAATTAAAAAAAAAAACTTGCTAAAACACACTGCAAAACAAAAATTAATAAATAGAGTTGAGTTCTACCTAACATGCCAAAAATGTGTTAGTGAAACTTGGACTATAACAAGAGTAAATGTATTCAAACACAAAGAACTTAATCCAAATTAAACAAACACCTCTAATAGAGAGAATTAAGACAAAAAAAAAGCACCTTGAAAATGTGAAAATCTTGCAAGAAATTTGTTAAAACATTCTCCATAAAATTAATATAAGGAGTTTAGTTCACCCAACATGCCAAAAATGTGTTGGTGAAACTGGGACTATAACAAGAGTAAATTCATTCAAACAAAAAGAACTCAATCCAAATTAAACAAACACCTCTAATAGGAAAAAAAATGAGAAGCAAATGGAAGATTAAACACAAGCATTATGTGTTCATGATGTTTGAGATATGCTCCTTGATGTGGATGAAGTATGCATAGGTATGGAATGTAGGTTTCCCATGAGAGACCCTAATTTGAAATGTACCTATGATATTTGAAGCACCTCCACACATGAAAAATGTCCTTCAAATGGGAGGTTTTATAAAAAAAATTAGCTCAATATATGGATGATTGAGATCATGCTTTAGATTGGATGGTTGTGATTGATTTGCATGTGAGGAGGGATGAAAAAGATGCAAATGGATGGGGGGAAAGGATTTTTTAGTGTGTGTAGGGAAGGGAGATGCAAACAAGTGGATATTTGAAATGAGGGTTAAACTTGAATGGAGGGATAGGATGCACAAATATGGACATTTGAGGGGAATGTTAATGGATGGTCAAGATTGAACTTGCTTGGAGGGTAGAAATGTAAAGGGTTGATTTTTGCATTTTATTGGTGAGGTGGAATGATTTATTTATTTTTTAAATAAGGAAATGAATATGAATTAGCCTAATTAATTATTAATAAAGGAAGGTTAATGTATGATTTAATTAATTGATGAAGGCGGGCTAAATTAGAGGAAAATAGAATAATTAATTAAATAGCTTTCTTTTTAATTAATTAGTAAAGATGTAATGTAGGATTAATAATGTGGATTGAAGGAAGTGTGATGATGTTAGGTTAAAATATGAAAGAATATTTTCATTGTCTACATTTTCTATACTAGGATGTAATATTCCAATACCTCCCTTGTTATATTAGAATCAAATAAAACCACATATTCATCAAGAGTTTCTCTTTGAAAATAGTTTTTGGACTAGGTAGAACTCAATCAAACTACTTTATAACCTTTATAAAGTTGTATCTCTTGAGTTGAACTCTTAAGTTCCAAGTTCCCAAATTATTGGAGATCCACCCATGTTGAGCTACATCCATAGGGCTCCATCGACCTGACTCATGACCCTCATAAAGTTAAAATTCCTAAGATCCACAAACTCCCAAATTTGCTACACAACCATCCACATTGAGCTTCATCTATACTATAGCATTGTCTATCCTCTTAGTGTGAACTCTGATGCTCAACTATCCATAGTTACACAATACCAAGCACCCCTTTCTCTAAGAAAGGACACAAGTGTGGTTGTACCTCCTAATCAATCCATCATCTTGGAGCAAGAAGCTAGCACAATATGTATATGTACCTACATCCTTTGATGTCCACCACCCACTTCTTTGATCTTCTTAGTCCTTACAAAATATTCTCTACTTTTACTTTCTCCATTGTTTTCAATGTCTACCTCATAACCACCTTCAAGCTTTTTCTTTTCATCATGAATGCAACACTAAGCATCGAATAGAAGATATTCAAGTAAACCATGTGATACATGATAGCAAAAATATAGAAGTCTTGTTTCTTTGAGAATGACTAACATACCAAAACACAAATTGTATGATTCAAGTGTTGGTTTCTAGATAATGCACCTTTATATAATATAAATCTTATATCTCTAATTTTATAAAAAAAAAAGTGAAAAGAAAAAGCTTTGAATTTTAAACCAACTTCAATTACCAAACACACTAATGGCACCAATGGTTATGAACCTTCACCCTTGAAATATAAAATTAAAAAGATATGAACCTTCACCCTTGACATTTGTTATAAACTAACAATATATAGGATATGGGATCAAACTTGTAGTAATGGATCGATGGAAAAAATTTCAAACTAACTTTGTATTCTCCTTCAATAACTTCCTATGTCCATTATGAATGCTCCACTGTTTCAAGCTAAAGATGGGTTTCCAACTCATAGGTATAGGAAGGATAAATGCTCTAAAACAATATTGAAAATGATGAGCATACACAAAGAATAATAATCCTACCATGACTTCACTAAATTGATAACAATATACTATAATAGTATAACATAGAAGACATCAAAATACCTCTTGAAATTGGAAAGTGGTTAGGAGTATTAAGGTTTCCAAAGTCCACATTTAAGAAAAATATTTTTGAAAAAACCTGTAATACATTTAAAAATTCATCTCAACCTCTTGGATCATGCTACACAATTCATTGTCAAGATATATATGTGTAGGATTATAGACTAGAGCTCTTTACATGGATATCTCTTGAAAGTATAATAGTACAAATTAAAAAGTATAATCGAAAGTATAAACATCAAGGCCTATATGAAAAGACATGATAAATTCATCTAACAACTTACTGATCCTATAACCACATCTTTTTCCCAAGATGAAAGTCCATGCATACAGTCTAGTTGCTAATTCTACACAAATTTTTCAAGAGTAACATGAGTAAGCATGTATACTTTAAATTCATCATAGATGATATTATTTTGGCATACTCCAAATAAAATTTGTGAGATCAGGGTTTTAAATATATCTAGAGGAGTTTCCAAATAGAATTGTAAAGTGAGGTAATGGATATGCAAAGTTTACATTGAAACATAGAAGCCATACTAGAAAAAGCATAGAAAAACAGACTGACATAATTTAGGAGACATACTTAAAAAAAGAAATAGGGCAACAAATTGACAATTTAGTCTTAATAGACATTATGTTTCAACTATCTAGCTAAATGATTTGTCATTGTATAATTATATAATTTTTTTGGAAATAATTGTATAAATAGTTTTGCATCGTTGTTTCAAATAAATTTCAATGGTTTATCATCAAAAAATAAAATTCTTAACAATATTTGCAAAAGCCTCAAAAATACATAAAAGAGTCTATTTTTGCATTTTTCCAATTATCCATAATTCAAGAGAAGTGATATATATTCAATGTATTCTTCATCAAAGTGGGACAACAACAAAATTAGGAAGGTTCAAGGTAAAGATATTGTTGGGTTCAGTGAAGCCCAAATATTCTAATTTAAATGGAATTTTATCTCACATTCAAAATAAATTCCTTTTTTGTAATTGAATTCTTTTTGGCATGTATTCATTAATTTAGAAGTTGACTATTTTGATGGATTTTTTCCATTTTGGAGATGAGACTAAATTATAAAGCTATTGTTGCTTGAATATGTAATTAATTCGGAATTAATAAAAGAGAGATAATCCCTGTTGAAAGTGGGTGTAGCCATCATTGGGTGAACCACTATAAATATTGTGCTCTTCTTCTATGTTATTTAGATCTTGTAACTTATGTTCTTATTTTCTGCAATTTCTTCTTTCATTTGCTTATGTAATTTTTATCAACAATTGGTATCAGAGCTTTGGTGAAGAAGTTCTTTTGGAAATCATGAAGAATTTCCAAGAAAATAGATGTAGCAGCTTTGGATGATTGGGATCAAGCTTTCATGTCTTGGTCGTGTGGCTCTGGAGAGAGTTTTGATGAAGTGGGAATTGCGGTGACAATTGCAAACAGTGACACGAAGCTAGATGAAGTTGTGCCAATGGAAGTAGATGAATCTCTTGTCTTTTTGGTTGTTGATCTTGCCACTGAAGTTCTTATGAGTGATGTTGATCTTGATTCCCCTAGCACTACCCAGGTGATGTATGTGTGGGAAAGGCCTTTGCAGGATTTGGGAGGTGAGGATTTTGACATTCTAGAAGAATTGGAGAGCCTACAGAGGTTGAAGGAAACAAAGGGTCATAAGGAGGATGCAACAACAATGGATGTTGATGTGAAAGCTAAAACAAAATTTCATGTACAATGGTGGTATGGCTTGAAAAATAAGGAAGATTTGGCTAAAGAGGAGAAGGATGCTAGGTTTGGAATTGAATCTGCAATAGAAGAGTTTTTAGAAGATCTCAAACTTGAGCTTAGAGCACTTCTTGAATGCAAAGGTGATGCACATCATAGGAAAACCATCATGGATGAGTTGTGGAAGAGGGAAGAGGCAGATAAGAGTGGTAAGTCTATAAAGGACCTAGTATTACTCATCTATGAAATTTTTTTTCTCACTTCTGCCTTCTGCCTCGATGATCCAAATACCTTTGCTTCCATAATTCATAGGATGTTGAAGTTGGGTCTCAACATTTATGAGGAAAAAGACATGCAGGTGGAGATCTTGGTTTGTGGTGCAGGAGCACCTTGTTGCATTCAAGCCTCCGTGAGGGAAATATATAAAAGGATGTTTAAAGAGTGCTTAGGGGTCATTAAATAAGGTCTTTCAAGACCATGTTAATGTATTTGAGTCATTTTATAGGTATTTGGATAAGTTATGTAGTCATTTTGTCTAATTTGCAAAAAATGCCAAATGTTGTTAAATGGCACATGAAGAGTCAATTTTCAAATTTGTAATAAGAGTCAATGGATTTAGATGTTTTAGGGTCCATTGGGACTATCTAATAGAATTTTAATTGTTTGGAGGGTCTTTGGAGTAAAAAATGCAAAAAATGCATATTTTGTAAAAAGTTGTTATATTGTAAAAATGCAAAAAAGTGCAAATGGTGGAGTCAAGTAGTTAGGAGGTTGGTTTGGGTCAGTTAGATAGGTTGGTTTTGATGTTCAAGGATTATAAACAATGTTCATGGTCGAATTCAAGAGTTAGTTGAAGATTTTGGTGAAATGAAGCAAATCAAAGTTTCATTTTTTATGTTTTTCACTGAAATCTGCTGCTCCAGAGAGTTGTACAGACTTGTACAGTTTAGTACAGCCCTAAAAATTACATTGATGGAAAGATAATTTAATTTATGAAATTTTTTGTTCTTACCAGAAATTTTTAAAAGGTCGTTTAAGTTGTCTAATGGTCGAATCTTCCAAGCAGCCCTGTTCAGAAATGAAGGTTCCAATTTTAAAGAAAAATTCATATCTTAAGTTTCCACCATTGAAAACTCTTGAAAATTGGTTTGTAGGTCTGTTTTAACATCTTATTTGAGATTCCAAAGTTATAGGGGTGTAGGTAAATTTTTGATAAGGTTTCAAGGAGGCCCTAGGCTGGGAAAGAGTGATTTTGTGTGAATTTTGCATGAAAATGGTGGTTTAAAGCTAGGGTTTGTTAAAATAACATGAACAAAGGTTGGGTGAAGGTTCTTAATGGTTGTGTAGACCTATTTATACTTGTATGAAGTGGTAACAAAGAGAAATGGCTTGGGAAATGTAAATTTGCTTGTTGAAGGGGTCTAAATGGGCCTAAATGTTGATTTGAACAATCTACTTTTAGAAGTTCACATTTTTGAGTTGTCAAAGTTGGAAAATGGTTTTGAATCAGTCATTTTCTATTTTTGAATGTGTTTTTTTGATTCTACAAGAATTTTTGTGCCTTAACTCTATTTTGGTATCTTGAAATCAAGGAAATTGTCAAGAAAATTGCCTTGTAGAATGGGTGAATGAGTTGAAACCCATTGTTGTGAAATATGTTCTAATATGTTGAATTGTGAAATCCTCTTATTCTGCATCAGTTTGAACCCCAGATGAGGAGGTTAGTGAAGATATTTTCATGGTGGAGCCCTCTAGAGGTCAAAGTCTAGTGCATCCAATGAATAATACCCAAGCCGCGCAAGATGGTGCTTAAAAAGAAAGGTCACTGGGAGGTGTAAATTCCATGAACAAATCACATTTTAATGCACTTGCTTTTAATTTCCTCGCCTCCATCTCCTCCACACACCTCACATCAAATTGTGGTATGCAGTCACCTTTAAATTCAAACTTTTAATCAGTTAATCCAATTCCCCTGCCTCCCTATTGCATCCTATTCTAGGAAGATAACTTTCTACGCAGCCATAAAAATATTTGGAGCCCAAGAGACCTGATGATGTTGTTGTGGAGACGAACTGGGTAGCAGCTAGATTGTATTTGATCTATTGTTGTGGGCTTAGCGTATTTTAGTTTAACAAAGACAAATTGAAGCAAAAATTGTTGATTCCAGAATATTTGGGAAATGAAATGATGGAGGCCATTACAAAGGAGGAGTTCATGTATGAGATGTTATGGATGCCACCAGGTGGTGGTGGTTATCGCTATAATGATCTAGCAAAGGTGAGACTTAGAGCTGATGAGAATGTTGTGCGACAAGTGGAAGTGCAATGTGAGGCAATTGAGAGAGGTTGTTCCATGATCACAGGAGGAAGGGGCTTTGCAACAAGGAATTTGGTGGTTAAGGTCATTTAGTCAGGCCACTGGACTATGAGAATTGTTGATTTGGGTACTTCGATTTTTCTAGATGAGGACGAGGAGAATGGAATCCTTGGCTAGGCGTTAAACTTAGGTCATGCAGTTTACATCATTTTGAATCTTTAGGACAAGTCGCAAGTAATAAAAGTGTTTGGAGGGGTATATGTTGTGTTCCATATGGTTGAACCTAATTCATCTAAGAGTTTTGTGGCTCAGTAAGAGAAGGATGATGAGGAGGAAATGAGTAAGTTTTGGTATGGGAAAAACTTGAAAAGTGGGGATAAGAGTCTTATATGGATTGAATGGGTGCTTTCTCATGCACAACTGTAGATTACAGAGAGTAATGCCCCTGGGTTAGAGAGTTTTTGGCTTAAACAGAGATCCCCAATATTAGTGAGTTTATTGAGAATCTCCTAGGATGAGGTCCAAGAAAGGGCAACAACTAGCCTTGCAACATTTGTCATCAAAGTTTGTCATGTCATTTATCCATAACTTGTTAGTATATTGCATAGAAGGTTAAGTAGGTGGACAAATAGAGTATTCCTTTAGCTTGATTCCATTTGAAATGGTCATGCTCCCCAATCAAAAATCAATTAGGGTTGCTATTGTAGCTAAGCAAGGGCAGCCCGATATGATTAGGTATCTAGATCTCTTTTTCTTTCCTAGAAGTACAAGGAAATCCACATGATACTCCCATGTGCCTATTGTGACAATTATGTCTTCCAACAACCCCTTCAAGCCAATTTATGGATTGATCATGTAGTCATAGAACTATGGATGCAGGTTGGATATTAGTCATGGACAATTCTTCCACAATGTATGAGGTTATTACATTGATAGCAGCTCCCAAATCAAACAATGCATTCAATACCAACAACCATTTTATAGTCAATGAAATGACAAGGCTACCTAGATCCCCATATTTATGTGGAATTAATTTTCCAAACAAGACATCTAAGAGTTTTCCTTCCACTTGAATGGTGGTTGGTATTTTCTTTTTTCTACTAGGGGTTTTTAAGCACAAACTCTTGATAGTCTGTAGTAGGGGAACCTTGATGTTTAATCTTCTAGAGTTCTCTAA
Organism: Sequoia sempervirens; assembly: GCA_007258455.2. Taxonomy (NCBI): domain Eukaryota; kingdom Viridiplantae; phylum Streptophyta; class Pinopsida; order Cupressales; family Cupressaceae; genus Sequoia; species Sequoia sempervirens. The sequence goes on along the minus strand of VDFB02000013.1, from coordinate 46,034,820 downwards.
TCAACTAGGAATCCTTAGAGTATTTGGAATCCCTTTAGAGCCTTTCGAGGAAATAGGGTTCTACTACAATTGCTCAAGAAAGGGAATCATTATTAGGCTAGAATGTCTTTGGAGCCTTTCAATTTTGTGAATGTCTTTAGTACCAGTAGGTGGAACCATTAATGAAACTTCAAAGGAAAGTTCTATTGGAATTGTTCATGACCATAGTTGGATGTCATTTATTTCAATAACACTTAGTGCTGATCCATTTTGTAGACCAGTTGTTGGAGTCAATTATTTTTGGGGTTTGGTATAGGTTGAGCTGGTAATTACAACTGATTAACTTGCTTGTTAGAATTTGAAGATATTTTGGGTGGACCAAGTAGCAAGGCTTGTGACTAATTCCCATAACATCATTGTCCTTGATTGGGCTGAGGGGTCTAGGTTTGTTGATACTGACTTGAGTTTTTCCACTAAGGTTTGGTCCAAGATGGATTAAACCATTCAGGTGGAAACTAGGGGGATCCATATGGTAGATGTCTTCCATGATTGTATCTTGAAATGAGATCAATACAATAAAACTCCCACTCAAAAAAAGATTAATAGAAACAAGCCTCATTCCTCCTCATATGGATCTATCAAGCTATCCAACCTCTCATACCAAATGAATGAAAATATGAAAAAGTACACAAATAATTTTCATAGTTAATCTTATAAGAAGATGGTCATAAGCTTTCCAATCTACATGATTTTTCAATAGCATTATGGAATAACAATGACAAATAAATACCAAGAATGAACTATCATAATAGAGCACATAAGAGTATGAGACATTGAAATACCTTGGAAAAAACACTAAAAATGGTTGACTTTTGGTTTAATGGTGAGGTGGAAATTAATTAATTATTATTTCTTAAAACAAGTGGAGGAATGTGCATTAGCCTAATTAATTAAATGAGAATTTATCTAATTCTTTAGTGATAGAGGAAGGTTAATATATGATTTAATTAATTGAAACAAGGGGGCTAATTAATTAAATGAATCTCATTTATTTAGTTTTTAGAGGAAATATGGCCTAATTAATTACAATATAATTAATTAATTAAGATGTGATGTAAGATAATGATGCAGATTGATGGAAGTGTGGCAATGTTAGGTTAAAATGTGGAAGCAAGTTTTAATTATCTACATTAATATAGTAAGATGTAATGTTTCAACCCCATTATCAAATTAGAACCAAATAAAACCACATATTCATAAGAAGCTTCTCTTTGAAAATAGTTCTTGGACTTAGTAAAAATCCATCAAACTATGTTATAACCTCCATAAAGCTATAGCTTTTGAGCCAAATTTCATCTCTTCAAATTCCAAAATTATTGAAGAACCATCCACGTTGAGCTACATCCATAGTGCAACATCAAGTTGTATCATGACCCTCGTAAAGATATAATTCTTAAGACCCACAAAATCCCAAAAAACCTAGGGAACCATTCATGTTGAGCTTCATCTACACTAGATCCATGTCTATCTTCAAAGTGTGAACTTCTATACTCAACTATCAACAGTTATTGAAAAACCAAGAGCCTCTTGCTCTAAGAAATGACACAAATGCAGTGGTTCTTCTCAAGAAATCTACCATCTTAGAATGAGAAGCTAACTCAAAATGAAAAACTTCCTCCAATCTTCGATGTCCATTGCCCTTTTCTTTGATATTCTCAAGCCTTACTCCTAAAAAATTCTCTACTTTTTACCTTTTCCATTGTTTTCTATTTTCTTCCAAATACCCACCTTCAAAGTTTCACTTTTCATGTTGAATGCAACTATGGACAATGATTTTGGATTGCCCACACTGCTTTAGCTCCTTCTAGGGTTTTTCACCTAAAAGGAGAAAGAAATAGGGACCAAAATGCAAATGTCTACACTCAAATTTAATGTAAATGAGATGTAATGTTTCTAATAATGATGTAATAATGCACTGATCTAAAAAGAAAATGATTTAATGATCCAAAACCTAAGAAATGCAACTTATTTGAAAACATAGTGTGATATGCATAAATGCCTAAAAAATGCAAGTAAATGATGAAATATCTGAATAGAATTGGAGAGGTGCACCTGGAATCTGAAATTAGATGTGGAGATATTTTGGAATCCTAAAAAAATGACTGAAAATGTTGACTGGGATACTTATGCTAGGTTGGCTGACTTAGTCCCAGTTTTAGGAAAACTTTCCAAAACATGAATCTACCAAATGGGTATCCAAAAATGCAAAAACCACTTTTTAGGCTTGACAGTGGGACTAATTCACCAATAGTGGTGACAGTCCACCTACAAATTTTGGGAATCTCGGGACAAAATCTTGTAGCCTTAGGTCTGTACTTTCTTTTCTAACAAGTTTATACACTTGATTATGTAGAAAATGAGATAAAAAGTGTCTCCAAGCTTGAATTGGGGTCATGTTGATTTTATTGACTTTGAAGACTTCTTGACCACTTTTCAACACCTATTTTATTGAAAAATATGCATACAATTTTTGCAAACATAGATGCAAAGAGGGAAAAATGGTTAAGGGTTAGAGCATAGGGGTTTTCCTTGGTCAAACCCCACTTTGGTAATCAAGCCCTATGAAATGAAATGAAATGGAAACAAAATGGTAAATAAACAACATGAAATTTCATAAACTTACCAAATGCTTGATATATAAATCTAAAGATATGCAATGAAGTGCTCCAATGGATGACTTGATTATGCTTAGAGTGCTTGAATGAATAGGTAAATTAGGAGATTAGAAGATGAAAAATGAAGGGAAAAACTCTTATTTATACATGATTTTAATAAAATTTCTGAAAAATAACACATCACAGGCTGACCTCAAGGGTTAGAGGATAAAATCCCATCAAAAATTTAAAATTATTTTGAGTTTTGTGCCAAAAAGGACTAAGTCACCCCTATTGGCGACTTAGTCCTACTTAAGAAAATTAAGTGGATGTCAGGAATTATAGGGCATTAAATGTTGTCCAATAGGAATATCCTAAAAAAACACACTTAAAAATGCCCAGAAAGTGTATTAAGGGGTCATTTAAACATGAGAAAGGATTGAATTAGTGATGGAAAGTATAGAAAAGCATGAAAGTGGGTTACAACACTTTACAACACTTTGAAATAAGACATGGTAAGTGATAAAAAGGGGGTTATTTAGGTGAATTATGATGAAGGGGTCCTAGAAAAGTGTGAAAGTGAGTTACAACACTTCACAACACCTTTACAAGACATCCTAGAAGTCTTAATGATTCACAAGGGTCCAAGACATAATGTGAATGTGTTGACCACATTACAACATTAAATCTAGGCAAAATCAAGCCAAAGTCCACTAGGAGGGCCTAAACATGAAAACGTAGAACAATTACTTTTTTCTGTGTCCACAACACCAAGCATTGTGTGGATGATGAAAATGTGAATAATAAAAAATGGTAACAATGCAATGTAAATACCAAAGTTACACTCAACAATCACTCAATAAAGCTTAAGATCTATGCATAAAATGAAATAATAAACAATTATACCACAACAAAGACCTTGATTTATTTCATCGTTTCTTTGATTGTAGCTTAAATGTTTGATATGTTGATTGTTCTTCAAAATAGCATAACCATGATAACACAATGATAGTATGATAGCCAATATAATGATATATGCTCAAAGATAGTAGATAGATGATATTCTTGCTTGATGATGCCTGCTTGATAATGATAATTTCTTTTTCTTGATAATTATAGCTCTTGAAAATGCTATAATTTTTGTGATATGGCAACTAAGCTCTCATGATCTCTCTAATTATAGGGGATATGAACAAAATGAAGGCTTTTATTTATATGCTTCATTTGATATTTGATCAATGGTGGATATTAAATTTAGAAAGATCAATAGGTGAGAAAATTTGAGATAAGATAGGATCTAAATGAATTTATTTATTTAATTTGCATGCATGATTGAAAAAATTAAAAAATATTTAATTTTATTTATTTATTTTGGTGGGAAAGATAACAAAAGCTTACCTTCGATAACTCCAAAAATGGATTTCTTGGGATTAAGGGAAATACCATGCTATTGGCACCTTTCAAGAACTTGTTGTAAATGATGATAATGATCTCAATGATCTTTAGAAAAGATAGTATAATCATCAAGGTAAACCACAAAAATTTACCCATCACATCACAAAAATCTAGGTTTGTTTCCCTTTGAAAAGAGGCACTGGCATTAATAAACCCAAAATGCATTTTTTTAATATGAAAATGTGACCCATGCATTAGTGATGGCAATCTTGTGTTCATATTCTCCACTCACTTCCACTTTGTTGTATCTTGAAAAAATGTCTAACATAGACAACATTTCTGAGCACATTACCATTTGTATAACTTGATCCATTACTAGTAGTGGGTAATTATATTTCAATAATGATTGATTGAGATTAAAGAAATTCACATAACTGTGGATTTCTCCATTCTTCTTTGATACCAAAACAATGTTAGATATTCATGATGAATGATGGATAGGAAAAATGATTCTAGCATTAAACGTTTTCTTAATTTTAGCAAGAATAATACCTAAGACTTTTGAGTTGTACTACCTTTGTTTCTGCTTATGTGGAACAAAACCTTACTTAAGAGGAATCTCATGTTGAACTTCTTTTAGCTATGATTTCAAGTCATCATATGAATAGGAAAGCACATTCATGTACTACCACAAAAGTTTGTAAAATTTTCCTTTTCCTCCAACATACAACATTTACCAATATTTACTATTTTTTGGGATCCTCTTATGTTCCCAAATTAATTTGTTCGAGTTTTGTTAATGAATCAAATCTAGATTGTTGTTTCTTCTTGACATAGCAATCATGCTAATCAAAAAAAATTTCAAGAGATACTAAACCTTTGGGAATTTTATTCCCTTTTAGCTATAGGATCTCCTCACCTATTTCCTTATCCACTTCAAAGATTGATTCTCAAGGAGAAGAATCACTCCTTTCAAAATACAATTCACTAAAACTTTCAACCTTTTACAAAAAGGCGGAAATTTGATTATTGTCATTGAATATTTTCCAATGGCTGGAATTATTGGGAACAATGGATCAAAAAAGCAACTCAATAGTATACTTGGTTCCTTATAAATATTTGTGAGGAACCATGAGAGTGGCTAATATAGCCAAATAATGTTTCCTATCATTGTACTCCCTTAGAACCTTGGATATATCAAAAGCATCAAAATCTTCAATGCAATCCCAAACACAGTTGCAATAATACCTTAGCATTTCATTCTTTGTCTGGTACAAATTTATTACCTAAAAAATAACTAACTCGACATCACCTTGTGGATGAATATTCTTAGTTCCTTTCTTTTGTGAACATCCATTCCTAAGAAGAAGGCCTCATATTCGATAGTATTGTTAGTATTGTTAAATTGCAACTAGAAAGAAAATGGGAAGATCTTTCCTTCTAGGGATATGAGAACTATCCATGTTCTAGATCTAGTGGAAGAAAAACTTCCATCAAAATCCAAACTCCAAATGTCATTTAAACCTCCTATGTTGACAATTTCAAAATTTGAAATCTCTTCACTTGAAGAGGATGAATCATTAGCTACCTAATTTTCACTTGAATCATTATTCGAGGACTAAGAAACTTCATTAGTCGATAAGAAATAGGTGCCCATTTTAGAGGACTCAAAAAGAATCTGATCTTTTAGATCATTAGATTTGGTCATAGTGTACTTAGCTTCCCTTTCTATGATAAGTTTCTACATAACACCCTTAGCAGGTATTCTAGCCTCAGAACAATCTATGTTGATCTCACCACCAACATTCTTACAAAAATTTCATCCAAACAATATTCCATAAGAATCTAGGACATCAGCTACAAGAACCATCAACTTGATCTTCTCATCAAGAAAAGTAGCAAATGCAAATTTTGCATCTTTAATATTCCCTATGAGGGGCACTTTCTTGGTTTCCATAGAAAAGTACCAGCCAAAAGTCTGTCAAATTTAAACTCAAAGAATTAGCTACTTTGGCTAACATTACATTATCAAAAGCACCCAAATTAATGATGTAGTTATTGAGTGTTATGAAATCATGGAGGGCATCTCATAGAAACTCCAAACAGTAGTGCCTTCTGTAATTTCAATTTTGATTAGATTACCTCAAAGATATGTACAACTATGTCCTAAAGCGGAAACGGACACAGTTTATTTCCCACATTGATCATTTTGAGAGAAGCATATGTAAATTCAACAACATGCAATAATAGATTCTACTACAAGAACCAACGGACATGAAAGATGAGACAAAATCAGAACACACAAATTTACGTGGGAAAAACCCTTCCGGGTAAAAAACCCCACACTCCAAAGATCAAGCCATTGTATTATTCAGCAACAAAATGGTTACAATACAAATTCAGGCTCATAGCCTCTTTAGAGATTCATCTTGTTCATTCTAGAAACAACTAGTAGCAAACTATCCTTGAGAGATCAACCAAAGCAATCATGATCATGAGAGATTCTAGTAGCTTAACTCTTCTTCTCAATCCTCTGTTTCGACCTCATGGCCTTGGCCTTTCAGCCAGCCACTCAGTCCTCTCTCTATTGTTCTCTCTCTCTTGTTCTCGACTATTCAGCTTCTTGGATTATCAGCTTCCTTCTCACTTCAGCTATTTTTAGAACGTCCAATGCATATGTATATACATTCATTCTCAATAGGCTCTATGAATTGTTCATTTTCCAACTATCGGATCACATCTCCATCTTAGCAATGTTATCATCGAAGATGTTTCCATTCCATCACAGAAACGGTTCAGCAATGGTTCACATCCTGCTTTCTCTAATTGGTCCAAATCGTACCACATAGGATGATCTTCCAATGCTCAAAGGTGTTCAACCTTTGTCACATGTCGGTGAGACACTAATTGTGTCTCCCCAATGCCACATAAACGATTGCACATCCATCACCAAGAGTTCATTATCAACAAGAGATCATAACGAGTTCACAAGTCACATCGACCTCTGTAAACCCATCGACGAGACTATCATCTTTTGCCAAGACATCACACCGAGCTCACAAGTCATTCTGAAGTGTTCTTTAGTCGCCAAGACTTTCATCATTCGCTCAGAGATCATATCGAGCCTTTATGTTATACCGATCACCAACTAGTCGCCAAGACTCATACCGACATCAGGATTCCCATCGGCAAGACAATCGCTCTTCAGTGAGACCACATATCGATGTCCTAAGTCACACCAAAGAGTCATCCTGTCGGTAAGACAATTCGCTCTCGCCAAGACCTCCCACCGAGCCTTCATGTTGTTCTGAAGCATCCACCAATCAGCGAGACTCATCGCAGTTCGCCAAGACCTCACTCCAAGCAAACATGTCTTACCAAGTCGGCAAGACATTTGACCTTTGCCAAGACTTCATATTGATCCCCTTGAGCTACTCCAATGACTCAACTGTCGGTGAGACATCTTCCTATCGCCAAGACCTCATGCCAAAGTCTCTAGGTTACCCTGAGCCCACCTCTCACCATGAGTGATGCCGAACACATCCCACACCGTCGATGAGACAAATGCCCGTCGCCAAGACTTCATAGCGATGCCTCCATGTTACCCCGAAGACTCCAAGTGAAAGCTTATCAGTGTGACTTCTCCCTATTGCCAAGAGTTCATAGTGAACCCTTATGTTACACCAAAGACTTCTTTCACCACAAGTCTCCCCGACATCCACTAGACACCAACCTGTTGGCCAGACATTTCCCAGTTGCCAAGACATCTTCCCAAGAGTTCAAGTCACCTCGATGACTCCTGCTTATCGGTAAGACTTCTCTTGGTTGCCAAGACTTCCTGCCGAACCCTTATGTTATCTCAAAGAATCCAAGTGGATACCCATCGGTGAGACCTTCCATTGTCACTAGGACTTCATACCGAAACCCTTTAGTGTCACCGCGAAGGCCATTTGCTATCGGTAAGACTCTCTTCAATTGCTGGGACTTCATACCAAGCGATCAAGTCACCCCAAAGACACTAGTCACTGTGAGTCTCCCTAAAGCCTGATAACAAACCCGTCTATCACCAAGACATTCCATATCGATAAGAGATCTCACCGAGTCTCCATGTCATAGCGATAGGTTCATTCGGCAAGACTTAAACAAGGTCTAAATGACTAGAATATTTCACAAGGTTCCCAAACTACCAGTCAGCTAGACCAAAGAAATGTCACACCGACTTTGCTCTTCCAGATGTTCCAGCCTGTGAGATTGAGGCACATGACTCTAACAATCTCCCACTTGACGAAGATGACATAGGAACCTCCAAAGAAACCAAAAACTAGGATCACACTAGCTCCACCAGTTCAGCCCCTGCAATACTGAAGACACCCAATCAACATGATTCCACAGATAACAGTCGACCCAACAATCTGCAACAAAGACCAGGCATCCAACTGTAACTCTCTATCAAAGCAACCAAACATAGCCTTCTAGGAAACCACATAGACCTCAAACATGCTCTCATGCTCTATCAAGAATTCTGCTCCAACATCCAAGATGTCCACCATTCAAGCAACAATCATGTCATCTTCCACATGTGGAAGAAAGATACATCGCCAAGGTGAATAAGCACCATTCCAATGAACACAAGAAAAAGATCCCAGTGATATCTTCAACAAGATACTGCTACCACTTCACTGTGCTCAAACGCTATATAGAAGCAATATCAACTTCAAGGCTTCAAACAGAACACAACAGTGAAGTCATATCTCTAGAAACAAGATAAAAAAAAACACCAGCTAGGACAACAATCAGATTGATTGCTTCCATCCAACTGATAAACCCACGTGACTGAAAATTGCACTCATAGCTTGTGCTATACCATCCAATCACACATACCTCATAGGTATCAGCATTAGTAAATTTATGCCAATAATAACAGCAAATACAAGTTCCAATGTCAACCAGTTGAAGAAGACACAACACATGCAGGAACTCCCACTTCCTGAGTAATCCAGATCTGAAAGATCAAAGGGCATCACAAGTCTACCAATAACAACACATAGGAAATGTAACCATGTAGTTCCAAGGAAATATCCACAATGATATGCATATTATCTTCCTGTAGAACATCCTCCTACATACACTTCTAACAGCTAGTTGTGTCAAGAATGATCTTCACATCCCAAAAAAAAAACCTTAACAACATCCATTCATTCAATCACCAAGATCAAACAGATTTAAAAAACATGGATGTAAGCTTCTCAAAGAATATCAAGCTACTTCATTCCCCATTTCAGGAAATCAGCCCATACATTATCTCCTACCAATTCTCATTAGCAACAAGGAGATAAAACAAAACTGTACATCTTTCACTATGAATCTTCCAGAACCATTAGACAACAATTCAAGATCCATATCATGAAAGTGAACTTAATAAAACACATCTGAAAAACATAATGGGCCAAATACCTTTCAGATTGATAGCCGAGTAGACCAAGAGTGGGAACGAGAATACTCCTTCAAGATATACAAGCCATCATGACTAATCCAAGAGCAATCTCCTCATAGGTCTCTTATTGAACTCATGTTCAACCAAGGTGTAGGCTTCTTAGACTTTCTGCTAAAAACTTCACCAAGGATAACAAGTAGCAACACTTCTCTCATAAGAGAAAGATAGCCTCACCTTATTCTTCATATATCCATGAGTACTAGCAACCGATCATCTCATGCTAAACTTCAACTACATTACTGCACTATCACGAAGTATCAAGCAAATAATCAAAGCACCCAATACACAAAGAATTACCAAACCACTGTCAAAGCTCCAATCATCTAAATCAGGAACTTATCATGACACCATGATCTACACATCCCCTTAGGAGATCCCATGCTTCAAGTGACTTCTCCATTGTCTCAAGTACAATGCACAATGCCAAAACTCTAGTGCACAAAGAGTATACCATGACATAAAGCAAACAGACTCAAAACCAACATCACCTGTCAAGCACCACCAACACCTTAGCCAAAGACTCCAAGCATCTTCCATGGATCCAAGATGTTGCACATCTTCAAATAATATCTATGCAAATGCGAAAGAACCCTTATGCAACAACAGGATCAAAGAGTTCTCCCTTGAAACATCTGCAACACTAAAGAAGACCATTCACCACCATGTGATGAATCCACGGTCACTACTAGAGCTCCCACTAAAATGTGACACCAGAGCTCTCCAAGCATCATGACTACCTGCTACAGGTTCCCTTAACCAACTATTCAGGTACTCAAGAATATCCATCCTCTCATCTCAAAGCAATCACACCAATGCACAAGTGACCACAGACAAGGCCAGCTAACAAGTTTGCACCAACAATGAATCAACCTTGTGGATATAGACAACCCACTTCCAAGTTGTCTCACAACAAACATGAAGGTAAAGACAGCCCACAACATTGCACAACCCGTATATCCATTCAATAGAAATGTGCAAACCCACCATCACATTGGAAATGCAGAACTGATATTTCAAAGAGAATAACCATGTAGACAACATGACTCAAACACCAGATCACGCCAAATATGATTTTCCAATCATGTCCACAATGAGCACCATAATCAAGGATCCCACACGCACCACCTCAAGAATGTTGAGTGACAAATCACGTACCAACACTCCCATGCAAAGAAGAAATCATACCTCCTCAAACCATGCACCAAGCATGCATGCAGAACTGCAACTATCTCATCCAGCAACACCCCAAAAGGCCAGTGTCTAGACAATAGCTTAACAATAACTCCACATGTTTACAAGTTTTGCTTAACTGTGTAAAACCTGCAAAACCATAGAGCCTTGCAAGTACAAATCATCCTTAGAAAGAAAATAGCAATTCAGGAGAATCCATGCCCCTTTCAGGCCAACTCTAAAACCACCATGTACATGCATCCGAGAAAGAGAGAAAGACTATTTCAGAAGCTTACAAATTATCTAATGATTAACTCCATAGCCTTAAAGCATTCAAGATTAATAGGAAACAGTGCCTTCCAACACTAGGAACCACCACCTAGCATAAGCACTCTCTTCTATGGCTGAAAAACAACCTAGGATTTTCCATATCACCCAGGAGCCTGACACATAGATGCCTAATATGAAAGCTTTACTGCTACACAGCCACAGAGCAAAGAAATCCACCTCATACTCCAAGGTTATACCTCTACTAACTAGGAGACACAGATCACAACATGATCAACTCCTTTTTCTATCTTGACCATCCTTCAAGCTGCATGTTGTCTCAGAATACCACAAGACTTCCACTCACCAAAGGATCAATAAATCAGTTCATTCCTCTAGATTTCCTCCAACCCAACAAACTGAGAAATCTTCACAGAAGAAATACCTAGAACCAGTAACCAAAAGATGGCTCCGATACCACTTGTTAGGAAATCATGGAGGGCATCTCATTGCAACTCCAAATAGTAGTTCCTTCAGTAATTTCAATTTCGATTAGATTACCTCAAAGATACGTACAACTATGTCCTAAAGCGGAAACAGACAGTTTATTTCCCACATTGATCATTCTGAGAGAAGCATATGTAAATTCAACAACATGCATTAACAGATTCTACTACAAGAACCAAAAGACATGAAAGATGAGACAAAATCAGAACACATAGATTTAAGTGGGGAAAACCCTTCTGGGTAAAAAACCCCACACTCCAAAGATCGAGCCATTGTATTATTCAACAACAGAATGGTTACAATACAAATTTAGGCTCATAGCCTCTTCAGAGATTCATCTTGTTCATTCTGGAAACAACTGGTAGCAAACTATCCCTGAGAGATCAATCAAAGCAATCATGATCTTGAGAGATTCCAGCAACTTAACTCTGCTTCTCAATCCTCTATTTCGACCTCATGGCCTCGACCTTTCGGCCAGCCACTCAGTCCTCTCTCTATCATTCTCTCTCTCTTGTTCTCGGCTATTCAGCTTCTTGTCTTATCAGCTTCCTTCTCACTTCAGCTATTTTTAGAACATCCAATGCATACGTATATACATTCGCTCTCAACAGGCTTTGTGAATCATTCATTTTCCAACTGTCAAATCACAACTCTAGCTTAGCAACATTATCGTCGAAGATGTTTCCATTCCTTCACAAAAATGGTTCAACAACGGTTCAAATTCTACTTTCTCTAATTGGTCCAAATCGTACCACATAGGACGATCTTCCAATGGTCAAAGGTGTTCAACCTATGTCGCATGTCGGTGAGACACTAACCGTGTCTCCCTGATGCCACAGAAACGATTGCACATCCATCACCAAGAGTCTTCATTATTGGCAAGAGATCACAATGAGTTCACAAGTCACATCGACCTCTGTAAACCCATCGGCGAGACTATCATCTTTCGCCAAGACATCACACCGAGCTCACAAGTCATTCTGAAGTGTTCTTCAGTTGCCAAGACTTTCATCATTCGCTGAGAGATCATATTGAGCCTTTATGTTATACCAATTACCAACCAATTGCCAAGAGTCATACCGACATTAGGATTCCCATCGATAAGACAATCGCTCTTCAGTGAGATGACATATCGATGTCCTAAGTCACACTGAAGAGTCATCCTGTCGGCAAGACACTTTGCTCTCGCCAAGACCTCCCACCGAGCCTTTATGTTGTTCCAAAGCATCCACCAATCGGTGAGACTCATCGCATTTTTCCAAGACCTCACTCCAAGAAAACATGTCTTACCGAGTCGGCAAGACATTTGACCTTCACCAAGACTTCATACCGATCACCTTGAGCTACTCCGATGACTCGACTATCGGCGAGACATCTTCCTATTGCCAAGACCTCATGCCAAAGTCTCCAGGTTACCCTGAGCCCAACTCTCACCAGGAGTCATGCCGAACACATCCCACACCATCGGTGAGACAAACGCCTATCGCCAAGACTTCATAGCGATGCCTCCATGTTACCCCGAAGACTCCAAGTGAAAGCTTATCGGTGTCACTTCTCCCTGTCACCAAGAGTTCATAGTGAACCCTTATGTTACATTGAAGACTTCTTTCACCACAGGTCTCCCCGACATCTGCTAGACACCAACCTGTCGGCTAGACATTTTCGAGTCACCAAGAGATCTTCCTGAGAGTTCAAGTCACCCCGATGACTCCTGCTTATTGGTAAGACTTCTCCCAGTCGCCAAGACTTCCTACTGAACCCTTATGTTATCTTGAAGACTCCAAGTGGATACCTATCAGAGAGACCTTCCATTGTCGCTAATACTTCATATTGAAACCCTTTAGTGTCACCGCAAAGGCCATTTGCTATCAGTAAGACTCTCTTCGATCGCTAGGACTTCATACCGAGCGATCAAGTCACCCCGAAGACGCCAATCATTGTGAGTCTCCCTGAAGCCCGATAAAAAACCCTTCTATCGCTGAGACATTCCATATCGGTAAGAGATCTCACCGAGTCTCCATGTCATAGCGATAGGTTCATTCGGAAAGAATTAAAAAAGGTCTCAACAACCAAAATATTTCACAAGGTTCCCAAACTGCCAGTCGGCTAGACCAAAGAAATGTGACACCGACTTTGCTCTTCCAGAGGTTCCAGCTTGTGAGATTGAGGCACATGACTCCAACATTGAGTTTATGACCATTGACTAGTAAGGGAATATAGAAAGGATCTATTTTCCCAGGAATGGATAAAGGAGTTGTAACAATATTGCTCTGTGTAGGCTTTGGTTTAGGAGCAATGAGTTCATTTTGGGAAGAATCTTGACTAGGGTGAGCTCCTTTATTTTTGAAAAACTTTGCATGTCTATCAAATTGGTTAGGATTAGCTTGGAGTACTCAACCTTAGAAATTTGGATGTTTATCTTCTTTGCATGATCTATAATATCAAAATCTTGGTAAAAATTCATTAAAGAAGATGGGGGATTTTCACTTTGTGGTTTTGGCTTTGGTGCACTGGTTCTAGACACAGAAGAAGTCAATGAATTTGATGTACTTGCTTGTTCATTTCCTACTATATCCTTTGGTTGAATTGGTAAAGGAGTCCCCCCCTTAGCAATTATTATCATCAAACATGGATGATCCTTTGACTTAGTTCCATCAACCTCCTATTGATGATTGAGTTGATTTTGTGAGCTTGTGAAAATTGCATAAGATTCACTATATTTCTCTTCTTCTTGTTCTTCTTCTTAATTCAAAAACTCGATGTTAAATTCACTAGTTATCTATGTTTCCTCCTCTATGAGTAGATTAGCACCATATTTTGAGACATATTTTTATTGTGAAAGATCATCTTGTTTAGATTCAAAATAACCCACTATTGCATTAATAGGTGGTGCCTCCAACACAAGCCTTCCTTGTGGTGGAGGAATTCAATTCTGATTTTGATTCCTTGCAACATTATTGGGATAGTTAGAATCATTTGGGTAAGTTATCCTTGGAATGTCCTTGTAGGAGGGAATGGAAAAACCTTGAGAAATCTACTTCTTAAGATCCAACAATTCATTAGCTATCTTTGGCACCATAGGATTTGTGGTGTTTGTAGAAGGTGGGCCAAGAGGATTGTTCTTTAGACCTATTTGGATCCTTTCTTATTTTACCTGCAAGGATTAGATCATCCTCTACTTCAGTATACAAACTTTGAGTAGTTGCAAGAGTGGTTGGAGCTACTCTTCATAGAAAAAAACTTACCCAAGCAGTTGTGTGTTTTCTATTATGGTAAAAAAAGGTTTTGATGGGGCCCAAGAACCCAGTACAAGAGGTTTTGATGGGATACACAACCCAATCCAAAGAGGGCAAGCTACTAATAGAAAATAATCAGCAAATCATCAGTAGCCAAACATCATCATCCATCAAAGATCAACAATATAACTCGAGCTGCAAACAAAAAGAACCAAAGAGAAGGGGCCTTAAACCCTTTTACAAGCAGGTCTTGACATGAACCTTAAACCCATAGATAAAATTGAGCCCTGCCTGAGTCAACTAGGCATCAAAAAACCAACTACTCCAAACATACATTTCTAATCCTAGAAAAATAGAGAGCATCACCTAAATTAGTTAGGTGTCAGCAAACCAAATACTCAAAATATCAATTTTAGATCTAAAAAAAAAAAGAAAAAAATGGTGTAAAACAAAAACTGGACCCTATCTCTCAAAAAAACCAAAATATCCCCACACCCCACCTTAATAGGGGTTGTGGGATACACAACATAAAATTGCAAGAACGCAGCTGCCCTATAGCACAAAAAAACCTGGTACCAGAAAACCAACTCATTCTCCACCTCTAAAGGAGAGAGCTCCCCTATAATGGAGAGGATGTCATGACCACCTAATCCACCACTAGTTGAGATCTATAGCCCCCTCAACCTCCACCTCCATATGAGAAGCATCCACCTCAATAGGATAAGCAACTGAGGAAACCAAAACCCATCACCTCCCATCTCCACCTCAAAAGGAGAGGAAACCACCTCCATAGGATCCGAGGAGAAAACTAGCACAATGACCAAACAAGTGATTAGAGCATCCTTCAGTAAATGCAGCACCAAGAACATACTATGGACCAAGAGAAGAAGATTGAATAACAACCATAGAGCCACCATAACAACTTTCTAGCTAAAACTCATCTGGGTTTTCAATAAAAGCTTGAAGAAGAACCCAACCATGAGCCAATAAACAACTACAAGAGGAAACAACATCTAGGATCTAGGAAAAAGCTAGAAAAACACCCAACCAAGAGAACACAATCTAGAAACAACCCAAATAAAGAACTATACTAGTAGCTACTAATAAGATCTGAGCCCAAAGAGAGGAGAAGCAAACAAGACCAAGAGGGAAAAGGGAACAATCTATACAAGAAGGAAACTGAGAGAATGCCAAACCATTAAACATCCAAGCAAACCCAACATGACGGTCAGAGCCAAAGATAGGAAAAAACTCCATAGTTCCAACCAATGGGAAGCACCACCAAACCACAAGAGGGAAACCAATAGCAACCACAAAACACCTAGGGCAAGAGCCACTAAAAAGGAACCACCAAATAGACAGTAGAGAGTGGCTGCGGGAAGCTGAGAAGAAACCAAAAAGAGATTAGGCCAACAAAAAGATCACCCAAGCCATCCCATTATGCCCAATAGGACCATAAATAATCCCATCCTCTAACTAAACCTCCTCAGAAAACCCAAAGCACACACTCACCAGCTGTAAGGAAAAACAAGGGCTCCCCACAAAGGCCATAGCCAAAACCCTCAAGAAGAAATGAAAAGGGTAGGCCAAAAAGTAGACAAAAACTAGAGGAACAACATCCTTTATCCCGTCCTAATGAAGAAGAAAATTTTTCACCTCCCAACTGGATGACAACTTTCTCTACACCACCACCACCTGACTAGAAGAAGGAAGCAAACAACACGAAGCCATCACAACCCAACCACAAGTCACCATCGCCTCCCAGTAGTGATCCATCCCCATCCTCTGCATCCTCTCCTTCTCCATCTGAATCATCTCCAGAATTCAAATCTCCCCCTCATCTCCTCTTCTCTCTCCTCTCCATTCATTATTTGAGATTAATTAATGCTATTAAAGGAAACTGTGTTGATGAAGAAACACTTCAAATTTTTAGTTGTTTGAGCAATAGCTAGAATTATAGTTTTCAACTTATTGAACTTAGCCACAAGCTCATACATTGGCTCTTGTTGTTCCTTCTTCATTTGAGTGAGTTGAGCCAACAAAGCATCAACGTCTTCTAATAGTTTAAACCTTTCTTCAAATTTGGTTTGAAGTGTGGCCCAATTAGTAATACTTCCAACTAAAAGATGATAAAATCAATCAACAACCACTCCTTGGAACATTTCAATAAATAACCTTATAGATACATCTTCATGCTCTACTCCAAGAACTGTGCATGCAATGTAGAATGTGGAAATATGCTCATTTGGATGTTGTTAACCATCTCCATAGAACTTTGGAAAGTTATTTTGTGAACCATGAGGAATTTCATGTGTTGGTGGTGTCAAATTCAAAGGAACAAAAGTGCTTCCTCAAGGATCTTGAGTAGCCATTATTCCTTGGTTGAATGGAGGGATAACAAACATTTGAATTAGTGAGAAAAACAATGCCCTGTGAGCATTGGAAGCTCCACTTGGTATAGGAGATCTTAAGTTAGTAGGAGGAAAACTCCTTGTATGTTGAAGAGGTGATCTCATGCATGCAGGAAATAGATCAAAGTTATGTTTTGCAACAATTCAAACATAGGATCAATATGTCCTTGAGCCCTTCTACCACATGTATAACTTTGTTATGCCAAAATGTAAACTTGGCAAGAAATTTAGATTAGAAATAAAAAAAATAACTACAAACAATAAGATACCAATATACTTCAATGAAATGGGTGAGCCTTCTAGTTGCATATTCATGTCCCCAACAATGTCGCCAAAAAACTATTGGGTGATAGTTATGTTGTTCAATAAATTTTTATCGAATAACATAGGGTAGTTTAGCTGTCACACATAGGTCAAATTTTATTCCTCAAACCACATTTGTAAACCAATGTAGAGCAATGTAATGCAAGAAATAATTCCCCACAAAACACCTCATGGGTCTCAGTATTTGGAAAATGAAAAATTATGTTCATGGATAATGTTTATTGGCAGTTTTACCTTGAGTCACATACATGGTGAAAGTTTGAGTTGAACAATGCAAGAAAACCTAAGACTATTGTGAGAACATGCAAACGTAGAAAAATGTAGAAACAAGGATAAAAAAGAAACCTAAAAAAGGAATATGTAGATACATGAAGATACATGGGTAAACAAAGACAAACCTAGAACGATGCTTAATAAAAATGTAAACAACAAGCAGTGTTGTGAAAATCCTAAAAATATTAAAAACATTAAAGACAACACTTACAAAAGTGGTAAAGAGAAACAAAAATATTGCATACTTGAAAATGCTAATGACAAATGAAAACTAGATCAAATCTTCATGAGAAAGATCACATTAAATAGTAGTGGGTAGACAATAAGGAGGAGCACGTGAATGTTCAAGGAAAATGAGGTAAAAATGAAGATTAAAAAAGACAAAAAACACTAATTAACCATCTAATAAAAATGCATTAATTCCCATATGTGTGGGAAAAGGAGTGTAGTCACAAAGAAATTCTCCACGACTGCACTCTAAAATGCAACTAATAAAAAAATGTAATTGTGTTGAAATTCAGCGAGTTTGCACATCAAAAAAATGACCAACACCTCAAAATTTCCCTTTTGCAAAATTTTCAAAAGGCAAAGAGGTGATCTAATCGAAATTATTTTTCAAGGGATTAGACTATGCATGAGAGCAATTGAAATTTTCTTCTATATGCATGCTTAGAGGACATGGGCTACGAAATGGACAAGTTTTGTAGGGTTTATACCATGAATTGAGTGAGCTGAAATTCAAGGATAACAATTTTCATTTGAATGCCATTTGTTGAGGAATATTTTAGGAAGTCTTTATAAGTTTGAATTCTTGTTGAGGTCTTGTCATAAAATACATGTGTAGCATCATAAATTGTCACCCAAGACAATTTCACACTATCTTTTTCTCCTCACTAAGTGCATGGACCTATACACCTAATTTCCTAAATGATACATTATGTGGCCCATTTTAACATTTAGCAACAAATTTCATGTAGAAAACCAGAGAATTCATTTAATATTATTCCCCCGACACCTTATATTCCACAAAATAGGGCCAAGACCTAGTTGCCTAGGGCAAGTTAGTCTCCCTATTTTTCCTCCAAAATTGAATATGTTAGGGTTATCATTTTATTATTTGAATTTCAAATGTCCATTGTCAACTATTAAGAATTTTTAAGAAATTAGAATAATTTCATATAAATTCCTAGTCATTCCACCATTTAAAAACTAACTAGCATTAAGAGGCAAATTTGGTGATCAAGCAATTATCAAGCAAGTCAAGAGTAGTCAAAAGCAAATTTATTGCATCAATTCAATATCAAAAAATTATGTCAAAGTGTATGTGAGTTTGTTCATATTTATGTTATCATATCTTTTGTGAGATCTATTGTCAAGGAAGTGTGCATCCTTTTTGAGCTAATAGACTCACTCAACCACCTCTTGAAACATGGGATTATATCCCTGAGTGTGGGCTCAAATGGTGGAGATTAACCTCCAGAGAGGACCAGTTCCCTTGGTAACTTCACCTAAACTAATCTACCTACTACTGCTCGCTGAGAAAAGAGATAAGGATAACATATAATGAAAACCTAAACTATAATATGGTGATACACCAAATGATTCTTTTCAAACCTACACTATTGTTTGGACTCACAATATGACCAAATGAACAAGTTTTTTCATGCACAATTTAGGTTTCTACATACCTATGCATAAGTTTTTTATAAGAAGGTTGTAATTTAGCAGTCTTAGAAAGGAAAAAATAAAATTCACAATAAAAGGATGGTTTGAGTCATAACACAACTTATAACCTACATAGAATATGTCTACTTCTATATGAAGGTACTAGAGAATGAGACGTGAAATTCAAGAATTGAGTATGATATCATATAAACCATATCCATCATTCATTATTGCACACAAGATATAGATTAGAGAAGGAAAAATACTTGTACTTCATTGATAAAAATTTGTTACATGTTTGTGAAAGCTTGAAAAAGTGAAGTTACAAAGTTTCTCTAGCTTGAAAGAACTATGAGAACTAGTTACAATGCAAAACTAGAGAGTAAGAACTCCCTGAAAACTACCCTTAGGATTTCCTTATATGCTTCTCAACAACTACTGAATGATAGGAACATGTGTTAAATTCTTTATTTGGCTGGGTCAAACCTCCTTGAGCGTCCAAAGCTATTTCCCCTACTTTGCAACCCCTAAAAGTGCTCCAAAAAGGTGCTTGAGTGAAGAAAAAGTCTTGCCTTGACTTTATCCACCATCAAGGTACCATAAATAGCTCCTAGATTCCCTCAAAAGGCTCAAACTCAGTCAAAAACTACCCTAGATTTTCTCAATCTTTTTTGCAACTCTTCCAAACTACCCCCTAGATGCTCTCCAACTAACCATAAATACATGAGAAGAATTTATGATTGTTCATTTAACTCCCAACTATTGGAACTTCTTCAAATTTTCTAATAGGACATGTGAGAAAAGGTTTGAAAATGATTAAATATCCTAATAGGGCATGGGAGACCTTTAAGTCTTGTATCTTGGCACATATTCTATCCCTTAACATTGTCATAAAACAAAAATCATCAGGAATGTCATGTTGCTCTATATCACAGTAGTTTTGTGGTTGCCATTGAAACCTTTATCACTACACCTATCACATCTTTATGCTTTTGGTTTAAAGATCATTATCTTTTACAAATCTTGATATTTCATTAATGACTTCTACCATTTGATGATTTTGTTGCTATCCCTCCATTGATATTATGACTACTAATCACATACCTCCATAACCTATCAGAAAATCCTTTCAAGAGTACATCAGTTATAGCTAAGGGGAGTTTACCAAACTTTGTCATTTTTAACACAATTTCAAAGAACAGGTAAGAATTCTAAGCTCATAAGTGAACATTATCAAAGGTATCTCACAAATTTTGCATATTTGTTTTTTATTGTCCTATGATTTGTAAATTGTCATAACTATTTTTGGCATCATTTTCACCATTATCCTTTGACCTTCTACAACCTCTTCTTAATGACATTGGCATGATGACTATCTTTTCACACTTGTCCTATGACTGCCTCTTGTTGATGAAGTCACTACTTTTGAGTCTTCCCTATAACAATTGCTTCTTTTGTCTTATGATAGTTGTCTCCAGTAATATCTACCATACACTTTGTTCATCATGAGCTATCATATTTCATTGTGATATCCTTTTCTCTAGTGTGTTTTTCCATTCATTTTGCAACATTCTTTTCTAGTTTGTGTTCCTTCACCATTCATAAATGAGAATTAATACCATGGGCACATGCTTATGATCAACCATGCAAATATAGTGGAAAACTTTCCATAGACTACAACATTACCTTTGTGGCTTTATCATGGATTGTCCTTTATTAATCTATGATCATCATTATCCTTACTTGGACTGCATTGCCTTTTTAAACATTATAGATGTAGACATTGAAAAATGGCTTAATCCTACGACTGCATTTTACATCATCAATTCAGGATATCCGCAAAATGAGAAAATGATTTTATCATTTAATTATAACTTAACATCCTAATTCCTCTAATTAATTAAATAGTCTTAACCATTTAATTAATTCATTTCATTATTCTTCTAAAATTGACTAATTAAGTAAATTACATTAAGTTACTTTAATTACATCACTAATTAATTCTAATCTCTTCTTTTGATCATTTAAATAAGTTTCCCAAATTTATTTAATTATGTCATTTAAATTAATCATATTCTCCCTACATTTAAATTAAATCATATTCTCCCTACATCTAATTAATTCATATTCTCCCACATTTAATTAAATGAATAATATTTATTTAATTAATTATTCTGCCTTATCATCTAATGTACCTTCATAAATTAATTATACTACCTTCTCATCTAAAGTGACTCCATAAATTAAATAATTCATTTCAGTGATTTTGGAATCACATACACACAACTTCTTGCACAAAGAAAGGAATTAATTTTATAAATAATTCTTCTATTTGAGCACATGTCTCCTACATTTTCAATCTAATATCTCATGCATAATTCTCTCCATTCCTGACTATCACTTTCTCTCAGTTCACTTACCTAATTGATTTGTCATCTCATTTTTGACTCACACTCTTTCAATTACATTTCTTGACTAATCAATCAAATTTACTAACTATTCAATCAATCTTTCAATCAAATCATTTAACTATCCAATCAATCTAGTCAATCAAGTCACTTAAATATTCAATCAGATCCTCACACTCGATCTGGATCATTCAAACACAAATCAATCTCGACCATCGAATCTGCGAAGATTCTATAAAAGAAGCTTTTGAATTCCATTCATGTGTAATCACAATCTTCAAAGTTTTGTTGTCAAAATACTTGCAGGCTATTATTGCACACTCACAATATGAGGGCATTGAGTTTTTTCAAAGAAAAGTCGAGAAGAATAATGGAGATGAGTCAAGCAAGCATGGGAATTAGGTGATATGGTTTTTGTTATTGAATTTCTCTATTGCATTGCACTTCATTATTATAATGGGGATCCTAGCATCATTTAGGAAATTTGTGATTGTTTTCATTGTTATGCTTTCATTTTTCCTATTTATTTTCCCATGTCACATTTTGTGAACCTAACGTGAAGTCACAAACTTCAAGAAATTCATAGAAATTTTCATTTTTTTGGGAACAGGTACAGATTGATGCATTTGTGGCACAAAACAATGCATCTAACATTATGAACCAAATTTGAAGAGGGAAACACTACATTTGACTTCAAGCAATGCATTTGTGGCTTCCTACAACACATCTAACTGGTGAAAATAATTTTTTGATTTCCAAAATTCTAAGTTCTGATTTTGATAATTAATGTTTATTATGACTAATTAGGAGTTTATAGTGTGTGATCTAGTAGAGTTAACCTAGTTTTTGTAGGACAATTGATAGAAGACAAAGAATACAAACATTTAAAATTCTAATGTGTGGTTTCACAGGACGATTGTCAAAGAAAAAATATGAAACTCCAATCTTATCTTGCTTTCTTTAATGTTTTGGGTATTCACATAGGATTTCTTTTATTAATTAAACAGTTAATTAACACTGCTTTGAGCCTTCATATAGTACCTTTTTTGTTTAATTAGGGTGGATTTATTACTATTCTTTATGCTTGGTGCTTTTGCACACTTCTATTTAATCTTGATTTAATAACAAGAGTATCCTCCCCCCTTGCACACTTGTGTGATCCTAGGTGTAAGAGAAATTGTTATTAACTCTAGAGGGCTTGTCTTGGTGGGAAAAAGTACTCACACCAAGACAAATCAAACTGGAAACAAGCTAAAGCCAAGCTACTCTTGAACGACATATAAATGTGAATGCTAATGGAAAACATATCATTACAAGTGTGGATGTGTTATACATACAAGTGATTCCCTCAGTACCCACATGGTACATTAAAACCTATAGAGTGTAACCTCTATAGGCTAGGAAACCTCCTTATTGGAGCTAATCTTTCCTTGTGTATAGCCACCTGAATAGGTTTCCTAGTTAAATACCATTTTTTTTAGATTTCCAAAACCCTTCTATCTCTGGTGCAGGAACGGTCATTCCCAAGCCGACCCACATTATACACGCAATCTAGTAGTAGAGATGACAAATTTTTGTGATGTCACTACCCAGGAATTCAAATCTTGGTAAACCTGAGAATTGAGTGCACTATAAGGGGGAGCCTATGCTACCAACATCCTAATTCATCCACTCTAGATAGTGCAGTTGGAGGAAGCTCTAAGTGGGATTCCAATAGATATTGTCCTTTCCAACCTTGAGATTTGTAATTATCTATTTATTTATTTAAAACACTTTTCTTGGCATGTCTTACATGTGTCTTTAGTCAGATTTGATCAAACAAAAACATCCACTAGTTAGTCTTAAATGATTCAAAAGTTCGTCAAAACTTAGGGTCAATTCACTATTCAATGCATCTATTACACAAAAAACTACATCTGACATACAAAGTTGCAATTGTTTCAGCAAAAACCCACATATGACATTCTAAGTCAAAATTACTAAAACATGCATTGCATCTGGCAAAATGAGCCACAATTGTTGTAGTATGCAATGCATCTAATGTCGAAAACCGTATTTGTTAGCTTTTGT
Source organism: Sequoia sempervirens (assembly GCA_007258455.2). Classification (NCBI taxonomy): domain Eukaryota; kingdom Viridiplantae; phylum Streptophyta; class Pinopsida; order Cupressales; family Cupressaceae; genus Sequoia; species Sequoia sempervirens. The sequence goes on along the minus strand of VDFB02000013.1, from coordinate 46,010,967 downwards.
GATGCATCTGATATTCTGAACCATATTTGTGGTCTGGAACACTGCATCTGCCTATCACAGAAAAACTTACATTTAACAAACTAGAAACTCAAAATATTTACTATAGAATCCCATTATCTAATCTACCCTCTACTAGAAAACTAGATCCAAACCTAAGACTTGTTCATGTAAATCGTATCTGATACAATAAACTGCATTTGTGACTTTTGTGATGCATCTAATCTGATGAACCCAATTTGCAGTTTGGAACGACACATTTGCTTGTCACAGAAAAATTTTCAATTACCAATTTTACCAATAAACCCTATCTAACATTGTAAACCACATCCGTGAGTTTATGTGACACATTTGTTCTTCGGAACCACATTTGTAGTCTAGAATGATGCATCTTCCTATCATAGAAAATATTTCATTTAACTGGAAACTCAAAAAAATTACTATAGGATCTCATTATTTGATTTACCCTCTATAGTTACAAGCTTGATTCAGACCTGTGACTTGCTCATATTTAGGTTCATCCTTAGTTTTCCTATTACTTTCATCATTGCATTACTTAGATCACTCTTAGTATACTTAGGGGAATCCTTGTCCATCATACATTGTAGACTTAGGGTAGATAAACTGTCTTACCTTGATTGAAAACATAGATTTAAATACGATTTCCTTTGACATATCATTTTATAGTATGTCCTTTGTCATCTTAGTGGAATACCTCAAACTCACTAGGTTAGTTTGAATTCTACTTAGTCAACCTGTCACTTAGTCATTCTGGTATTGATCCTAAAACATCATTGGCAATCCTAGTTGGAACCTTGAATCAAACTTGGTCAGTTAGTGACTCATCCCTTAGTTATCCAAAGATTTTGACATATAGTTTGCATTACACCTTAGTCATTACATGTCATAATCTATACCAAAAAAAGACCAAAAACATAGCTTAACTTTCATATCCTTGACATTTTCATTTTAGACATTATCTTAAGTCATACCTTAGTTATTGTATGTTATAATCTATAACAAAAAACCAAAAAAACATAGCTTTTATACTCTCACATCTTAGGTAGTTGCATACATTATGGTTCACATTTATGTATCATCCTTCTTTGAAAAATTCTTATCTTATGGTCCAAACCAGATTACAAAAGAGATGATTAGAAATGGACCTTTCACAACAACATGAGGAGTCTTACAATCCCACTAGCAAAATAAACTTTGGTTCTACACCTCACCAGATCAATAACAATACCACACACATTGGTTCAACATCACAATAACCTCCAAGGTCTAATTCATATGTCAACCCATTTGAAAACTTTATTGTGAGAGACGACCAAGGTCATATAACTGTTGAGGAACTTGAGGTAGCAGCCCAGGATCTTGAGGTTGTTGAATTTGTTGATGAACTCATCATGCTCGACCTTGAGAAATTTTTAGCCAAAATCCTAGCAGATGGAGTTAAATTACCACCTGGATTTGACATAGACATGCTACAAGTTGTGCCTTCACCTAGAAATGTCTCAAAACAAAACAAAGCTCATACAAAACATATTCCACAAAATGTTATACTATAGCTTAACCTTAACATACCTTCAAGAGGAGCCACACAAACTTTTGCAACAGTTCATACTACTCCCATTTTTGGCATGCCTTTCACGGCTCCACATAAAGCATCATTTGTTACATAATCCATGACATAGGTTGTGACCTAGTCAACATCAGTGCTTGCAATACAGTTAATGGCACCATCGAAAGGCACTAATCCATTTTTCACCTCAATCAACATCATGAATACTACCTCAAACAATCCTCCTTGATGCAAGAGAATAAGATTTTCAGGTTCAAGACCCATGCCCATGGTTAATGTCAAGGGTCCTACATATAGTCATGCTATCCCTCAAAATAGTGCTACAAAAGGACAATAATGTACACATATGTTGCCTCAGGGGAATCCAACGCAACCAAGATTTTGATCAAATACCTTTACACTAAACATGTCACAACAAGGTACCCATACACAACCCAGAAGTCAGAACGCACAAGGGAAAACCAACATAAACACCACATATACACATATACCTCAGGTACAATGACATGCGCCTTCATACACCTACCATGTACCTACACAAAATGTGGGACCTGACAATATGAATGACTTAACAAACCCAAAGGTGGATGCTCTAACTACACAAATGCTTGGTTTATAGAAACAAGTTGAGAAAATGCAAGTAACAACCAAAAAATCCTACAACATGCAAGACTTGCATCAATACCCCTTTGATAGGAGTGCCTACTTGCCTCCTTTTCCACAAGGATACACAATTTTGATCTTTTCAAAGTACAAGGGGACAAGCAAACCAATAGAGCATATTAGAGAATTTAACATGGCTTGTGTTGACATTGCCTCGAAGCACACATACTTGATGAGATTATTCCCTAGAACTCTTATAGGTCCTACACTTGAGTGGTTTTCACGATTACCTAGGGGCATAACAACATGGTCCAAATTAGCCAACAAATTTGTAGATAACTATGCCTTTAAATTGAGAATGATATCACGTTAGCCACCTTGTGTACCTTGAAACAAGAAGAGGGAGATTCCTTTATCAAATACTTCTAGAGATGGAGAAACTTGGTGAGCCGATGCTAAGTAGAGATTCCTGAAAAACAAAAGGTGGACATGTTTGTCGAAAACCTCCTAGATTCTTTAAAATATCCCTTGCAAGTTCATTGTTGTGTACACTTTGCAAACCTAGTAGAAAAAGGAACAATGATTGAGAAATCACTTGTTGCTAAGGGTGCCCTCAAATTCTCTAAGAATACAAACAATCAACACATGTTCAATGACAAAAACAAATACTGGTCTTGAAACAAAAAATGTCACAAATGACAAAGTTGTGGATACCAAAGTTGTAAACAAAACTGATCCTACTATCACTCTAAGAGGATTTGAAGCCTCAATAACTACACTACAAACCCCTACACCAATGGAAAATTCCCTACAAAACAATCAAGGACTAGGACAACAAAGACCACCTAGGCAATATATTAAACGCAAATACACTGCCCTCAGAGAACCCATTGAAATGGTACTAAAGAAACTTGTTTAATCAAGTTTCATACAACTACGAGAACCCACATCTTATGTGTTTAATTTTAAACCCTCTTGGTGGGATGATAATGCCTTTTGTGAATATCACCAAGGTAAAGGAAATAAAACATCCCCTTGTAGACAACTGAAAAATATTATTCAAGACCTTATTGAAGACAAAGTAATTGAGGTAGAATGACAACAACACACTTCCAATCAAGATCACATGATTTACAACTCCCCTTCAAGGCCATGGTTCGGGGAAAGCCTCTGATTCAGGTACTATTAACAATAACACATACAATTATATGGATATTGGCTATAATTACACCAAAATCCTCCATCTTCATGTTGCAGATGAACATATCAACACCATATGAATACCATAGAGTGCAATGTAAACACTCGCAAAACTAAAATAACCATACCTACTATTGAACCCCAATCCTAGTACTTGCAAAACAATAAGAACAAACACATTAAATGGTGAAATGCAAGCAAGAACAAGGATTCCCCATGAAATCCATTTACAAAGTTCAAATTAGGAAAAACAATGAAGAATACAATAAGAAAACAATCAAATAGAGATTGAATCCTAATTAAACTAGCAAACTCATGATCCCTTGGGGGAATTGGTGCCAATATCATGTGAAAATTATCCCTTTCCCAACTCCTATGATGCAAGCTTGATGAATGTTTATGGATGATCCACTTTGTTGATGCTTGATGATGAGTGCTCCAATGGAAAAATCTGTATAACGTAGCTAAGATTCAATGATGATGGATGAAGTTTGCTAAATATTTGAGCATAGTAAGTTTACTCAAATTGTGGATGGATAAAATGAAGGATGAGCCTCTTATTTATAGAATGCCAAGATCGATGAATGTCCAAAATAGAGCAATGTGATACTAACATTCATCCAATGGCAAGGTGCCACTTGTCAACCTATGAGTGGATGGAGGATGTGCAAGTTTTGAGGATTGTGCCAATAAATGTCTATTTTTGAATTTTGAATTTGTTGAAATGACATGCAAGAGGGAAGAAAGAATGCATTAAATGCCACTTGGCTCAAGGCAAAGGACATGTAAGAGAGAGTAAATGCCTTGTTGGATGTACATGTCAACTTAGATTTTGAATTCAAACTTGGAGAATATTCCCAAAAGATGCCTTGTTGAGAAAAATAGAGATTTAAATCATCAATTAAATCTATTTTCATGTGCAAGTGGTAAAAGCTAGAGGATGGCACATGAGAGGGGATTAAATTAATTAGGATTAATTAATTTAATGAAGGGGGTTAAATTATGTGACCTATTTGACTTAGATTTGTGGATTTATTTAATCAAATATGAGAGGAATGTGATAAGAGATTAATTAAATAAAGATTCATGATTTATTTAATTCAAAGGGATGATTGTTAGATTAAACTAAATAAGGTTTTAATTTATTCAATTTAATAGATAGACCATAAGAGATTTAATCAAATAGAATTAATTATTTAATTAAATCAGATAATTAGATCAAAATGGTTAATTTAATTATCGAGAAAAGGTGAATTAATTAGATAACTGATTTATTTAATTAATAGAGGAATAATGATGGATTTTATCAAATAAGGGTATTTTATTAAATGTTTAAACTAAGGGATGATTCAGAATGAAACGATGTTAGTAGTCAGGATCAAATACACAATGTCAATCGGTACATTTTACGTGTCTACATTTTTCCCCTCTGTGGAGCCATGCACTTGTTGCGTTGGTTCAAAGAATAAATGATCTCGATCAAAGACAAAAAAAATCATATTCAAAATCTTGCCCCACTGCTGCCCGATGAAAGAAAACGTGCCAATATATTGCCCCCTTGAGAGATTGGACGAAAATTTCAATTTTTAGGTGATCTCGTGAAAAAATAGGACAAGGTGCCCAACAGGTCCAAAAAGGCTCCAGGAGGCCAAAAACATGTCTAAACACAACAAAATGATGTAAAACATGCCTCAACTAGACAAAAACAGGTTTGAGGGTCCAAAACCCTAGTAGGATAGCCAATTAGGGTGAAAAAACCCTAATTTTCAAGCTTAAAAAGGCTCTGAGGGGTCACTTTCAATTCATTTTCACACACAACCAACTAGCAACCTTGAGATTTGAGCTTTGACCTCCTAACGATATGGCACAATGACAGCTCCTGACGCACATTTTTGACCGAGGCCAGACGTTCTAGTGGCCACCCGGCATTGGGGCACTAGTAAGTGATCCTTGAGCTTTATTTTTTTGTTTTTAGCATTCAATTATTGCTTTCAAAGTCGGTCTTTCTATAGCAGTGCTATATAGCGCCACTCAAAAATCAAACTACGCCACTCAATGTCAGATTGTGTTGTGGCAGTGGAGTTTGGAGTTTGAAAATAAATTCCAAACTCTGGCACTGAGCTCATGGTCGGCGGGGTCATTTGTAAAGTGTGACGGGGCAGTTCATTATCAACAAGAATCTTTTCAAACTGTGCTACTCAGAAGGAAAGTGCACCGCAGTGGTGCACTTTCGGCATTTTGTGTCCCAGCATCAAAGTTTGATAAAAATCAAACTGTGATGCTGGAGTGGTTTCTTGGATGCTTGGAAAAAGAAAAAAAAATCAAAACTTTTAACATGATGACCCTTCTTGATACAGGTTGCGGCAAGGGAGCTCTACTCTCGAGAGCACAGGTCACGGGATCTGTTCGGTTACTTGCGAGACCTGAGCAATAAAGATCAAGATTGACTACAAGATATGGGGTTGTGGTACATCGCCTACACAGTGCCCATTCACACCCACCTTGGGATGATGTTAGCACTTGCCGAGAGATGGCACAGCGAGACCTCTTCTTTCCACCTTCCGACCGACGAGGCCACCATCACCTTGGAGGACTTTTGGCGCATCTTGAGATTGTCGATTCATGGTCAGCACATCATTTTTGATATAGATAAGGGGTGGAATTCCTGTCACATAGTCCTCGCCACATAGGACATTGTCATTTGTGAGGGTCAGATCGAGCTTGAGCGCCATAGGGCTCTATCCCCTCCCTTCCGCTTGGTTGTTGCAGTAATTATTTCGGGTCTCATTTCCCCAAATCGACAAGGCTGATACTTTAGTCCCAGTTGGGGACTCTGTTGGGAGTGCATGGTGATGCATGATAGGCCTACCCATTTTTCTTGGGGGCTAGTTCTTCTTGCGTCATTGTACAAAGATCTTCATGAGTACATCTACCTAGATGGCAAAGCACTTAGAGCAGGCATCACACTCCTCCACATATGGGCATGGGAGCACATTGTTGTCCTTCGGCCCTAGGTTGTTCAGTTCTAATGGGGCCTAATGATCCCCTTGTATGGTGCTACAGAGGTGGTGTGTCCTTCACACACACGAGCAAGCACGGGATTCCCTATTAGAGGAGGGTCATATATGAGATGTAGGTGTTTAAATGACTTTTGTACCTTGGTCGGCCTGGATGGGTTGTTGATGTACATCAGATTTTCTATGCCTGTCAGGACTACTTCATGCAGGGGCAAGAGCACACAATGATAGAGAGATATCTACCCAAGCACATTCAACACCAATTCGGTGAGCCTCAAGATCAGCCAGATGATGATTATGTGGTTGTATTTTCTTGCATCATGTCACAGGTTTCATGGGGGTGGTACATTCCTACTTCAGAGGTCATTGCTAGCTTTAGACAGTTGGTGGCTCGCCCATGGGCCTATGGATCCAGACATCACACAAGCATATAGGGGTTGGTTCCATCCTCCCCTATGTTTGACAGTTCTAGGTGCAGTCCTCAATCGGTGGAGGGTGAGAGGCAGAGGGGGAGGACGAGGAGGGAGGGATGGTGTGTGACAGGACCAGCTGGTTAGGCCCCCAGTTCAGCCAGTTCAACTTGACGTGCAGATGCAGGATCAGCAGCAGGTGCCGGCAGGTGTACCACCATGGGCTAGGGGTGATAATTAGCCTCAGGTAAAGCCTCCATGAGCATAGCCAACAGGGTAGGTGGATTCCCGAGATACATTAATTGCACAGCTGCTGGCCTAGGTGCATACTTTGATAGGGGAGAGAGATCAGGTGCAAACCAAGAGGGACCAGGTCAAGGCCAAGAGAGATCAAGCCATATTGCAGAGACATGCCACAGAGTTATAGGCAGCCACAGAGATGGGTCGGAGATAGTAGTTGGAGAGCATGGTAGCATCCTCCTCTCAGAGTACAATATCGCTTCATTCCTATAGGGAGGTCATCTGAGAGGTTGATTATTATCATTGGAACTATCACCAGGTTGTGCCTAGGGCAGAGTGGGTCCTAGAGTACTCCCCGTGGACTAGGCACAGACTAGCAGAGGGTCACGGTGACAAGGGCGAGGGTAGTAGACAGGAGGGTTAGGCCTATTTTTGATCGAGATGATATCACTTGTGCCTATGCACTCCTTTTTGATAGCCTGATGGGCCTTTTTGTACTAATTGACACACATGTACAGTGATCTGATTATTTTGTACTATGACAATTATTCAATGGTGATATATATGAGATGATGATTGTGATGCGATGTAATGTGTATCATTTATTTATGCATGTACAGATGATTCTACTTCTATATGTTGTGCAAATGATGTTATGGTGTTATATGATATATTTATGGATGCATTTATTTCGGATGATATATGCATTATGTAATGATTATGACTAACAGATCTATATTATGTTGTTGACTTATGATATGCAGATGTATTTATGTGATGCATAATGATGCAAAATGATATGGAAATGATCTATGGTGTATACGCGAAATGATGTGAATCATGCTTATATATGAAATGATTATGGATGGATGTACGCTTTGCATGTAATGGATTTTGTATGTTTCTATTTATGCTTATAATGATGTGGAATGATTTATGCAATGAAATGAAAAAAAGATGATTTGTGATGCTATTTATGAGATGATATGGATGATTAGTGGACGATATAATGCGATGAAAATGCAATGGTTGTGTTGTGTATTGATGCAAATGAGATGATTTTCTAAGATGCTTAGAATAACAAATATTTTTATCCTAAACATGTTAAATGATAATGTAATGTATGCGATGCATTTACTGTGATGCGATGTAATATGTGAAATGATATGTTGATTTTTTATGCAAAATGAATGTGATGTGTGAGATGGCTTTATGATGTTATGTGAGTATGTATGCAATGGATTATCTATAATGCTTATGTACCTATTATGTATGATTATGTAGTAAATGAAAATATGAAGTGACTATGAAATTTTTGTGCACATGAATATTATGCAATGATTTCTGTGATGAATGCAATGTGATGGAAAAAGGTGGATGTAATGTAATAAAAATGGATATTCTTATCTATGAAAAATGCTTCTAATAACATACTTATATGATGATGAAAATGTAATGCATGTGTTTCCTATATGATATGTTTATGCAATATGCTAATGATTTGTGGATGCAGGATCGATGAAGATGATGATGGTAATGATGATCAACTGTCATAGTACCTTGTTAGTGCGATGAGAAAGAAGGAATGAAAGAGAAGAAGTCGTTTCAACAAGACACAAGATGATGAAATATGCAAATGATGATGATTACTTTCCAAGAAGTTGGGATTTTCAAAGGGCCAATTTTCTTATGTTTGATGACACATGTGGTACGATGCATCAAGGCATAGAGAACTAGGATGGCATTGTACCTAGTGTGATGGACTTTGATTTGACAGACAAATAGGAGTATCCTTGTTCACACCTGACATACGGAAACCTTGCTAGGATGCACTTTAGAAGTTTCAAACACCTCGAACCAAAACACGAAAAAGGTATAACCTATCAATGCAATAGTCAACAAGTTTCCCAAAACTTCCTCCATACATACCTAACAAAGCAAGTATTCGCCAAGGTTATATTACAAGAACGTCCAACAAGCATAGCAGACAAAAGATAATGATCATTGCCCCATTCCTATTTCTCTAAATCCTCTGTTTGGATATATTTGAGAAGTCCTTGGAATGAGCGCAATAAGATAAAAAGATAAAGACAAAGTAAAAAAACAAGTCGATGTTCTTCAATACCGCTAACCAAAAGAGAATGTGTTTTTAAAGATAAGAGCATAAACTATTGCGAAAAGATAATGCCCATTGTAGGAAGGATACATCGTAGGACATGTTAGTGGATGGTTGCATGTCATTTTTTTTATCCTAAGTGTTCTTTCAAATGATTGATATGGGACCGATTGGATGATAGGTTATTGACACAAAGAGTTGACTAGCTTGCTTACGTACTAACATAAACCTGAGACTTGACGTTTTTGAGTTTTACTTTTAACCTACTAGACTTGTTTCTAATTGTTTCACCAAAGGTTGAGGATGATGATTTGTTTATTATGAGTGATGTTTATTGCAGGTGCAAGTAAGATGAGATGGATGGATTTTTTTAAATATTTGGATGTTTTTTATCGTTTTGATATGTTTTGAGGCTGTTTTTGGTATTTTTAATATTTTGTAAATGTTTTGATTTTCAATTTTATGATGTTTTGGGGTTTTCTGAGATTTTGACCAAGAGACTAACCTAAAGATCTATCCTAGGGGCCTTGGGGGCTGATCAACAGATTATCCTTGCCAACGTTACACACGTAGAGACCACGTAGTTTGATTGACGACTTGACCAATTTACATATGATGATATACATGATGAAATATTAGTTTATTATGACAGACTCCTAAAGGACTGACCTAAGTGTCTCGGGGGATGATCAAAGATCAACCTTGCCTACATTAAAGGCTCAGAGACCTATAGTTTGACAAGATGACTTTATTTTTGACTTTTTGACTGACTTTTGACTTGTTTTTGGATTTTTGATATGTTTTGATGTTTTTGGATTTTCTGATGTTTTGATGTTTTTGGATTTTCTGATGTTTAGGACTTTAAGAATATACATGAATCTGATTTGATGAGAACATGCCCCTAGCATGATACAATAGACTACTCTGATAAAGGCAGGACAAACTGACCTTGAGGATGGGCCAAGTAGTACTAGGAGGGATCATGATACAAAAACAGGACCAAGCTATGATGCAAATGCAGGTGGATGAGTGATGGATGGAGATCTAAATGTGATGCAGAACAAGTCGTAAAGGTCCTGGTGGATGGATAGTGCTTATTTACACAAGGTGCATGTTTGCTAGGTTTTCACCAAGGTACCTGTCCAGAGTGCCACCGAAGTGGTTTTCACTAGAGGATGATTTTTCTCTTTACTATTTTTTGATCCTTTTTCTGATTCTTTTGGATTTTTTCTTTTTCTTATTATTTTGTGTTATCACCAAGACACCTGTTTTCCAGGTTTTCACCAAAGTAACCATTTTTTTAGGACGTTTTCTTATTTTTTGGATTTTTTGGTTCTATACCTTGAAAGATTTAGGCATAATTTTTTTGAGATGAGAGCTATTCATGGGCTCTTGTAGAGGTTCCCCTTTGGGTGTTGATAATTGATATGCCCCTGACTTATAACTTGTGATAATGAATGGTCCCAACCAATTGGGTTCAAATTTTCCTTTGCTACTTGGGTTTGGGACATTCTTCTGATTCTCCTTTAGCACCAATTCTCCGACTTGGAAAGTCCTACTTCTGATTTTCTTATTATAGCTCCTTTTGAGTCTATTCTAATAGACTTGAAAATTATTTAAAGCATCCATACGTCACTCATCCAGTAGCTCTAGCTCATTGATACCTGGTACTCTTCATCCATGATGAGGTTTTTCTATGATATCCTAAGGGATGGGAGCTTGATCTCAATGGGGAGTACTGCTTCTGATTCGTAGACCAGGGAGAAGGGGGTGGCACCAATGGGTGTGCAGATACTAGTTCGATAGGCCCAAAGGGTGGGATTAAGCTACAGATGCTAGTCGCGACTTGCATCATTGACTATTTTCTTGATGATTTTCAAAATGGTTTTGTTTGTAGCTTCTGCTTGGCCATTTCCTTGTGGATAGTATGGGGTGGAGAAGTGATGTTGGATTTTGAATTTTTTGCATAAGCCGTGAACCTCCTGATTCTTGAATGGTGTCCCATTATCTGAGATAATGACTTGCGGAACACCATAGTGGCAAATGAGATAGTTCAGAATGAACTTTGAAATCTGCTTCCCAGTTATATACGTCATGGGTATGGCTTCCACCCACTTACTAAAGTACTAGGTTGCGGTTATGATGAATTTATGGTTGTTAGATGAAGTGATCATGATTTTTCCAATGAGATTGAATCCCCACTATGAAAAGGGACATGGTGTAATGATGGGATGAAGCTCTTGAGCTGGAGCATGAATGAGGTCCCCATGTTGTTGACATTATAGACACCTTCTGACATAGTCATGTGCTTCTCTTTCCATTGTGGGCCAATAATACCCCATCCTCAACAATTTCTTGGCTATAGTCATTCCACTCAAGTGTGAACCATCAATATTGTTATGTACTTTAGTTAGAGAAATCAATGCCTCCTTAGCGTTTAAGCAGCATAGTAGGGTTCCTTCTATTCTCCTATGATATAGGGTATCTCCTAGGATGATGAATCTAGATGCCTTTTTTACAAAGGTTCGTTTTAGGTTTGAGGTTAAGTCGGTGGGTATGGCTCCTATTCGAAGGTATGTATAAATGTTGTGGTACCAAGGATCACCGGGACCAATGATTTCACACACGAATTTTGATTCTAGTACCTCGAATGCAGGCATGAGAAGCTGCTCTATCAGGAATTCATATTTTGGAACATTGTGGGGGATATCAATTAAGGATCCAATTGTTTCCATGGCATCTGCTACTCTATTGTTGGATCTGGGTATTTGTTCAAATGTGATCTCGATGAAGGATTCTTTGAGAATATCCACCAATTTCTTGTATGGAGTGAGCTTGTCATCCTTGGTCTGGTATGCATCGTTCACTTGATTTATTATCAATTGGGATTCTTTGTATACTTTGAAAGCTATAATGTTCCACTGCACTACTATTCTAAGACCTATGGTTAAAGCCTCGTATTCTGCAATATTATTGGTGCAGGGAAATGCCAGTTTGTAGGATCTTGGTATGCAGTCCCCTTGTGGGGTGATAAAGAAGATGTTGGCTCTTGATCCATGTTGCATGTATGATCCATCAAAGTAGAGTTTCCAGTGGTTAACTAGGTTGAGATTGAAAATAGATTCATATGGAAACTCTAAGATGAGAGGATTCTCTAAATAGATTGGTGCTTCTGCAAGTTGATCTACGATGACTTGGCCTTTGATTGCTTTTCGCTCCACATATTCAATGTCATATTCTAACAGTATCATCACCCATTTGGCCATTCTTCATGTGAGCATTTCCTTTGACAATAAGTACTTGAGAGGGTTGATTTTGGTGATGAGTTTTATCTTGTGTGCCAACATGTAATGTCTAAATTTCTGTGATGCAAACACTACTGCTAAACATGCTTTCTCTATGAATGAGTAGTTTAGCTCATGCCCAACCATTGTCCTATTGATGTAGTAGATAGCCCTTTATGTTCCATTTATGTCATGCTAAGTTAGGAGAGCTCCAAGGGCTACTGTTGTTGCTGATACGTAGAGAATTAATGGTTTTCTTGGGATTGGTGGCATTAAGACTAGTGGTGTCAGTAGATATTCTTTGATTTTATTGAATTCCTCTTCACACTTGGTATCCCATTTGTACGCTACTCCCTTGTGGAGTAGGTGAGAATATGGGTTTTTTTGTTCACCAACTATGCTATGAATCTTTGAATGGATTAGAGCCTGCCCTGGAGACCTCTCAATTGTTTTAATGTTCTTGGTGCCTCCATTTCAAGGATTTATTTTACCTTTGCTGGATCTACTCAATACATCTCATTGACACTATATATCCTAGCAATTTTGTCAATTGTACACCGAAGACACACTTCTTTGGGTTTAATCTGACCTTGTACTCTTCCAGCATGTCAAAAATGGCACTTAGGGTTGCTATGTGATCCTTTCTCCTTCTGGATTTGGCTAAAATGTCATCAACATAATCTTTGACCATCTTATGGATCATGTCATGGAATATCAATGTCATGGCCCTTTGGTATGTTGCTCCCGCATTCTTTAAGCCGAATGGCATCATGTTCTAGCAGTAAGTCCCCCATGGACAAGTGAAAGTCATCTTATGTTGGTCCTCTTTAGCTATCATGATCTGATTGTACCCTAAGAATTTGTCCATTAGTGACAACATTTCATGTCTGTTTGTCATGTCTACTATCATTTCAATGTTTGGAAGTGGGAAGTCATCTTTTGGACATGCTTTATTCAAGTCTCTAAAGTTTGTGCAGATTTTGATGCCCCCATTGGGTTTTGAGACAAGTACCAAGTTTGACACCCATTCTGGATAATCTATCAATCGAATGAATCCTGCATCTAGTAGCTTTTTTAATTCCATTTTGACTAATAAAGAGATCTAAGGGTGCATTTTTTAGAGTTTTTGTTTAATAGGTTTTACTTCTGGATATACTACTAAGTGGTGGACCATGATTTTTGGATCAAGTCCTGGCATGTCAACATAGCTCCATGTGAATTTTATCTATCTTTCTCTTAGGAAGGCTGCTAGGAGCTCTTGTTCTTCTGATAGTAATGATTCCACATAGAATTTGAGGTGCAGGATTTCCTCTGTTCCTAGGTTGACCAGATTGCACCTTTCTGCCAGGAATGCTGATTTTTCTTGATGAATAGCTCTAGAAGGAAGATTGAATCCCCCATCCTCGGGAACCTCAAAGAGTTTTTCACCATTGGATGTGTCCTTTCTTTTTACTTTTTTCTAGTTGGAGAGTGCCATAGTGCGGTTTTCACTCAAGGACTTAGATATTATTCTTAATTTTTCACTTTTGCAACTGAGGGATTCAACTATTTCCCAATAATAGGCATGTGTATCTATATCAATTATGAACCCTTCTTTGTGATCCCCACATGGAATGTTATCCCATAGTCCCATGAATTATGAGAGCACCTTATCATTTTTGAATGTATCAAGAATTGGTGCTCCTCGTTGGTCATAGTCAATGAGTTGGGGGTATACTAGGTGGATTTCATGATTTTGGTAGTTTGATTCAAAAGATAGGGTGTTAATCATGCAAAGAGTGGTTTCCTGAAAAAGCCTAGGTAGATTGGATGTGAGATCCTTGTCATCACTACTACTACAAACATAGGTTATATCAAATGTATAGTTATCTACGACATGACCTGTGGATACTGGTAAGCACAGTTCAGCTATGGTTGGGTGAGGAGGATTATTAACCCTTCTAACTAGAGGAATTTGGCCATGTATGGTTATACTCAGAGGGGTACATCCAAGGCCAAGATTTGTAATCGTTCGCATCTCCAGAATGATAGGTATTATAAGCCCATTGTCATTTTTCCCAAGTCTTTGATTTTTGTCATAACCCATTGTGAGCATCATTTGCAAACCCTTGCTTATGTCATCCATTGGTAAATCAGCTACTGGTCTCTCATCTTGATAAAGCATATGAGATGGATCTGCCTCAATAACTTCTTGGCCAAGGTCTCCCCACCTTGTGAAGTTGGGATAGTCTTCAAGAGACGTTTGAGATGTGGAGGCTTCATTTTCTTGTGGACCTCTCTGTGATCTAGGAGATTGTGGTAACTCTCCTATTACAAAAGTATTTTTAGGGAGCTTGTAGTTTCCACAACCATTATCTTGGATGATGACCTTAATGTCAGAAATGGTGGGAATCATGGGAGTGACAGGTGTCTCTATAGCAGAAGTGGATGCGAGAGTGGTGGGATCAATGTATGGTGTAGATGGACCCTCATCATTTTTTGGTACCTGGGGGATTTTATAGTACATTTCTTCAAGTATTTTGCAATAGGAGAAGGGTTTGAGATCTCCATGGATGGTAACTTTTTTCCTTCATGTGTGAATTTCACATATTGATGGAAAGTTGATGCTACTGCCTTCATTGGATGAATCCATGGGTGTCCTAGGAGGATGTTATACGACAAGTCGAGGTCCAAGACCTGACAAGTGGTTTCCATGATAGCCAGCCCTACTTGAATAAGGATTTTGATCATGCCTTCGGACACTCTTTCTTGATCATCATATGCTCTTATTGTGATACCCTTTCCTTTGTCAATAGAATCCTTTGAGATTTTTAATTGTTTGATGAGCTTGAGAGAACATATATTCAAACCCGCACCTCCATCCACCAAGACCCTTTTGACTTTGCTCTTATGTACTATGACTTCTAAGTGGAGCACATGGTTGTGAGATGGTTGAGTGGGGAAATCCTGGTCAGAGAATGTGAGAAGATTTGGCGTAATGATATTTCTGACCATAGCTTGAATTGTTATGCATCAAGATTTGCGGGGATAGTGGATGAAGCCAACACTTCCTCAAGGATTTTCCTATGAGAAAATGAGATTTTTAGTAACTCCATGATGGATATTTGTGTTGGTGTTCTTTTGAGTTGATCAAGTATGTTATATCTATTAGGGACATATCTAGATGCAGGGACTCTATTTGGCTGGGATGATCCTGCGATGGTAACTTTTCCGCCTCTTCTGGTGACTCCACAATCAGCTTGAGCTCCTTTGATAGTGATTACCATGCAGTATTCATCTAGGGAGGTGATGATAGTTTCATATACATGATTCATGTTTGTGTGGGTACCTTTCCCCTTATCATTGTTATTATTATTCCCTTTATTTCTATGGTTAGGCATCAGATTCGTGTATATCTTAAGGTCTTGGTTTCTTGTCTATTGTTCCATGTTTATAATTCTTTGATCGATGAGATCTTGAATTATGTTTTTTAGTCTCATACAACTATTTTTGGTATGCCCTTTGATTTTATGGAAGTCACAAAGTTGATTCTCATTATAATAAGGAGGTTTCACATCTAGTTCTTGGTAATTCTCATAGGTGGGTGCTTTGATGATTTTTTCGTTTATCAGCTTCATGATGACTTCAAGTGGTTCCCCCAGAGTGGTGTACTTTTTCTTGGGTTAATTCTTATTTTGTTGGGGTGGTCCCCTTTGATCATTGAGATTATTGATTGCTTGATTGTTGTTCGGTTGTTGTGTTGTATGATTATTGTTTTGGTGTTAGATTTGGATTTGTGGTGTGGGTGTATTTTGGTGTGGGGCACTGATGAAAACTTTGGCATCGACAACACCATCATTAGTAACATTTTTGTTCCTTTCCCACATGTGAGGTTTATCATTGTAATTTGTGGGTGGGCGATTATGTTGTTCGAGGTATGAAGTTCATCCCGTAGGTTGTGTCATAAGGGCTCATTCAATGCTAAGCGCCTTGGAGATCAACTAATCATATGTGGTAATCCCTTGGACCTTGAGATGGAATGCCAAGAGGCCGTCAAGGTTGGATACGATGGTGCATACTTGTTGTTCCTCAAGCATGGTCCACTTGCTTTGATTGGCCTTGGATCACCATCATTGTAAAAATGAAGCGAATGATTCATTCTTTCCTTGTTTCAGAGTTGAGAGTTCTTCTAAACTGACATCCATTGCAATATTGCATGCATAGTTTTTAATAAATGCATCTATAATTTCTTGGAATGTTTTGATGCCTATGGGTAGGCAAGAGAACCATTCCATAGCCTAGCCAGCCAAACTCCTAGGGAATAGCCACATCAGATAAGTATTGTCGTATGTGACTTCCATGCAATGAACCTGGAATTCCCTGATGTGATCTTCAGGGTTTCCCATTCTGCAATACTTGTCAAACTTGGGGATCTCAAATCCCTTGGGGAATGGTTTCATCACAAGGCTCCTACCAAATGGATAGGGACACAAGTTGCTTGGTTTTTTTGTGGTTCACCCTGATTGAAGATCAAGCACTTGTTGCGAGAGCAAACTGATTTGTGTCGTTACATCATTTTGTGGATCAGGGGGTGGGATGAAGGTGTTCTAGGGTGTTTCGATTGTGGGTTGGTTGGTGTGTTGTTTGATGGTATTTGCACATTCTGCTAAGCTAGGTATGCTTGTTATTGATCTTGTTTTTGTTGTGCTAGGATTTCCTATTGTTGTGCTTGCTATAATGCTTGTTGTTGTTCCAAAAGCACTTGTTGTTGTGCTACCAATTGGGCTACTTCTTACTGCTCTTGATATTGTTTTATTGCTTGTTGATATGCTTGCAGTTGTGCTACTTGTTTTTGTGCAAGAAGTTGTGCCTATACTTGTGCTTGTTGTGCTTGATATTGGGTGTGTGCCTGAGCTTGAGCTTGTTCTTGCACCACTTGTTGTTGCATTTGAATTTGGGCTTGGGTTGCTTGAGCAGCTTGTGCATCTTGATTGGCTTGTTGTTGTTGTTGTTGTTGTTGCAATAAGGTTTGGGCTTGTGCTGCCTATTGCACTTGTTGTGCAATTTGGGAAGCTTGAGCATTTTGTGTTGCTTGTGTGACTTTTTGCGCAGCTATTTGTGCTGATTTTTGCTTTTGCACTTGTAGGAATGCCTTTTGATAAGCAACTTGGTGAGCAGCTTGCAATCCCATGTTGTATTGGCTTGATAAATTGAAGTTAGGTGGTGGTGGGGGTGGTGAGCGATGATTTCATGTTGGTGATTTGAGTGGTGAATGGTGTTTTTTATGTGGTTGGTCCTTAAGAGACCATGTTTTGAGATGTTAGGGGGTGGTTGATGATGTCGTGATTTCTTTTGTAGTAGTCATCTGTTGTTGCGATATCGATGACAAGTTTTGAGAGTTTGGCATGATGTTTTGATTGGTGTTTGGAATGTTGGTTTGATTTTGATTTATATTTGGTAAAGGTGGGAGTCCCAAGCCAAGTAGAGGTGTGGATAATGGTGGTAATGGTGGGAGGGGTGAAAATGTGAGGGGTGAGAGTTCTTGAGAAAATGATATGGTGTCAAAAATCCCCCCAAGTCTGAACATGTCACCTTCCTCTTGTGAATTTGTGAGGAGAGAAGTTTGAGGTGTTGCGTGGAAGGATGATGATGATGGATCATTATGGAAAGTGAGAGGGACATTATTATGCAATGGATTTTAGGGTATTTTTTGTTCCAAGATGGTATTTGTACCCAAGTCTTGATTATTAACAAGGGGGTTTCTTTGAATAGCATTAAGAAATGCATTTCCCTTATTAACATTGGGTTGGGTTGGAGCAAAAGATGTGATTGCGGAATGTTTTGAGTGATGCTTTAGGATGGGGGTGTAGATGAGATGGGGATGGTGGATGATATTGGGGGTAAAGATGTCTCCACTATAGTACTCACGTCGAAATTAGAACGTAATTTGGCCCCTTATTTTGCTAGTTCAAGCATGTATAGTGAAGGGTTAAGCCTCATCATGATGTTGATGATCTTATGGTTTTTTGGATTTTGGAGCATTTTGGTTATTTCTTCATGCGACATCCCAAAGGTAAGATCTTCTCCTTGGATTTCCTCTTGTGGGTTTTGTGATAATGCGATAGTCAAAGGATTGCTTCATTCAACGGGATTCATTTCAACATTCATTTGGCTTAGGCCACTTGAAGCGGGTGTTTCTTTGTCGACTTCCATGTTCTTCTTGTATTGAGATTTAGTTTGCACCATAAACAAGGATCAATTTTCAAGAACATAGGAGATGAATCTCTTAATTCTTTGGATTGATCTTATTTTTAAGCACAAAAGAGAATTTTAGGATATCTTGAGGATCAAAAGGTGATATGACGATGATGCAAGAGATGGATGATGTGGATGTTTTGATCTTTTGATAAATCTTGAGGGGAATTCTAGACTTTTAGGACTTTTGGATATGCTTTGGATTTTGATTTTTTTTATTTTCTTTTGGGATTGTCCTTGATTTGATTGATTTTGGTTTGCTTTGATTGAACAAATAGACCCTAAGATGTTGGATGTTTATCTAAGGGGTAGATTTTCTCAAAGGATGATAATTTGAATATGTGAAGGAAGAAGGATGCAACTACCCACACCTATTCAAACAAGATGATAATTTAGCCAAGCATATGAAGAAGGATGCATCTACATATACCTAGCTAAACAAGATAGTTTGATAACTTTAACTAAGTATATGCAAAAGGATGCATCTACACATACCTAGCCAAGGATGATTTGATAAAGATTTCAAAAATTTTGTCTCAAGGATTTGATGATTTTGATTTTTGCCAAAAATCCTAGCGTGAAGGATAATTTCAAGATTTCTTGAAAGGTGATGGTGAGATGATTTTTTGGTTTGATGTTTGAATGATGGATGAAAAAATATTTTGATTTCTTTTGATCCTAAGATGAACCTAAAAAAGACACTTTGCTTACCTAAACCTCGGTATTGAAGAACATGCAATGCTTCTATAGACCTTTATAACCAAGAAGTGGTTCAATTTGAGCATACATTTCTAGATTTTGAACCAAGGACTTTCATTTTTGGGATTTGACTTTCTTGGAAATCATGAGGTTTCAACACATGTGAGAGTTCATTTTGTTATCTTTGCTTAGTGGCTTTATTTTACCACAAGCATTTCTTCGATTAGGTTTCCAAACTAGATGTCCAATGTCTTAATTTCTTCGAATCCCACAAAGTATGTTATGTGGAAATTTGATGAATTCAAGGCAAGGGTTACCTATTGTTTAACATTAGTAGAAAAATTGAGAGGTAATCTAAGTGTTTAGAAACCTCTAAGGATAGAATCCCAAGGGCAAGAAATAACACTTGAATTGGGTCAATTGTATTTGTCTCCTAAAGGGTTTGAAATTTTGATGATGATGTTTAAGTGTTTGTTTCCAAGATGTTTTCGAACAAGCAAAGTATTTCACAACCAAGAATAAGTACAACCCTATAGATATGGAAGAAAATATTTGTTGAGTCCCCACTTGGACAAGTCCAGCTACGCTTATCTTTAGTGAATGGTTAGATGCTTGACCCCACTAGCTCCCCTCCATGGCACATTAACGTCATTCAAGGCAGCCAAGCATCAACACCCATGAAACTTCCATGGCATGCTTTCCATTTCTACTAAAAGACCATAAAAGTGTGGGGAGGCTTCAGAACAACCGTTCTTGTAGCAACAAATAGATCAAGGATTTTGGCAATTCTAAAACATGGGTTTTAATTAGGACTTTTCGTTTGTGGTGATTGACCCATACGACTAGAGTCCCTTTTCAGATCCGTCTCGTTGGATCCAACCACATGATATTGGAATTTATTCCAATACCCACATTTATATCCCAGTTGGAAATACTCTTGGCTTTAGAGTGTTACCAGTTGAGTCGTTCCCTTGGGTGAGTACTTTTTCCCCAAGGTAGGCCCTCTAAGATAAACAAAAGTGAGTAAATACAATATCTGTAACTCGATCAATCTTTTTTTGCAACACAAAGAGAGAAAATATACGCAATAATGCTCTACTCACACTCGTACAATGTTTTGTTCAATTTTAAACCCAAAATGAAGTGTGGAGGTGATTGCTTTATCTCAACCTAAAATCACAAAAAAGGCCTTTTGATTCTCAAGATCGCTATAAAGTGCGAGAGAAGCGCATACATCCTTTTTCAATGAAGTTAGTTTAAGTAAGCCATCACGAAGACAAAGTTGCACTTGTTCATTTTAGAGCCACAAAGCAATTGTGAGTTCTTTTTAAAGCACCAAAGGACAAATGAGAGTTGTTTTGTTCAACTGTTAACCAAAAAACAAAATCTAGTAAGTTGTAGTCCTAATATTCATTTTAAGCCTTTGTAAAAAATTGAAAAGATTCTTTTTAAAAGCCCAAACGAAATTAGTATCCTAAGGAGAAATAATAGTTTCCTAAGAGTGTTAAAAAAACACTAAAGTGTTTAAAAACACTTTGATTTTGTGAAATACCATCATCATGTTTCTCTTTCTTTTATTTTTAATTGATCCAACCTACAAAAAAGAAAATCAGTCAGATTCTGCAAAACACAGAGGTTAAAAAGCAGAAAATAGAAGATAAACTTATCATTTGACAAAATGCACGTGCTAAAATGAAATTCCAATTTTTTACTCCCTACCAATGGCGCAACCCATGGCTACGTCGTAGTTTGATTTCTCCAACGGTGTTGTATAGCACTACTTACTAGTCAGTGGTGCTCTATGCCCAAACCAGTGAGCTTAAATAGGTCACCCTTTTCACTAGCGTTGTTGTTTAAAATTTAAATTCAAAAATGTTAGGCAGGAAGGCTAAAGCATCACAGTTTGGACTTTCCAGCGGTGCTATATGGCGACGTTGAGCTTCCATTGTTGGAATTTTCCTGTGCACAAAACATAAACACAGAATTTTTAGAAGAACGTGATTGAAAATGAGATTAAGCCCTCCTTCTAGCGCCAAAATGTCGAACCCCAATCCTAGTACCTGCAAAACAATAAGAACAAACACATTAGATGGTGAAATGAAAGCAAGAACAAGGATTCCCCATGAAATCCATTTATAAAGTTCAAATTAGGAAAAACAATGAAGAATACAATAAGAAAACAATCAAATAGAGATTGAATCCTAATTAAAGTAGCAAAATCATGATCCCATGGGGGAATTAGTGCCAATTTGATGTGAAAATTGGCCCTTTCCCAACTCTTATGATGCAAGCTTGATGAATGTTGATGGATGATCTATTTTTTTGATGCTTGATGGTGAGTGCTCCAATGCAAAAATCTGCATAACCTAACTAAGATTCAATGATGATGGATGGAATTTACTAAATATTTGAGCATAGTAAGTTTACTCAAAATTTGGATGGATAAAATGAAGGATGAGCCTCTTATTTATAGAATTCCAAGATGGATGAATGTCCAAAATAGAGCAATGTGGGACTAACATTCATCCAATGGCAAGGTGCCACTTGTCAACCTATGAGTGGATGGAGGATGTGCAAGTTTTGAGGATTGTGCCAATAAATGCCTATTTTTGAATTTTGAATTTGTTGAAATGACATACAAGAGAGAAGAAAGAAGGCATTAAATGCCGCTTGGCTCAAGGCAAAGGACATGTAAGAGAGATTAAATGCCTTGTTGGATACACATGTCAACTTAGATTTTGAATTCAAACTTGGAGAATATTCCCAAAAGATGCCTTGTTGAGGAAAATAGAGATTTAATAAATCAATTAAATCTATTTTCATGTGCAATGGTAAAATCTACAGGATGGGACATGAGAGGGGATTAAATTAATTAGGATTAATTAATTTAATGAAGGGGGTTAAATGATGTGACCTATTTGACTTAGATTTGTGGATTTATTTAAATCAAATATGAGAGGAATGTGACAAGAGATTAATTAAATAAAGATTCATGATTTATTTAATTAAAAAGGATGATTTTCAGATTAAACTATATAAGGTTTTAATTTATTTAATTTAATAGATAGACCATAAGATATTTAATCAAATAGAATTAATTATTTAATTAAATCAAATAATTAGATCAAAATGGTTAATTTAATTATCAAGAAGAGGTGACTTAATTAGATAATTGGTTTATTTAATTAATAGAGGAATAATGATGGATTTAATCAGCTAAGGGTAATTGATTAAATGGTTAGACTGAGGGATGATTCAGGATGAAACGATGTTAGTAGTCAGGATCAGATGCACAATGTCAATCGGTACATTTTACGTGTCTACACCTATCCCTTCACCTCACAAGCAGTCCCAAGCTAAAGGCCATTTTAACTTGTTGGATCAACTGGGGAAAACCCCAGTACAAATATCCATATTGGAACTACTATGCACATCACCTGAGCATACGGCCATCCTAGATAAGATGCTGAAAGAAACCTCTATCCTAGACAACCTCAATGTTGACTAATTTCAATCCATGGTTGGATCCCTTGTGAGCTCTCATCATGTTACCTTCTCTGACAAAGACTACTCAACCCAAAAGACAAACCATAATGACTCACAACACATTGAATCCTTCATCCATGAAAATAACATCAAACGAGTCTTGATAGACAGCGGAGCGGGATTGAATGTTTGTTCCTTAAAATTGGCTAATGCACTAGGTTTTTCTGAAGCATGTGTGGATAAGGCAAAGAGCACAGTCATAAAAGGTTATGATGATGATGAATGATCCTCCCAAGGTACAATAACACTTCCACTCTGAATGGGACCCATAATGTTGGATACGACTTTCCAAGTATTAGATCTAGAAATCCCTTATAAGCTTCTCCTCGATAAACCATGGATTCATGCCATGAAGGTCATTCCCTCTACATATCATCAATGCCTAAAGTTTCCCTACCATGGCATCAAAATTACTATCAAGGGTGACCCTAATCCCTTTGAGTATTATACTAACCTGCAAGAAGTCTTTGAACATCAGGTGCCACTTACCCATGAAGCCTCAATGTCAAACTTGTCCAAATACATTGATTCCTCAACACTCACCAAGACATATGTTGTCTCTCAGTCATCTTCCTCCACATCCTCTGCTTTCATTTCCAAATCCAAAGACCCTGAGATCGAGATCCAAGACAAGGGATGTGGAGAATACAACATGAACACTTCCCTCTACATCACCACAATGCCAAAATCACTAAAGACATTGAAATTTGGGTTACAACATGGAACCTAAGGTCCTGATTCATGTACCTCCCAAAACTACTTTCCTCAAATGGGGAGACCTTGGAAAAGAAGATATTGAGGATGTGTCTGATTGGGTCTATAAAGAAGATGAGGCACCACTTCCAATAAAGAAATATGGTAAAAAAAATTGATGATGCAAGCAAAAGGGTGTGATGGAACCAGTGGTTTGGGCATAAGAAAGAATGAAAGAAGAGAGCCCTACATACCTACTAAAAGGGGGAAGAAACTTGGGTTAGGATGGAAACTACTAAAAGTGGGTACCATTAAAATTGAATTACCTTCAAATAAGGAAGTACGTTCTTTTGAATGTGTTGAGACATTGGAGGATTCTAATAATGACTTATATGATGAAAATGATTCAAACAATTGGGAATGGGAATCCTATGCCTCTGGTGCTTACAAATTGGGTAAATTTTTCATTGATTTAGATACACCTAGCCCTAAGGTAACCAACTATATGAATTTCAACATCTAAGACAAGGACTCAATCCTTACCTTATCAATTGCTTCCCCGTGTTTTGCAAATACCAATGATCGCATTTCCCTAGTGCTGGTTGTTTTTAATGAGCAACTAGGTTGGTCTCCTATTCTACCTATGGAGTAGCCATCTCCAGTCAAGGGCAGCTCGGAGGACCTAGACCAACTGATAAGATTCGGTCAAAGACTAAGATCTTTTGCACTTTAGGCTCTACAAAACCAGGGTGGGTATACCCACACAATGCCTCAAATAAGACTAGACATTGCTTTTTATAGCAGATGACTCCTGATGCCAAGTATTGAGAACCTCAAATATGGCTAGATTCCCTGTAACACAATACTTGCAGCAACTAGGAGGTAGGGCAAGACATCAAACAAGATTGATTAAATAAAATGATTGATCTTGAGCAAGAAGACTAGAACCCTAAAGACAAATAGCATTTATCATATCAGTGCCATATCCATTGGGCTAGGAGTCACAATAATCTACAAATAGAAGGAACCATTACTCTGGACATTAAAGTCTTTGCAAGATTAACCTTATTAGTCTCACAACTAGTGATCAGATCTATAAGACTACTTATCAAATCCTCCTATCATACATATGAATCTTTGATATGATTAAAGCATTTAACTTATTCCTTGAATAAGAGCAACAACCAAAACAGATAGTAAAATGTTACATTAAAATGATTAAATAAGTGATCCTTGATCAACTTTCATTAACAATCCATACACACAATACAAAGGAGAGACTTAAATATCTCAATCTATACATTCAGATTCATACATGTGTCCAAGACCTCACAATTTACAGACTGTAACCCTAAACCTCAAAATCTGGTAAAAACTTGACTCTATGACTTAGTGCTCTTCTCTTCAAATTTTTGTTCTAACTTCTGGCCCCAGACCCCTACAAATGATTCAGAACTTCCTTTTAAACAGCTCTAGAAATGCCATCCAGCTCAAAGCCACATCAGCACCATGCCAAACCCTAATCACCATGTTCTTCAACTACTTCTCTGGCCTCATAAATGTCATTGGTCGGGTTGCTACAGGAAAGAAACTCCCGCACGAAAGAAGCTAGGAAATCGATGTCAAATCCGCCGCCAAATCCGCGTGTCCATACTCGAGCCATGTCGTCCTTGTACCAAAGTTGTGTCACCATGAATGATGGTTTGGTGGAGCCAGCAACCAACTCTCTGTCACCATGAATGCACCAGGCTTTAGGCACGAACATAGCAGAAACCCTGACCGTGGCTTAGCTTGAAACTTGACCGTTGATCGTCCATGATCAGACATCCGCCTTTAAAATCTCCATTAGCCATTGTCGTTGAGATGTCAAATAGGTTTAAAATGCTTCATCGAAATGTATTTCCTTTATGTGCTTTCCATTCACTGAGACAGGGGGACACCTCACGCCAAAGTAATCCTTTCATTTTTTTCACAGTCGCTATAGCTTATCGCTCTCGGGGAGACCTCCTGTAGATGTCATTTCCTTTCTCTAAAAGTCCCCTCACGTTTGTCATGCCGCTGCAGCTTAAGGTTTTTCTCGCTGAAAATCACTTTTCATTTGACACTGTCACCGTAGGATCGAACCATCGGGGAGACATCATAGAGATTCTATCAGGTTACACCGAAAGCCATGTACTCAACCCCATCTACAAGACACACTGAGTTCGCTAAGACACTATAGCGAAGCAACATTAGCCATATCGAAGAACCCTAAAACTCCAGTCGGCATAACAAGCCGACATTGCCAAGACCTTTCAATGAAAGGTATAACCCACACCGAAAGAAAAACACAAAATACTGTCGGTAAGACACAACAGATTCACTATGACATACATCGATGCCTCAAGCCCTTTGCCGATAGAACCCACACTCAATCACCAAAACAAAACCAAGGTCACACCGACAACCTCCTGCAAATAAATTCTAGTCGTTGTGATATATGATAAGTCTTGCCGATAGGCAACTCAAACTTATGCAAGCAAAGAATGCACAACAGGTCGGGGAAACAATAGGAAACCTATGCCAAAAGGAAGTCACACTGAAGAGTAAAAAAGGGGTGGCGGTAAAAAGGACTTCAGGGAGACCAAGGGGGGTCGGGAAGACCTCACCCCAAATGGAAACCATCACACTGAAAGGAAATCCCATCGGTGAGACATGAAGGGGTTGGGGAGACATCTCCCTGACACAGTGAACACAGGCCGAGAAGATAAGGCCTCGGGGAGACAAGCAGGGGTCACCAAGAGGTTACCCCGAGAGCCAAAAGTCACGCCGGAGGCAACGTGGGGCTGGTGAAAGCGGTAGCAAGGGGCTGGTGATGAACGAGAGACAAGGCTCAGGGAGGAACTTAAGTGAGACACGCACCGGCCAGATCAGTCACCAAAGGAAAAGAACAAGCGGCCAAAAAGGAAAAAGAACCCAAAACGATCCCGCCCTTGCCTCCGCAAAAGATAGCGCATACGGAGCCGGAACCAAAACAAGACCAAAAAGCCCTGGAGGCGGAGACAAAAGGAAAACAGGAACCTCGCAAAAAGTTCCAAGACAAACCCCTGACCCAGTTCCGCCCCCACCAAAAGAAAAAGGAAAACAAAGCGAGCGAAGCTAGGAAAATGACCAACGACCGACGCAGGGCAGAAAGGGAAAGAAACTCCAAGCACGCGGAATCAGAACCGGGACGGATGCATGAATAGGAATTAGAACTTCAAAATTTGGAAAAGTTCTAGTTCCGTTCAAGCATCCATTCTACCTCCAAAAAGACAAAAGAGAAGCTAGGGCAAGCAAAAGAGAAAGGGGAACCAAATAAAAAGACCCAAAAACAGGGAAGAGAAAAACTAGGAAAAACCCTAACATAGGCCACCCCAACAGGGAGATGAAAACTAGCACGCTGGGCTCAACCCTTGTGGCAGCCCATTTAACCCACGTGACAAAATGAAACACACCCCAGAGCTAAAGTTATATCATGAAAAACAAGGGCACACAACTAGAACCTGAAAGACAACCAAAAAAGGCTCTAACATAGGCTCTAGTTGGGGATGTATGCTCCCCGTGGGCATAAAAAGAATTCAGATCACTGGGAGAGCAGACCATAACAAAAGGAAACCCAAAACAACAAGGAGCTAACCGGACAAGGTTAGCAGACACAGCAAAACAAAACCAACCAGAAAAGCAAAAACCTAACCTAATGTTCATGGAAATATAAATGCTTCAGATGAAGCACCACTTCGAGAATTGTCCATGAATAGGAAATTCAAGAGTTACATTGTTGATTCTTTATTTCATTTGATTACACTAGGTCACCAAATGAAAAATGAGAGCCAGCCTTTACCTCTGTCAAATACAATTCTGCAAAATGAGCTAGTCTCTCCCAACTCATGCTTGCCTCTGCCAAACTGCAACAATATGAATGAATGCACCTCTGCAAACATAAGTATCTGATTGCCTTTGTGCAAGTGAAAACTTGCTCTTTATTTAGTTTTATCTTCCACTGGCAACCAGGTCCAATAAACTTTATCATTGCCACACTCTTGATTCTTTGATTCTGTATCATATGGCAATACCTATGAATACTAATCAAGACCATATGAAAACATAGTCTAATCACAAATAGATGCCTGATAAAACATGTTAGTACCTCTCAACAGGCTGTCATATTCACCATTATAAACATGTACATGATCCTTATGCATTTGAAAGTCAAGCATACTTTCAAAATGCTGACTGTTATGTGACAACAAGCTGTGATATTCACTATTTACATTAGCCTGAAGCTGAAAACAACTAGCTCCAGTGCTCTACATATTGTCACATTCTGTGAAAACTTCATCAAGTGTATACAAAGGGATACACTCACCATTCAACACATCTTGCAACTGCTCTATATCATTTTTAGTGGGAGGAGGCACATCATTAGTGCAATGATGGTTTAAACTACTACTCCCACTTCCTCTTTTCACTTGGCTCTATTTTTCATCATGTTGGTAATGAGAGTCACCAAAGGATTCTAACTCATCTTCATGGGTTCTCCAACTGTCATCATCATCCCAATCTTGCTCATCATTGAGTAACTCTGGTTCAGAAGCACAATCTGATTTTAGACTAAAATCAATGTCATCATGATCTGCAAGATCACCATTAGAAGGGGCGTCGGAATCACTTGCATCATACCTTGCATCCTGTAGGTCCTCATCGTCAAGACCAATATGAGTTTCCCACAACAACCTAGAGTTATTGTGTGCACATCTTTGATATTTTGTGGTTAGAAAATCTGATATTTGTTTACAACTTAGTAGGTCAGTGCTCTGTCCTACCCTCTCAACCACTTCTTCCTCTTCTTGACCTCTACCAGGACTAGATACATCACCAAAGGTATCAAGGAACAAAGTTCTGAGCTGATACCATGAAACAATGGAGTGCACTGGTAAGCAAGTGAACCAATCATCAGCCACGCCTTCTAAAGATCTGACAAATAACTTCATGACCACATCCTCTTTTTCAACCTAACAGTGTCCAATGAAATCAATAAAAAGTTGAATATGTCTTAATGTTGATTCCGCAACACCACCTTTAAACTTGGGTAAATATTTATTGATTCCCCTAGGGGCAGTATGTGGGTAACCCTGGATTTTATCAAAATCCAAAGGGCTGTATCTTTCCTTATCATACTCTCTCTTATGAGGACAAGACTGTGCCTTAAGCATGGTATCAAAGCTAGTAGAGGGAGAAACAGGACAACAATGCATTTTGCAAATGAAACCTATCCCTCTACAACTATCCAGTTGCAATATTCAAACTTCCCTTGATGCTAGTGCTTGATCTCACCAAATAAAGGGGAATAAAGTTTTTTGTTCAAAAAGCATGAAGAATACCTGGAAATGTTGCAGTCATGGAACTATTCTTTAAATATTCAATGGGTTTACCTTGACAGAGTTACCACCTCTTTGCAGAGGACAGAACTTCAAATGATATGAAGCTCACTTACATGTAAATCTTTCTTTGAGTTCCATCCGACAGAGCACCATAGATCTTGTAGCTTTCAGGTTCACTGCAACAAAGTTTCTCTCCAAGCCTGAGATTCTTCAAACTTTGAACCTAACCAACATGGCAATTGATATGACTCTTTGATAAGGCAAGATTCTAGTCAATCCCCAGCAGAGTCGCCATCTTGTTGGTTGTTTTTAATGAGCAACCAGGTTGGTCTCCTATTCTACCTATGGAGTAGCCATCTCTAGTCAAGGGTAGCTTGGAGGACTTGGACCAACTGACAAGATTCAGTCAAAGACTGAGATCTTCTGCACTTTAGGCTCTGCAGAACTAAGGCGGGTATACCCACACAATGCCTCAAATAAGACTAGACATTGCTTTTTATAGCAGATGACTCCTGATGCCAAGTATTGAGAACCTCAAATATGGCTAGATTCCTAGTAACACAATACTTGTAGCAACCAGGAGGTAGGGCAAGACATTAAACAAGATTGATTAAATAAAATGATTGATCTTGAGCAAAAAGACTAGAACCCTAAAGAAAAATAGCATATATCAGATCGGTGCCATATCCATTGGGCTAGGTGTCACAATAATCTACAAATAGAAGGAACCATTACTCTGGACATTAAAGTCTTTGCAAGATTAACCTTATTAGTCTCACAACTAGTGATCAAATCTATAAGACTACTTATCAAATCCTCCTATCATACATATGAATCTTTGATATGATTAAAACATTTAACTTATTCCTTGAATAAGAGCAACAACCATAATAGATAGTAAAACATTACATTAAAATGATTAAATAAGTGATCCTTGATCAACTTTCATTAACAATCCATATGCACAATACAAAGGAGAGACTTAAAAATCTCAATCTATACATTCAGATTCATACATGTGTCCAAGACCTCACAATTTATAGACTGTAACCCTAAACCTCAAAATCTGGTAAAAACTTTACTCTGTGACTTAGTGCTCTTCTCTTTAGATTTTTGTTCTAACTTCTGGCCCCATACCCCTACAAATGATTCAGAAGTTCCTTTTAAACAGCTCCAAAAATGCCATCCATCTCAGAGCCACATCAACACCATGCCAAACCCTAATCGCCATGTTCTTCAACTACTTCTTTGGCCTCATAAATGTCATTGGTTGGGTTGCTACAGGAAAGACACTCCTGTAGGAAAGAAGCCAAGAAATCAATGTCAAATCTGCCACCAAATTTGTGCGTCCATACTCGAGCCATGTCGTCCTTGTACCAGAGCTGCATTGCCATGAATGTTGGTTCAGTGGAGCCAGTGACCAACTCTCTGTCGCCATGAATGCACCAGGCTTCTGGCACGAACATAGCAGAAACCCTGACCGTGGCTTAGCTTGAAACTCAACCGTTGATCGTCCATGATCAGACAACCGCCTTTAAAATCTCCATTAGCCATTGTCGTTGAGATGTCATATAGGTTCAAAATGCTTCATTGAAATGTATTTCCTTTATGTTCTTTCCATTCACCAAGACAGGGGGACACCTCACACCGAAGCAATCCTTTCATTTTGTTCACAGTAGCTATAGCTTATTGCTCTCGGGGAGACCTCTTGTAGATGTCATTTCCTTTCCCCGAAATTCCCCTCGCATTTGTCATGTCACTGTAGCTTAAGGTTTTTCTCGCTGAAAAGCACTTTTCATTTGACAATGTCACCATAGGATCAGACCATCGAGGAGACATCATAGAGATTCTATCGGGTTACACCGAAAGCCACATACTAAACCATGTCGGCAAGACACACTGAGTTCACTGAGACACTATAGCGAAGCAACATTAGCCATATCCAAGAACCCTAAAACGCTGGTCGGCATAACAAGCTGACATCGCCAAGACCTTTCAACAAAAGGTATAACCCACGCTGAAAGAAAAACACAAAATACCGTCAGCAAGACACAACAGATTCGCTATGACATACATCGATGCCTCAAGCCCTTTGCCAATAGAACCCACACTCAATCGCCAAAACAAAACTAGGGTCACGCTGATAACCACCTACAAATAAATTCCAGTCACTGTGATATATGATAAGTCTTGCCGATAGGAAACTCAGACTTATGCAAGCAAATAATGCACAACAGGTCAGGGAAACAGTAGGAAACCTATGTCGAAGGGAAGTCACACCGAAGAGTAAAAAAGGGGGGGCGGTAAAAAGGACTTTGGGGAGACCAAGGGGAGTCAGGAAGACCTCACCCCGAATGGCAACCATCACACCAAAAGGAAAGCCCATCAGTGAGACACGAAGGGGTCAAGGAGACATCTCCCCAACACAGTGAACACAGGCCAAGAAGATAAGGCCTTGGGGAGACAAGCAGGGGTCACCAAGAGGTTACCCCAAGAGCCAAAAGTCACGCTGGAGGCAACGTGGGGCCGGTGAAAGTGGTAGCAAGGGGCCGGTGACGAATGAGAGACAAGGCTTAGGGAGCAACTTAAGTGAGATGTGCACTGGCCAGATCAGTCACCAAAGGAAAAGAACAAGCGGCCAGAAAGGAAAAAGAACCCAAAACGATCCCGCCCCCGCCTCCGCAAAAGACAGCGGATACGGAGCCGAAACCAAAACAAGACCAAAAAGCCCCGGAGGTGAAGACAAAAGGAAAACAGGAACCTCGCAAAAATTTCCAAGATAAACCCCTGACCCGGTTACACCCCCACCAAAAGCAAAAGGAAAACAAGGCGAGCAAAGCTAGGAAAATGACCAACGACTGACGTAGGGCAGAAAGGGAAAGAAACTCCAAGCATGCAGAATCAGAACCGGAACGGATGCGTGAACAGGAATTAGAACTTTAGAATTTGGAAAAGTTCTAGTTCCATTCAAGCATCCATTATGCCTCTGAAAAGACAAAAGAGAAGCCAAAGCAAGCAAAAGAGAAAGGGGAACCAAATAAAAAGGCCAAAAAATAGGGAAGAGAAAAACCAGGAAAAACCCTAACACAGGCCGCCCCAACGGGGAGATGAAAACCAGCACGCTGGGCTCAACCCTTGTGGGAGCCCATTTAACCCACGTGCCAAAATGAAACACACCCCAGAGATAAAGTTATATCATGAAAAACAAGGGCACACAACCAGAACCTTAAAGACAACCAAAAAAGGATCTAACACCCAGTCTACCCACAACTGGTTAAATGGGAGCAACAAGGTCCTATCATTTTGGATACCTTTGAGAATGATGAAGCTATTGCTGAGTTCATGGGACTGAGAGAAGGAATTCCATAGGGAGACCATAAAGCTAGATTCATGATAGAACTTGATGTGGTAGTGTACTTCGGGGAGATTGTATCACCCTGTAGTCGTAAAAATAATAATAAAGAGAAAAAGGAAAGGTATTTGGGTGAAAACTCTAAGGCACTCTCTAATCAAGAAAAAGTAAAAACAAAGGATGTATCTGAAGGTGAAAACCAACCTGAGGTGCCTAAGGGTGGAGGGTTGGACTTTCTCCCTATCACACAAGAGTGATCACTAATGCTAATTGAAGATACATAAGAGGTCAACATTGGAGTACTTTAAGATCCTAAGGTAGCATTACTAGTAGCTTCCTTGATAGAAGAAGAAAAACCCAACTTCCAACATTCTTCACACAATGCAAGGGTAATTTTTCCTAGTCATATGTTGGCATGCCTGGGTTGGATGATGAGCTAGTATTACATCACTTTCCATTGAATCCAGATGCTAAACCAGTAAAGCAAAAACTTTGGAAAATGCATCCACAAATCACCTTGTTGGTCAAGATAGAACTAAAGAAACTCTTGGATGTTGGATTCATCAGGTCTATTGATTATGTAGATTGGATCTCCAATCTGGTACCTATCACAAAACCAAATGGGAAAATCCACATATGTACTGACTTCAAGGATTTAAACAAGGTGTGCCCTAAGGATGACTTTCCTCTCCCAAACATCGACATGATTATGGATCTTACAACAGGATACAAGATGGTGTCCCTTATGGATGGTTTCTTCAGCTATAATCAAATTCATATTGCTCTAGAAGGCTAAAATAAAACAACTTTCACTTATCCATGGGGTACCTATTATTGGAATGTCATACCCTTTGGGCTGAAAAATGAAAGAGTTACATACCAGCGGGAAATGACTACAATATTTCATGACCTAATACATACACTAATGGAGGCATATGTTGATAATATCCTAGCAAAGTTCTTAACCAGAGCTAATCATCTAAAGGTTTTAGACAAAGTCTTTCAATGACTAGAAGAATACAAGGTCTGTCTCAACCCAAAGAAGTGTGTCTTTGGGGAAAAATCCAAAAAATTGTTGCGATACATTTTCTTGCATAGAGGCATAGAAGTTGATCCTGCTAAGGGAAAAGCCATCAAATGCATGCCTCTCTCAAAGAACATCATCCAATTAAGGTCCTTACAAGGGAGACTATAATCTATTAGGAGATTCATTGCTCAACTCACAAACAAATGCCATCAGTTTCAGTACCTATTATGTAAAGGGATCCCTTTCATATGGACCAAAAAATGCCAAGAATCCTTTCAATAGATAAAAGAGTATCTCCTAACACCTCCTATGTTGATTCCACCAATAGATGGGAAGCCCCTCATAGTATATGTATCTACAACCCCAATAGCACTGGGGTTACTACTTGCTCAAAATGACCACAAGGAAAAGGAAAGAGAAATCTACTATATCAGTAGGCCCTTGGTGGGGTATGAACTCAACTACACTCAAATTGAACAAGCCTTCCTTGCAATGGCTTTTGCAACACATAGATTAAGGCATTACATGTTGAACCACCAAACAAAGATGGTAGCAAAATTTGATCCACTTAAGTATCTTCTCAGTAGAGCAACGTTAACAGGGGGATTAGAAAAATGGGTCATGATCCTTAGTGAATATCACATTCAATATGTCAAGCACAAGACAATCAAGGGGCAGGTAATTGTAGCTCAACTCATAGATGCACCAACATGAGTAGAACATCCCCTTATCACTAATTTTCTAGATGAGTCTCTTTTCATTCTTGAGATAGGTGATGTATGGAAGATGTACTTTGATGGATCCTATACTAATCATGGATTGAGTGTTGGAATACTATTTATCACCCTACAAGGTGACATAATACCAAAATCATTCATAATTGCATTCACTTATACAAACAGCATTGCAGAGTATGAGGCCCTATTAACAGGATTACATATGGTGGTCAAGTGGAAGATAAAAAGTATATAGGTCTTCAGAGATTCATAGTTAGTAATCAATCAGGTCAATGATGACTATGACACAAAGGATGAAAAATTGACTCCCTATAAGAAAATGGTTGACAACTTCAAGCTTTACTTTGTCAGTACCACCTTTAGTTAGGTACCTCGCATACAAAACAAAGCAACGAACGCCATGGAAACTATTAGATTGCTCTTGGACATACCTAAC
Source organism: Sequoia sempervirens (assembly GCA_007258455.2). Classification (NCBI taxonomy): domain Eukaryota; kingdom Viridiplantae; phylum Streptophyta; class Pinopsida; order Cupressales; family Cupressaceae; genus Sequoia; species Sequoia sempervirens. The sequence continues at coordinate 45,976,386 of VDFB02000013.1, read as the reverse complement.
AACGTGTCACAGTATGAGTTCTTAGTGGAATAGCTATTGGTCCCCACTTTCGACGTCCCAGAATTTGAAATGGTTTGTGAACTTGTTAGTTCTAAGTCACCTTGGTACCTCGACACTTATAATTACCTCCATTCCTAGATTTAACCTAATAAATTATCCCATAACCAATGCAAGAACTTTATCCAAAAATCCTCTCGTTATGCCATCATCGGGGACACCTTATACCAATGTGCCTTTGACAATGCCCTACTCCAATGTCTCAATAACACTGAAGCACAAACAACTTTATGTGAACTGCACTAAGGAATTTTTGGGGCTCACTCAAGAGGTCCTACCTTAGCCAAAAATATTAAGTGGCTGGGATACTATTGGTCGACTATGGAACAGGAGGCATACTGATTTGTCAAAAGATGCAGAGAATTTCAAGTTCATGGTTATCTCATTCATGCTCCAACATAGGAACTAAGGCCCATCACTTCGCCTTGGCCCTTTGCTCAATATTGACTTGACCTCATGGGAAAAATTCCACATTGAACACCATTTTTCCACTCCCTACTACCCACAAGGCATTCGTCAAGCCAAGGCATCCAATAAAACCATCATTAAAATTCTTAAGAAAATCGTCAATTCCACTAGCCATGACTGGTACATCCAACTCAACCCTACCTTATGGGCATGTCAAACCAACATTCGTAAACCCACTAGAGCCACCCCATTCTCCCTAGTCTTTGGTTCAAAGGATATTCTCCCCATTGAGGTCAAAGTCCCCTCTCTCTGAGTGTCCATGAAAGGGTTAATCAATGATGAAGAGTACATGATATCTAAGTTGAATGAACTAGAATTAATAGATGAGAAAAGAAAGAAGGCATTGACCCACTTACAAGCATATTACAACCATCTTTACAGAAGTTACAACAAGAGGTTCTTATTCAGACATTTCGACATCGGTGACCTAGTACTAATGTAGAATCCTAAAAACTAGGCAGAATGAGAGAAACTTGGTAAGTTTTATCCTAATTGGCTAGGCCCTTATGTCATCATGGCTTCCTTCTATTCTGATGCATATCAGTTGTCTACTCTAGAGGAAGAACCATTATCTAAGCCGATAAACAACTTGCACCTATGCAATTTTTACACATAGCTTCAGAAAGCTCAGTCAAAACCAAAAAAGTGAAAAAAAAAGTAAAGAGAAATAATCCATCCAACAATGAAAACTATCTAAATGGTGCATAAGTACCCTAATGAAAACCTGGAAAATAAGCACCATGTGTAGGCAATCTTTTCTCTTTTGTCTATTATCACTTCAGAGGGTCTTTTCACCTTCACCCATATTCATCTAATTGTCCCTCCTTCATTCCACAACACCCACAATAAGAGTAGTTGCTAGTCCTATGGCTTGATATCGGTTGATGCTCATAACATACTGCATAATCATTCTTTCCATCCAATCCCACATGGTACCTGACAGGGGGAAAATACCTAACACCTATTCTTGATGAGATTAACCTCTAGATCTTTAGGTCCTAACACACTTCCAAAAACACAAAGACATTCAGAAAACATGTCAAAAATACAAAAACATCGGAAAACATCTCAAAAATGCAAACATGTCAAAATCAAAAAACAAAAAAATCCAAATAATCAGAAAAACTACAAAAACAAAGTCAGCATGTGTCCTTTCACTCTTTTTCATTATCAAACTACGAGGTCTCTACATGTATAATTTAGGAAAGGCCATCAATCAATGAGCCCCCGAGGCCACACTAGGTCATCCTTTAGGGTTCATCACATTCACTATCACACACGTCAGATATCTTCAAATAAAACATATATTTTTCAATCAATCCTATCAATCAAAGTCTAGTTGAACTATGTGGTCTCTGCATGTACAATGTAGGCAAGGCTTAACATCCCCTGAGGCCTTAGATGCCAGTCTCTTAGGGTTTTGTCATGTCGGTCATATCACATGGTCATATATTGAACAACTCAAACATAAGGTCAAAAATGATGCACAATCAAACCAATTTATTCAAGATATGTCTTTCCCGAATCAACATCAAATTTATCAAATTAGTCATTTAAGAGTCTTCAAGATGTGTCCTTGACATCAGACTCTTTTCTATCAACCAATTTATTTAGGATATATCTTCCTTGAATCAACATCAAATCTATCAAATCAATCACTTAAGAGTCTTCAAGATGTGTCCTTGACATTAAACTCTTTCATGCCAATTGTGGGTCTTCAAGATGTGTCCTTCTTGATGTTGGACCCTGTCATGTCACCTATTTAGGATGTGTCCTTCCTAAATCCCAACCCTAGTAGTAATCAAATTTGAAATTTCAATCTTCTTTAGAATGTGTCCTTCCTAAAGAGTGGCCATTCAACCTTGTCATCACCAAATTAGCCTTGGAAAACAAACAAAGATATGGCACGCATGTCTTGACAAGAAATTTTCATTTAATTTTCAATGATTTAATATGATCATGTAACTAACAACCTCAACGATGTCCTATTGAGGATTTAGAGGAGCGACAATGTTACATGAGCATATCTTGCTTTTTGACTGATTGTCTTATCTTTTTGAAATTGTCATGTCACTAGCCACCTCAAGGATGTCCTGATAACCAGATTTAGAGGAGAAACGACGTATCATGATGATTGTCTTATCTTTTCAAAGTTGTCATGTTACTAGCCAAGGATGTCCTGGAAAAAGGATGCAGAGGAGCAACGATGTTTCATGACACATTTTCTTTGGATTGTTGTGTGTGGTTTGTCTCGACAAAAAGACTAGGAACAATTGGGTTCTTAAGTATGAGTCACGACAATCCTTATCTATGACTATTTTTTTCGGAACATGCATGAAATTGCACAACATTGGTCTATCTTATATCATGGTGTCTTTTGTTTGTTGCAATAAACCACCTAATGATGATTAAGATGCAAATGCTTACTATAATGACAACAAAGCGATGACATATCTTTCTTTCACACTAACATAAATTTCTTCAAGCTAACACTCTTCTTCCATCGCATCTGGATGGTGTACTGTGACACACAAAAAATCACCTGCATTCATTACAATATAAGAGTAGCATACATTTTACATCCACATCTATTTTGCATAAGGAATTGAGAACATTAGATCATTATCATTAACATTTGCATAACATGATAACTATATATCATAACTCATGCATCCATTACATCATAAATCAAGTGCATTAATCATAATTAAAAGCATACATCACCATCATCACATAAGCATGAATCATAAAAGAATCATCATTACATCACATAAACAAACACATCATATAATTGCTGTAAAATAAATGCATCTCCTATATATATAAAAATGTGTCACAGTATAATATCCAGGATGTATATCAATGGAGCTCGCGGGCTCTATAATCATAATACAATGTCTACAAAGATATAAACATGTCCCTATGTTGAACTCCCACTACTTTTATGAGGAGAATGAGGAGGTGAATGATGAGGAGAGCCTAGAAATCACTGTGTAGACATGGGCCTATCATAAGGTCCTGACTTGTGAGCTCCTACAACACCACCACTACTCTAAGATCTACTATGGGACTATTGGTTGCGAGATCTATTAATGAGTGCCTAAGAAGCACTCGGAGTCCATATCTCAAGAGGTGCCTCTTGCTCATACAAATCCCTATAGTTTCGCTCTCGATTACCAACCCTGACCAACTCTCAAGCCATATCTGCAACTGGTCTACTGCAAAGAGCAGAGAACTGTACAAACCTATGCTTTGTCTCCTACCTCTGCACCACTTCCTGATCCTTATCCAGATAGGCACTATTTCTCTCCAAACCTATCTCTTCTCTCTCCATGGACACAATCATAACCAATCCTCCAAGGACTCTACCCAAGCCTGCAAATTGGCCAGCTGCTAATCTATGCAACCCTCCTCTCGCAATGGCCTCTCCCCCTCATCTACATCCCACTCCTCTACAATCTGGCTCAAAGCTCTCTCTCCTTGTCTTCCATCTCCTCAGGGAAATCCTCCACATCCTGATATCTTGCTATAAGAGAGGGGGACTAACCACATTCAAGGCCCCAGGTCACAAAGAGCCAAGAGCGGAAGGCTGCCCTAACTTACCTTAGCTTAAATAAGTGTTTGGAGATGAGAGATGAGAATTATGATGACTATAAGGTCCTTCAATCACTCTACAAACCCAAAACTCGGAGTGGGGCTAGGTGAGACAATTTTTGGGTTCAACACAGTGCCTCAGGTAGCTCTTTTCCCGAGGATGAAAGTGTGGTTCTAGGATGACAATATGACATGTTGGTGTCTCTCAAGTGTGTTGGTGTCGGTACAACTAGAGGACCAAAAAGACAATGTGAACTGCTAGAAAATAGGCTAGCGAACTAGCTAGTCACTTCCAAAGGGACAAAATAAAGCTATAAAGTAAGATAGATATGAATGAATGTGATAAAGAAAGTATATGAAAGTTAAGGTGACAAGAATGATCTCACAAAGGTACTCATTCGCCATCTAGCTACAAAAATCGCATCCACCTACACACAAGAAGGAGGAAAATTTTTTGGGGGCTATATAGGGGTCTACTTTAGTCAGACCCTCATTTTGGTGTTTCCACCTCCACGGATAACCAAGATAGTGATAATGGATAAAAAGTATGATCAAGGGGAATGAAAGTAATGAACACAATGACACTACAAAACAATATTATGCTACTCAACCAAATAGTAGAGGAGAGGAGTGAAAAGCTTACCACCTCCAACAAGAGCTCACTAGCTAATAGAGGAGAAAATGAGAAGACTCAAGCCTCTACTACAATGGTGTTGTTCCACACTTGCTCTACGAAGTTGATGGAGTTTTTTTGTTGGTATGGAGTGCAAAGTGTTGCTTGAGAGAGTAATGGATGCTAAGAGAATGCTTGAGAATGATTAGAAGATTGCTTGAGGATGTGAAGAAGAAGATGAAATGCATGAAGAGTGAATTTGAAGGGAGAATGAGAAAAATGGCTATATTTGGGTTGGTTGGTTGAAGGGGGGCATTACAAATAAACCCCAATGGGAAGTGTAACACATTTTCAGGCTCCAGATATAGGAATCTGTCAGGGATGTAAGCACGCCATGCAAACATTTATGTGCCATGTGGGTGTCCCTAATAGATATTCTTTAATGACACAAAAAAAAACACCAAGTGGAATGAAGGTAGTAGGTTGATGTGGATTTTTTCCTTAGAATTTGGTTTTCTAAGGTAGGAAAGTGTAAAAGGCGAATTTTCGTAATGGGTGCAAATTTAGGACTATACATTTTCCCCCCACTTTAGCAAGCACAAATATTGATGAGTGCTTTAGTAAAGTAGATCAAAAAGATAGTAGAGTTAGAAATGTATACCTAAACTGTCGAGGAAGCAAACTGATGAGCCCAAAATATGCTCATGATTTGAGTATTATGTTGTATTTTTAATACCCTTACTCTTGTTGTTAATGATTGTTTTAACTCTTTAAAGACCTTTTTATCGGGTGGTATCATGTACCAATACATTCCTATATTCCTGCAGCCTAACATTTCTATATGTCTATATTAATTACCCTGCTTGACCTCCCGAATGACTGATATAATGCATATGGTTTTTGAATAATGAAATAGATTTAATATGTGATTAATGAATGAATATCGTGTAGTTGCCATGCATGCTTTCTTTCGCTTATGTCACCTTGTGTTTCACAAGTTGTTGAAGGAAGCATGAACAAGTCAAGCGCAGCAAATCTCAGCCCTATAGTAAAGTCCATTTCCTGCATGACTTCGAGGAAGTTGTTCCGGCAAAGACTCTCTGACCTACTTGTTGGGAAGAAATCTAAATGTTAATTAATTTGGGAAGAGTGGAATGATAAATTCTCTATGAATCGCGTTGAATGGATATGTTCATTTATGAAGTTTTTTCCTCAGTTTCAGGATACATTTATATCCACATCTTTCTCAGTTTGAGTTAGGTAGTTAGTTGCTTTCCTAATTTAAATAAGTGTTCCTCCTGCACGAGTGAGCAAGTAGATTATGTAAGAGTTAGTATCATAATAAGAATAAGAGTTTTGTTAGTTTTCTGAGAGCAGAACTATCAATGTAGATGACTTCAAGTTATGAATAAAAGTTGATGAAGTTTTGAGTTTAATCCTTGCATAAATTAGTTGATGCTTGCTAAGGGGGCCTAATGCAGAGGGTCTGGGACTTTGAAAGAAACACAAAGTTCTCAAGGTTTGCAAGACAATCCCAGCCACTCTTCCAAGCACTCTGATGGAGACAAACCTCAATAATGCACCAAATGACTTATTTTCCTCCCTTATGGACCCAAAAAAACTTGTTTTGAATGATTTCAAAGCCCAACCCTTTGACTTAGACACAAAACCAATGTTTCACCTTAACTAGGCTACTAGCCCAACTAGGCTTCTAGCGAAGGATTTTTGACTTTGCACTTAAAATTTCCAAAGGAACCTCCAAACTAATGATTGAACCAGATGTGGTTTGTGATGATACATAACATAATATATTCTTGATGGCACTTTTTTTGGAGCACACCAATCAAAAATCTGTTGTTTCCTCCAATTTAGGCCTAATTAGCCCTCTTTTTCAAAGCAACCCCTCTTTAAACTCAACCCCTGACCATGAAACTTTCAAAAGTCCCTTAAAATGACTCAAAACCAAGGATTCCAAGTTTTTAGGCTTCTATGACACCCCTAACATGCTCAAACACAAAACCCTCCTTAACTTGCCTCAAAACTAGGGCTTCTTGAAAACTAACCTTCCAATCACTTCCAAAACTTTCTCATTGACTCTAAACCATTAGGATAACATATTTAGTCTATCCCAACTCAAAAACATGCCCCTCATTAAGGCAGATCTTCTACTGCTACACCCTAGCCTCCAACTTCAAGCACTTTTCACAGTCAAATCTTGGTGTATACCATAGTATTCATCTCTCCTGCACATTATATTGTTATTCCAATATGGTACATGTTAAATATGATCCATTTCACAAGATACAGTCATAAACTCCCATGAAATAGATCATTTATCCATGAAAAACCCTCAAACTAGTGTAAATTTTGTGTTCTTTTTTAGGACAGTCAATATAAAATGCAAGGAAATTAATTATTACTGCTTTCAGAGCCTTCAATGGTGTTAAAATATGTAAACAAAAACTCCTAAAGCATCCTACTAGACATAACTTTGATACAAATCAAGTATTCATCAAAAGAACACAATAAAATGTAAGAAAATTATGTTTTTCACTATTTCCATAAAGCAGTCCGTACAGTACTTGCTCCAAATGCCCAACCTCCATAAAAATGAATATTTTGGGGTTATAGAACCATTCCCCAACTGATCCAACCAATTTTCATTGATTAGGTTACATAAAAATGATTAAAACTCCTAAACACTAGTTACCCGCCCAAAATGGATTTTCAAAAATTTGAATTTCCAAACTTACATTTTATTATTTCCCACTAACTAGAAACATTAAAAACCATTACATTATTATTGTTCAACCTTATTTGACACCATTAAAGCATTATAAACCTACCTAATCTCCTAGAACATGATTGTTCCCTTTATATTGCAATTTGGTCCTAGGGTCCTTATCAGGACCCTTAGGATAGTTGACTCTCTTATTACATTTATCCATGCCAAATGTCATTATAGGCTTCAAGACATCATAGTTGATGCTTTGGAATGGTTGATAGGTCTTCCTGACCCCTGCAAAATACTGGCTCTTGAATTGACCCCTAAGGACCTTGGGTGCTCCTGCACCATTCTCCCCAAGAAGGAAAAATTTCTTGCCCCAAGAAGTATCCCATGTGTTGCCACAAAAAGACCCCTTGCTCCTAGATGTTTTCATCTTCAAATGACATGGCATGTAATCTCCCAAAGTCACCATCTTCCTCTTCTTCCAATCTGCACTCTTGACAGAATCAAAACATTGATGAGACTGCCCTCTTAGCTGTTTGATCTCAGCTTGCCCTTGTACCCTATTTTTTCCTTCATTCCCCTGATTTCCTTGTGAAAAGATACCATCACTATCACCCTCAATTATAGGGCATTCAATGCCTCCAACCCTGATACTATCCAAATCCCACAAATTCTACTTTTTAGGACTGTATCCTTCACAACCTTGCTGCAACTTGTCCTTTCTCAACCTACCAATGTCTTCCCATGTTTCACCCTGCTTATTCACCTGCAAAATCTTCTCAAAACAGATCACAAAACTATCATTAGACTGCTCCAAAGGAAAAGGCACTAATTGGTATCTATTATCTCCTTTGTGAACCAAATATGTGTTATGGAATCCATCATGCAATGTCCTTCCAGCATACTGCCATGGTCTCCCCAAGATGATATGACCACAAGTCATTGGAATGACATCACAAAGCACCCTATCATGATATGATCCAATTGAGAAATCTACATAATCCCTCTTACAAATCTCTAAATGATGTCCTTGAGTTACCCAAGTGGCCTTGTAGGGAGTAGGATGATCAAATGTTTCAATCCCCAACTTGGTTACCATATCAACTGAAACTAAATTGCTATGTGACCCTGAATCTATGAGCAATCTGCAGATCTTACCATGACTCAAACAATTAGTCTTAAAGATAGTTACCTTTGGCTCTTGATGAAGTCTTTCTCCTTGCTTGACCATAAGAAACTCACCATCAGTCACAGGGTCTGCCATGAATGTTTTTGATTCTTCCTTCTTGTCTTCTTCTTCTTGTACCAAATTAGCTCTCCTATATCTGCCTTTATCAGCTTGTTCCCATTTAGGACACTTGAAGGAAGGATGCCCTGGTTCATTGCAATTAAAGCACCTACCTGTGAATGGTCCTCTACCTTGTCCAAATCTGCCTCCTCCTCTAGGAGTGTATCCTCCTCTTTGATCAGAAAATATCTCTTTGCCTTTGTCATTGCTACTCTTATCATTGTTGCCTTGTCCTTTCTCTCTATTACCTCTGCCCCTATTTGAACTACCTCCTCTTCCACCATTGCTTGATCTTTCTTGCTTCCTTTTCACCTTTTCCTCAGCTCTAATGGCCAATTGAAAACATTCTCCTAATGTCCTTGGAAATTGCAAACCAATCTCATCTTGTAGATTGCACCTTAAGCCATTGATATACCTGGCTATTTTCTCATCCTCTTCTTCATAACCTCCTCTAATACTAAGCTTTTGAAATTGCTCAGTATAGGACATAACATCCAAGTCCTTTTTCTTTAAATTCTACCTCATCCTCTTCACATGAATGGTATAATCAGATGGTAGGAATTGTTCCTTGACCAAACTCTTCATCCTTGCCCATGTAGAGACCTTTACCAATCCCCTAGCCATCCTATCATTCTGAAAACTAGTCCACCATGTCAATGTTGTGCCTCTCAACTTGGTTTTGGCAAACTTAACCTTCCTCTCTTCACCCATCTCTTCGAACTCAAAATAGTTCTCTAAGGCATCAAGCCATCCTAACACCTCTTCACTATCCATCTTCCCTTGATAGATAGGCAAATCTATGTGACTCTTTCCTCCATGACCTTGTACTGCTTTCAACAACCTCACTAATCTCCTTTCCTCAGGGTCTTCTATCTCAACTACTGGTTGTTCTTGATTTACCCTCACATGCTCTTCATCTTCATCATTATCTTCTTGGTTTTCTTGCTCTTATCTCTATTTCTCTCAAGGCTATTTATCCTTGCTTGCATAGTATCTCTCTCCCTTCTCCATTTCCTTTCTTCCCTTGCTCTGGCCTGCTCTCTTGCTGCTTCTTGTTCCCTTCTTTCTCTTCTCTCCCTTTCCAAGATTTCCTTCAACTCTTCCAACTCTCTTGCCAATTGATTTTTTGGTGCCATTGCTGTTTCTTCAATCCCTAAAGGACCTACTCACTACTCTGATACCACTCTGATGTAGAGGGTCTAGGACTTTGAAAGAAACACAAATTTCTCAAGGTTTACAAGACACAATCCCAACCACTCTTCCAGGCACTCTGATGGAGACAAACCTCAATAATGCACCAAATGACTTATTTTCCTTCCTTATGGACCCAAACCCTAGGACCACTCTTAAGAGACCCAAAAAAACTTGTTTTGAATGATTTCAAAGCCCAACCCTTTGACTTAGACACAAAACCAATTTTTCACCTTAATTAGGCTACTAGCCTAACTAGGCCTCTAGCGAAGGATTTTTGACTTTGCACTCAAACTTTCCAAAGGAACCTCCAAACTAATGATTGAACCAGATGTGGTTTGTGATGATACATAACATACTAGATTCTTGATGGCACTTGTTTTGGAGCACACCAATCAAAAATCTGTTGTTTCCTCCAATTTAAGCCTAATTAGCCCTCTTTTTCAAAGCAACCCCTCTTTAAACTCAACCCCTGACCATGGAACTTTCAACAGTCCCTTAAAATGACTCAAAACCAAGGATTCCAAGTTTTTAGGCTTCTATGACACCCCTAACATGCTCAAACACAAAACCCTCCTTAACTTGCCTCAAAACTAGGGCTTCTTGAAAACTAACCTTCCAATCTCTTCCAGAACTTTCTCATTGACTCTACACCATTAGGACAACATATTTATTCTATCCCAACTCAAAAACATGCCTCTCATTAAGGCAGATCTTCTACTGCTACACCCTAGCCTCCAACTTCAAGCACTTTTCACAGTCAAATCTTGGTGTACACCATAGTATTCATCTCTCCTGCACATTATATTGTTAGTCCAATATGGTACATGGTAAATATGATCCATTTCACAAGAGACAGTCATAAACTCCCATGAAATGGATCATTTATCCATGAAAAACCCTCAAACTAGTGTAAATTTTGTGTTCTTTTTTAGGACAGTCAATATAAAATGCAAATAAATTAATTATTACTACTTTCAGAGCCTTCAATGGTGTTAAAATATGTAAACAAAAATTCCTAAAGCATCCTACTAGACATAACTTTGATACAAATCAAGTATTCATCAAAAGAACACAATAAAATGCAAGAAAACTGTGTTTTTCACTATTTCCAGAAAACAGTCCGTACAGTACTTGCTCCAAATGCCCAACCTCTGTACAAATGAATATTTTGGGGTTATATAACCATTCCCCAATTGATCCAACCAATTTGCATTGATTAGGTTACATAAAAATGATTAAAACTCCTAAACACTAGTTACCCGCCCAAAGTGGATTTTCAAAAATTTGAATTTCCAAACTTACATTTTATTATTTCCCACTAACTAGAAACATTAAAAACCATTAAATTATTATTGTTCAACCTTATTTGACACCATTAAAGCATTATAAACCTACCTAATCTCCTAGAACATGATTTTTCCCTTTGTATTGCAATTTGGTCCTAGGGCCCTTATCAGGACCCTTAGGACAATTGACTCTCTTATTACATTTATCCATGCCAAATGTCATTATAGGCTTCAAGACATCATAGTTGATGCTTTGGAATGGTTGACAGGTCTTCTTGACCCCTGCAAACTCCTAGCTCTTGAACTAACCCCTAAGGACCTTGGGTGCTCCTGCACCAGGGCCCACTTAGTAAGTATCTATAGTTGAGTAGTTGTTTATCTTCTGTTGATTATAGGTTAGATTTCATTCTTGAAAATTTCAGCACAAACTCAGTCTTATACTGTTCCTGCAGCATTGGGAATCCATCCCTGTGTTTGTTCCTGTAGCATAAGGCCAGTTCATAGTTTTTTTCTTAGTAATAGTTATGATTTCTGCTTTGGTTAAGTTATGTTTGAGTTAAGAAGATGTTACATTACTTTCTTGTTGCATAGGTAGAATTCCTTCCAAGTATTTATTTCTGGTAATTTGTGACTGAAACTGGTTCTTAGTGCGCATACAATGTCACTCCATTTCAAGTATACACTCCTTGGTTTGACAAAGTAAATGAACAACCATGAGAAGATATTAGTCACTTGCTCGAATGTCCAATTCCCAGGTTAGGATTTGCCGTGACTTTTATATCCTTTTGTGGACGCGACCATTTTTGGCACCGTTGTCGGGGATGGTGTCAAGCTAAGAACCTGTCATAGTCATTATTAGCAGTAGTTTAGTCTTTTATTCAAGCATTTTCAAATTCCTTCAAATTACCATCCATTTTGTTGCATGCATAGAAGAAGAGACGCTCTGGGAAGATTTCTCCCTAACCTTCCATTCATTGATAACAATCCTGAACCAACTTATATTTTATTTGAGGAAGGAGGAGATCAAGATATTAGTCCATTTGCTGAAAACCTGTTTGTTGAAATACCATTTGATCTAGCTGACAAAGAACCTGAAGAAAATCCATTTGCTTTGATACTCCATCAAGCAACTATGACATGAAATTCACCTAATTGACCTACTGCTTTTGAAACGTCACAAAGTTGCAAAATTTTTCATTGAATAGTGAGAAATACTTTATGATGATGCAAGAGGGAATTGTTCTAGGACATCATATCTCTCAAGCAGGAATTCAAGTTGATCTTGCAAAAATCAAAGTTATTCTAACTTTGCAAATGCCTATGAAACAAAAGGATGTTAGAAGCTTCCTAGGACATGTTGGATATTATAGAAGATTTATCAAAGATTTTAGCAAAATAGCCAGTCCATTATATGCCTTATTGACTAAGGATTCTGAATTTACCTGGACTGAGGCCTGTGACAAATCCTTCCTGCAGCTTAAGAACCTACTGACTCAGGCACTTGTTCTTCAAGTACCGAAGTGGAGTTTTCCCTTTCATATACACACAGATGCTTTTGATTATGCCATAGGGGCAGTTTTAGGATAGAAAGAGAATTCCATTGAGTATGCCATATCTTTCATTAGCAAAAACCTGCAAGGTCCTTAATTAAACTATACTGTTACAGAGAAAGAATTGCTAGCAGTTGTGTATGCCCTAAACAAGTTTCGCCATTATGTCACTGGTTACCAAATATTTGTCCATACAGTTCATGCAGCAATAAGATACCCCATGAATAAGTCTGCCATATCTGGCGGATTAGCAAGATGGCTCCTATTGTTGTAGGAATTTGATATCACAATTATTGATAAACCAAGTCAGGCTAATGTGGTAGCTGATTTCTTGTCAAGACTTCAAACAACTACACCTACCACCCTAGAGGTAATTGATGATAGATTTCCTGATGAACATCTATTTTTCATTGCTGCTCGAACCCCATGGTATGCAAATATTGCAAATTACTTAGCAACCAACAAGATTCCAACCCACTTCTCACCAAAAGAAAGGAAATTGTTAGTAGAGAAAAGTTTTAACTTTTCATGGATCGCAGACTGTTTATTCTACACAAGACCTGACCAAGTCATAAGAAGATGTGTTAGGGAAGATGAAACCTATGACATATTGCATGCCTTTCATGATGAGCCATGTGGTGGGCACTTTGCAGCTAAGAGAACATCTATGAAAGTGCTTGCTACTGGATACTATTGGCCCACACTACACAAAGATGTTGTAGCCTACACCAGAAAATATGATAGATGTCAACGCATGGGAAGACCAACAAGGTCTGATGAAATGCCCCTATATCCTCAAGTGGTATTCAGTCCCTTTGACAAGTGGGGTATGGATTTTTTTGGGCCTATTGATCCTCCGTCTAATGGGAAATCTTACATTTTGGTTTGCACTGATTATGTAACCAAGTGGGTAGAAGTGAAAGCAATGCAACATGCTCATGACAATAAAGTCGCTGCGTTCCTGTATGAACAAATTTTTACTCAGTTTGGAGTCCTAAGAGAACTTGTTACTGATCAAGGAGCTCAGTTTACATCAAACTTAATCACTACATTTATGAATGATTACAAGATCAGGCACAAAAATTCTAGCCCCTATCACCCTTAGGCCAATGGTCAGGCAGAGGTTACCAACAGAGAAATTGAGGCGATCCTTACCAAGACAATCCAATTACACAAGAAGGATTGGAGCAATTAGCTTCCTAAAGCCGTCTGGGCCTATCGGACAACATGGAAAACAACTACAAGGTTTACTCCTTTTGAATTACTCTATGACAAAACTGCCATGTTGCCAATAGAGTTTGAGCATAAGACCTTAAGCACTGCTCTAGAGCTTAACATTGATATTTCAGAAGCCCAAAAGGAATGTCTCCTGCAACTGAATGCATTGGATGAGATACGGAAAGCTGCCCTGCAGCATACTGAGGCTATCCAACAACAAAGAAAAAAATGGCATGACCGCCATATAAGGACTAAGCACTTCTTTGCCGGTGATTGGGCGCTACTCTATGACTCCAAGTACAAAGAAAATCAAGGTAAACTCACCACATGATGGCTTGGTCCTTATGAAATTGAGAATGTATTTGATAATGGTTCAGTTCAGTTGGTTATAGTAGATCCTATCTAATTCAAGTTGTTGGTTAATGGACACCGTCTTTGGTTGTATCATAAGCCAACATCCAAAGACGAATTTGTAAAGCAGTTTCTTTTGGATGTGGCCACGGATTCTCCTACAGCAAAAGGCTTTGTCCTTTCTCCTACAACATCTCTTTAAAATTCCACGTTGCATGCTCATAATAAAGGTTTCATTTTTAAGGAAGCCACTCTTATCCACTTTTCATCCATCACCACCATTCATTTCTCTTCTTCCATGTCACCCATCCATGTCATCCATTCTCTTGTACTGCCCACATTTATGATTTCATTTCCAGCCGCCATTTCATACTGAAGCTGTCATCTTTCCCAGCACGTACAGGCATTTATTGAAAGGTACGCGATATCTTTTTTTGTCGCATCATTTATTTATTTCATTTTATTCATTCACTACTATGTCTATATCAGTCATTATTTCTAAATCTTAGCCTATCTTTTCGTACATGTGTGGACACATGTCACATTTTAAGTAGGGGGTGGGATAATCCATTTCAAACTTTTTCTTATGTCGCTATCACAACTATTTGGATATTTTTATTTTCTTGTACTTTCCAAATATGACTACATGTTTCCATCCTAAATAACAATTAAACTACTTTATTTGAGTAGTTGTAACAATCATTGCATGCAATTATCTTTTGAGTTCATTCTTGGAAAAGAATAGAAAAGTGACGGCAGGATAGAAAGAAGCAGAGTAGAAAAGAGTTTGAGTTTCAGCTGAGACAATTTGCGAATATGGGTGGTCAATTGGTAAGACATGAGCCTGTAGCTCATGAGCTATTTACGCAAAATCCTCAAACAGTTCAAGCATTTAGCCTTTGTGGTTGGTTGAATTATTTTTTGATGTTAGATTCTTTTAATGAGGAAGCTGTAGGAAAATTTTTGAGAACTCTTTCTGAAGGAGAGCCTACAGTATGGGGTTTGACGGTAGCTGTAACAGAAGAATGAATTGTAGAAATAACTAGGCTTCTAGCCGTTGGAGAGAATTTTTCTTCAGATGTTGTCTCTGCTAGGGCAGAATTTACAGTACCAACTGATGGACCCTTGGAGGTTTCAAAGCAAGGATGCAAACGAGTGTCATTTCCTCCTCCATATCCAGAATATGATTCTTTCATAATCACATACTTAACGTGTGAGGGATGTTTTTCTTATCTACATTCCTACCATTTTAAATTTTTGAGTCATATGAGACATGGGTTAGCTGTTAATGTTCCAAACTTTTTGTTAAATCTTTTGAAGCAATGCACCCATGAAACCCAGAGGGGTAGGGATGACTCTGTAGCCCATCATGCCCTTATTAAACTCTTGATTGAGCATTCCCTAAGGGATGTGTCACCTCTTTCCTGGAAAAAATTTGTTGCCCAAAAGAGTCTGCAACTTCCAGAACCCCTTAGAGCACTCCCTGCATGGCCCAAGAAAAAGAAAAAGATAATAGAATCTACAAGTAGGGAAGTAGAGCAAGAATCATTTGCTCCTGTAGCACCTAGTCCTACAACCTCCACACTTGAGTCCTCTACCCAAGTACAAACCAAGTCTATTGTTAGAAAAGAAAAAGGAAAAACAAAGGTAGGAGAGTCATCTAGGGCAAATCAAACTCTAGAATCTGACCCTCATGCTTCGAAACGAAAAATGTTCTACTCCTGCAACATCTTCCCCTATAACAGTTTCTCCTGCTGCAATACCTGTTGCCACTACAAGTTCACCATCATCTTCTTCTATTAAGTTTGAGTCCTCTAGGAAACTCAGAAAGAGGAAAGCTACGAGAGCACCTCCTACAACTGCAACATTTCCAAAAAGAGTTTCAGCAAGGAAACAACGTAAAGTCACCCCTACCTCAACTCAACCTGAAATTATAATAATTTCTGAGGAGTTTGAAGAATCTGAACATGATGTTTCTCAGGATGTATTTGAGAATGTTGCACAAATTCCATTTTTTATTCCTGGGGAAGAGAAAATTGAGACAATGGAAGTTGAGGAAGCACAACATGATGAATGGGGGATGCCAAGTCTCGATGACTTGGCTGAAGCGGCTATGCAAATTTTAGAGGAAGCACAATCTCTTCCAGCACAACAATAGGAATTTATCCTGCAACAAGAAGAAGAACATCCTATACAATTTGAGGTGTCCAATGAAACCTCATTACCTTCTGCAACTTGTCAAGAGATGGTTGTTTATAAAAAGACATTTTTGATTGAATTTTTGGAATACCTTAGAACCACATGGAGGCCGGTCACATTTCAAACCTTGAGTTTTCACCACTTAGCCAAAACTGAAGTTCAACAAAGCCTTTGGGAGGTAGAGAAAAAGTAGTTGAAAAGAAACATTGAAAGGCAGGAACAGGAAATTCAAGAACTGAAGGAGAAAATGAATGAAATGATGAAGGTAACTGGTCAAATCATGGAATGTAGACCACCACCCAAGGTTTATGCCCTGTACCTTAAGGAACAATTCTTTTGGTTTCAGTTAATGAGAATTTCAAGAAACTTAGATCATGTTATTCATATAGCCAAAGAATTTTATGATGCATACCAAGTAGCCCCTAGTTAGCTAAAGAATTCTTTGTGTGAATTTTATTTGCATGGTTTGATAATTCCCTCTGAAACAGAGTGGAATCCACTTCTTTATATTGGTGATATTCATTTAAGGTCACTCATGTCTTGGGCAGCAAATGAAACTAATTATGGCAGACAATTGGAGGCCTATGAAGAAGCTGAAAGGGATGAGCCCATCCCACTGCGACCTGAGAGCTCTGATCCCTACATAATGCTGAAAACTTGGCTTACCGTTGCATACGGATTCAATGATCAAGCAGTCAGAATGAAAATATTTGATCTTAGGAAATAGGTATATGATGAATTCAAAGGCCAGCCATATTTGTTTTGGAAGCTGTCGTCTTCCAGAATTGAGAAAAGATGGGAAAAATTAACTATTGGTTTAAGAAGGTTTGAGCCTCATAGCCCCCTGAATTTCATGGAAACCCTCAGCAGAACAGAAAGGTACATGCAGCTCGGTCTCCAGAAGAGGTCTGAGTTATGGTTGCCTTTGACATTTTGACCTCCTGTGCTGATGTGGCCACTTTACCCCTATCAAGCTACAAATATTAATGAGGATACAGAAGCCTGTAGATATGAAAGATGGTAGAATTTCAGAGGTTTCTATTACAAATTCAAAACTTCATTTCAGGGTCATGCCACACCTACTAATTTTAGGGAGACAACCTGATCCGGGGGATATTTTCACTAAAAATTGAAATATCTCCAATACTCCAAATTTCAGCACCATCAGAAAGAGCTCGACGTCCTAATTCCAACGCAACTTGAACGAAGCGAAAAGGAGTCCATTTGCTCAAGTTACGGCCAGTCAAACTTTTGGTCAAATAGGCACCAAGGGGTGTCTAGAAAGCAAAAAACTGATTGTCTCAAAAATCAACGAAAGCAATGTCAAGTCAAAGAACTCGTCAAGATGATTCTGGCAACGTATGTTTTGTTGAAATCCGACATCGTATGCTTGAGATATAAGCAGTCAAAGATGGTTGACTTTGCTGACATCAGCATGGTACAGTCAACACACAGTCAACATTCTCAGCCAATCACCGATTGACATGTGTCATCTTCAGGTGGAAAAGAAGGGCCATGTGGCACATCATTGGGTGCCACATGGAGGCACACATCATCATTTTGGAGGCTACATCAACGACATCAGCCAACTAGATCTTGCCACGTGGCACCCTCCTAGTGCGACATGTGGACTTGACTTCACTTCTCATCGTTGGCGTCGGTTATATATGTTAACAAAAGGATATAATGGCTTGCGTGGGGCTCGAACTTGAGACCCCGAGCTCGCCGAATTGGTCGGCGGCCGTTGCGCCACCAACATATGTGTTGCTTATAATAGGGGAACGTTTTGTTTTGATATGAAGTAGGCGAGATTTCATTTGAAAATGGACGGTAGAGGGGCTCAACCTCCTAACTACCTGCCTCCAAATCCGCTGAGCCACCAACATGCCATTGTTTTGGCTTGTAACATTTGTGGCATTGGTTTTTAATAACCCCTTTTAGACCGAAATTTCTATTTATCTAACTAAATAGTTACTTAGTTAGATATTAAATTGAATTTAAAATAAATAAATAAAACCGCAACAATAAAAGCCCAAATGTAATATGTGACAGGGCATAGAAACCATTTAATTGCTTTTTTTAGGGGATTTGTTTTGATAAGGGGGATTTTTCAAAATATTTACTATGTAAGGGGGATTGAGTTGAGATTCCCAAATCAATTGGTTTTTCACCAATTTGGGAATATTTGTGATATAAAAATGGGTAGAAGGAAGGGTGATTTAGTGAAGTTTTTGAATATTTTTTGGTGAAGTGATATAGTTGAGAAATAGGTGATACGAAAGAGGGATTTCTAAGGAGTTCTTTGAGCCATTTTTGTTCATCAGAGTATTGTTATGCTGCCGAAGTGCTAGAAGAAATGGTCTTGGTGCAATTGTAATTTCTATTTGGAGATTAATCAGATTGGTCTCACTCTATTGGAGTGGACGTGGAGATGTAGTCACATTTGTGGCGAACTCTGTTATTAGATCATTTGCACTCTCTCTCTCTTCTTCCTTCTCAATTTTATTTTCACCTTTAGTTTTTAATGCATAATTTCAATAATGTATGCATGAATTGTATTTCCGCTTAATTCACATGTTAATGTGTTAATTTTGTTTATGTAATTTGGATTTCATGATTTGTAAACATTAAGCATTCAAATGCAATTAGTCTAGATCCTAATCAGATCACAACCAGGAGGCTTAATGCTAGAGGACCATCATTAGGCTAAGTAGGGGGCAAATAATGAGCCCAAAATATGCTCATGATTTGAGTATTCTGTTGTATTTTTAATACCCTTACTCTTGTTGTTAATGATTGTTTTAACTCTTTAAAGACCTTTTTATTAGGTGGTATCCTGTAGCAATACATTCCTATATTCCTGCAGCCTAACATTTCTATATGTCTATATTAATTGCCCTGCTTGACCTCCCAAATGACTAATATAATGCATATGGTTTTTGAATAATGAAATAGATTTAATATGTGATTAATGAATGAATATCGTGTAGTTGCCATGCCTACTTTCTTTCACTTATGTCGCCTTGTGTTTTATAGGTTGTTGAAGGAAGCATGAATGAGTCAAGCACAACAGATCTCGGCCCTGCAGTAAAGTCCATTTCCTGCACGACTTCGAGGAATTTGTTCCGACAAAGACTCTCTGACTAAGTTGTTGGGAAGAAATCTAAATGTTAATTAATTTGGGAAGAGTGGAATGCTAAATTCTCTATGAATCGCATTGAATGGATATGTTCATTTATGAAGTCTGTTCCTCAGTTTCAGGATACATTTATATCCATGTCTTTCTCTATTTGAGTTAGGTAGTTAGTTGCTTTCCTAATTTAAATAAGTGTTCCTCCTGCACAAGTGAGCAACCAGATTATGTAAGAGTTAGTATCATAATAAGAATAAGAGTTTTGTTAGTTTTCTGAGAGCAGAACAATCAATGTAAATGACTTCAAGTTATGAATAAAAGTTGATGAAGTTCTGAGTTTAATCCTTGCATAAATTAGTTGATGCTTGCTAAGGGGGCCCACTTAGTAAGTATTTGTAGTTGAGTAGTTGTTTATCTTCTGTTGATTATAGGTTAGATTTCATTCTTGTAAGTTTCAATGCAAACTCAGCCTTATATTGTTCCTGTAGCATTGGGAATCCATCCATGTGTTTGTTCCTGTAGCATAAGGCCAGTTCATAGTTTGTTTCTTAGTAATAGTTGTTATGATTTCTACTTTGGTTAAGTTATGTTTGAGTTAAGAAGACTTTACATTACTTTCCTATTGCATAGGTAGAATTCCTTCCAAGTATTTATTTCTGGTAAGTTGTGACTGAAACTGGTTCTTAGTGCACATACAGTGCCGCTCCATTTCAAGTATATGCTCCCTGGTTGGACAAAGTAAATGAACGACCATGAGAAGATATTAGTTGCTTGCTGGAATTTCCAATTCCCAAGTTAGGATTTTCTGTGACTTTTATATCCTTTTGTGGACGTGATCACAAACCATGATCTGGTGAATTCAAGAGAACAGGATAAGAAAAGGACTTCATAGCCCTGCAAAACTACGAAGTTAAATAATCAAAGAATCTTACAGGCCCGTGTACCTACAAGGAGGCAAGCCCCAAGATCTCTCACATGAAGGAATCCCCGTGAAGAAAGTGCCTCACAGGCCTACAAACCTGCAAGGAAGGTATCCCTCAAGATCTCTGATATGGAGCATACCCAAAAAAAGTGCCTTATAGACCCACAAACTTGCAAGGAAGTGTCCCCCATGATCTCTCACATGGAGGAAGCTGAGAAAGCACCCTACAGACCTGAAAACCTATAGGGAAGGTTTCCTTCAAGATCTCTCACATGAAGGAAACCCAAGGAAGTTCCCTACAGACCCACAAACCTACAGGGAGGTATCCCCCAAGATCTCTCACATGGAGGAAACCCAAAGAAAGCACCCTAAAGACCTGTAGACCTATAGGGGACTGACCCCCAAGATTTCTCATATGGAGGAAGCTCAAAATAAGTTCCCTATAGACCCATAGATCTATAGGGAGTTATCCCCCAAGATCTCTAGCATAGAGGAAACCCAACGAAATGGGACTCCACAGAGTCAAAAAGCGGCTTCGCAGGTGACCCATAAAGCGACATGTTTATCTGCAAATAGAACATGTTAGAAAGTGGCCACGCAAGAAAGTAAGAAAACAGTCATGCAGACCATTAATAAGTTGGAAAAATTTCAAAGGGGTCCCTCAAGAATTTAGTGTGAAGAAGGGGTTCACTCAAGGGACACATTGTTCTAAAGCACGATAGAGATGTTTCTTTCTTGAGTTGATTCGTCATCAAGGAATCGTTTTGAAAGATCTTCACTTCATCAAGGAATTCAAAAGGAAGAATATGCCCCCACACGAGGGGAAGGTCAAAGTTGTTCCCACTTCATAGGAAGGTTCTCAAGTTCCTTCTTTACAAACCCATGATAAAGGAAACATGTTCCATTAGGGTTTCAAGTCGAGAATGTGATTCTTGAAGAAAAAATCATGAGGATTCTCGAGAAAAGATTCATGGGAAATGAATGCATTTTTCTGAAAGTGAAAGTGTTGTATAAGTGGTGTTGTCACACATGAGAGGGACAACTCCAGCAAAGAAGAGAGAAAGATAAATGAAAAGAAAAAGAGAAGAGATAACACAAACAAAGGGCTTAGGGGTAGCATAATATTCCAAGGTTAGAACTGCTCATAAATATATATATATGTATAGTAATAGTATATAAAATGAATTGTCATCAACCCCCTACTATATTAGGCCATGTGAAGAATGCATGAGAATACAAAGTAAAAATAAAAAAATTGGGTCAACATGGAAGGGAAGCCTAACTTCCCCCAATTCTTTGCATCATCCCTAATTTACTGAAAATCAAGTCACAAACATGGAAGAATTATGATACAAATAGAAGAATATTTACGACACAAAAACCATGCATGTATCCAAGCACCAATAGGGGTGATGAGGGTCATCCAGGAACACATAGCACAATCACGGGGAAACACATCACAACACACACACACACACACACATCTAATCTAAAGATAAAGAAGGGGCCTCCTCCTAACACTGACCAACCAAGAGGTCATCTGCCTCCCACTCTAGATCATCATAGGGAGAAGGAGGACAATCCTGCAATGGTGGGATGTTAAGAGGAGGAGTGTTTGACCCTCCTTCAACAAGAGAAAAGGAAGAGGGCCCCACAAGGTCCTCTCCACCAAGCTCCTATGGAGCTAAGGTCGATGATTTCATGATCACTGACAAGGCCAAAAAATTGTCCAGAGAGTTAAAAATGCACTTTATAGGAGTGTCATGCTTCACTTTAATGGACTAAGAAGGTTGTGCTCGATATTCACCACTAGGCTTGGCGAGTCATTCGAGAGTAGTGACGAACTTTGGGGAAGTTGGAATTGGTTTCATCACTAGGATAGAATAAGTCAATGCAAAACCACCTTTCAGAGAAGGTGGGATCATCTTTCATCCTTCATTGCTAGAAGGACCACTCTACACCTTTTGCTTCATTGAAGGATGCAAACTCCCCACAAATGAGGCAAGAAGAGTGGAGGGAGAGGAGGAGGAGAGAACCATAGTAGATATGACCAAAGTGTTCATCATATCTACAGGTTTCAAGAAAGGCGGGAGATACACAAGGGACATCAATAGAGGTGGATCCACTGAAGGAGTGATGAACACCTACACCTGTTTAGGGTTAGGTGCATTTATACTCATAGTCAAAGTCGAAAGTGATACAGAGCTAGACTGAACAAAAGCAAAGGGGAGTATAGAGGAGGATGCAATAGGAGGCTCTGATACAGGGGTGGTCACCACCTCTTCCTTCCTTTGTAAGGCATCCTACTCAACCATGAGAGTTGTTTGGTAGTGCTTGTGCTCGCGTGCAAGGCAGTTTATGTGACTCTTTGAACCAGAGGCCAAAGGCTATGAAGGAGCGGTAGGCTCCTGCTTAGCCATGGGATTTTCCACTATAGTCATTTCCAGTGGATGGACAGGCTCCTAAATAGGAGCAAGAGGAGGAGTTTGAGAAGAAGTGGGGGGAGTCAGGTCACGTACCTCGACAATGGGCCTCTTCTTGTTTACTACTTTTGGAGCAAGAGCAGTAGGAGGCCACGGAGATTAAGACAAAGAGGATTCCTCAGGGGGACCTTTTCCTCTACCATACAGGTAGTACCAAGGTCCGAGCGGTTTAGTAGGGAGGTCTAATATCCTGATCTTGGGTCTAGGCCAAGGAGGGATCAATGAACTTAATGGGTAGAAGCCAGGCTTGTTCATTCAATACTCCTCCCAAGAAAGGGGAGTGGATGAGTCAGCCTAAGAGGAGGCAAGCTTCTCCTTACCTTTTCAAGAGGAGGCGGCAGTCAGTTGTTGTGCTATAAGAAGATCCAAATTCAATTGTCCTTTTCCCTCAATCTTATACTTCACATAGTTCTTTTAAAGTAGGTTCATTCTTGGAGGGAGTGGAACAAGCAGGGTGGGCCAAAAATGGTGTAATGAATATCCCCCACGAGACATCAAAGGATGGTATCCGATGTCATGAACTACATGTATAGCACCTTCATGGGAGAACTTTAGACATTTACAAATAATGGAGGTGATTTCATTCATTGAAGCTAGCCAAGGTATGCCTAGCTTCATCCTAAATAAATCCAACTCTGGGATGACATCTAAAATTGTGTCAATAGTTGTAGGTCCAACAAGGATGGACAAAGTTATCGAGCCATATGGTTTTAGAAAATGACCATCATGTGTACGAATGGTAGATTTCATTTATTCATATTATTTTTTATGTAATGAGTTAAGCCACAACGTCTCTTCCATGATAACATTCACTCGACTCACAGGGTCTACTAAGACTCCTATCATAATGTTACCATTGAGGCGAGTGGTAATGTAGAGAGGACAGGGCTTGTTATTCAAAGGTAAGTCTTACAAAGTGAATGTCAGATCTGGGGAACCGGTCCAAGTTGTGTGGTAGAAGTAACTATGACCATGTTAACATAGGCCTCGGGTTGCATGATAGAATTAGTGGGGTCGACAATCATGTTAGTAGAATGTGACGGAAATAGGTCCATGTATATCTACAATTCACTATTCACTTTCTCCACTGATTTATTTGTATTTTGTTTGCTTCCATCAAGACAAATAGTACCATCCTTGATGTGGTCATGTATCTCATGATGCAAATGCATACAATGTTTGGTATCATGTCCGTTAACTCAATGGTACTGATAGTAAGTACTTGTATCATACCAGCTAGCGTATGGTTCCTTAAGAGGTTTAGGGTTCAACAAGGTTATGATCTTATCTTTCACTAACTCTTGCAAGATGGAAGAATAATATTTGGCTAACTTTGTGAAATTTCAATTGTGTTTGAGGTCATTTTCATCCATAGTAGCTACTACATTCGCAATAGCTTTACCTTTATCATAGATTGATACAATGTACTTTCCTTTAGAATAGGATCATGAGGAGGATCCCCCAAACTGAACCACCGTCTGTCGATACTCTCGTAGGGCTACACACAAATGCATGAAAGAAGGATATTTCATAAGGGAAAACTTCTTCTTTCAAGGCCTTTGCAAGTTTCCTATGAATACCTTTTGCACATAAGAATTAAGCAGTGGATACGATATTTGTGAGAGTATTTGATATGACGCTATGAAATCAGTAATCTTTTCATTATCACCTTGTTTGCATTGGACGAGATCTGAAAAGGTCATCTTCGACCCAATGTTAGCTTGGAATTGTCATAGAAATTGGTTTATAAGTTGGTCAAATGAGAAAATGGAATTATCAGGCAAGGAATAGTACCACTTGAGTGTTGTATCCTTAAGAGATCGAGGGAATAGTTTTTCCATCAACACGTTGTGATGGAAGAAATATTTGCACAAGGTGTTAAAGGTGGACACATGTGTTTGTGGGTCCCCTTTGTCGTCGTATTTCTCAAATATAGGAATCTCCATTCCTTGAGGGAAGGGAGTGTTCAAAATAGTGACTAACAATGGGCTATGTCAGAAGAAGGGTTGGAAGATAGGTTGGGTAGAGGCTTGGGAGAGAATCGCTAACTGGATCTACATCTTACCCATATTTTGAAAAAGAGTGTTCATAATAGGGTCATTAGAAGATAAAGGGCTAGAGGAGCCTCCTCCAGAACCGCCATCGGAGCAACCACTAGAACCACCAGTGTGACCCCTGCCAAAACCACTACCAGAGCCACCACCACCAGTAGGGCCTCTGTCAGAGCCACCTCTACTTCTGAAGCCGCCACCATGACCTCCACCAAAACCACTTCCACTAGCACCACCTCCATTGTCGAAGCCATCACCACTACCAAGGCCCCACCCCTCATCTCACCGAAACCTCCACCACTAGAGGTGACAGGAGGGGTGAAGCTGGAACCTAAGGGGATCTTGTTCACCTTGATAGTTTTGAATGCCTCAAAGGTAGAGGTGACGCTAATCGAGGGTATGATATCAGTCATGTATACACACATAGGAGGCATCGATAGTCCTAGCGGTCTCTCATGATCTTAAAAAGTGGCACCTCATATAATGTTAGGATTGTTTGGATGAGCACATGCATCAATCAGAATATAGAGACTAGCCAAGAGTTATATGCATATTCGCTCTTTTCCCACCATATAATTTAGTTTTTTGATAACCTGGGCGGCCCTAGCCAACTTTAGGTCTCTTTCCAAGTGATGTTCTAAGTCACCTAACCCTTTGCTAAGGGTAGAGACATATTCTAAAGGAATGTGAACAACCTCATGCTCGTCAACCAAAAATGGTGTGGGAGGTACGAGAGGAGTGGGGACATGATTGATCTCGTCAAAGAATCCTACCTTTCCCCTTAAAAACTACTCTTGTGAAGTGAGACCAACAACAGATCTAGCAAAAATTCCTGTACAGAAACCAGTAGTGACCTTCATCCTTTCCATCAGAAAGTGTCATATAATTCTCCTAACAATATACCTGGAGGTTGTGGACTGGGTTGTGATACTCATAAACCTTCACAACACTCAGGGGCACAAAAATCATAAGGTATAAGGGAAAATCCTCAACACCAATGGATAAGTAGATGTTGGTTCACATAGGGTTCACCAAAAAATGTAAGAGGGGGACCAACCACGTTCAAGGCCCCGAGTCATGAAGAGCCAAGAGTGGAAGGCTTCCCTAACTTACCTCAACTTAAAGGAGTGTTTGGAGATGAGGGATTAGAATGATGAGGACTATAAGGTTCTTCAATCACTCTGCAAACCCAAAACTCAGAGTGGGGCTAGGCGAGCTAGTTTTCGAGTTCAACACTATGCCTTAGGGTTGCTCTCTACCCAAGGAAAAAATACAGTTCTGGGATGATAGCGTGGCACAGTGGTGTCTCTCAGGTGTGTTGCATTTGTACAACTAGAGGACCAAAAATACAATGTGAACCACCAGACAATAGGCTAACGGCCTAGCTAGTCACTTCCAAAGGGATAAAACAAAGCTATAAAGTAAGATAGATACGAATGAATGTGATAAAGCAAGTAAATGAAAGTTAAGGTGACAAGAATGATCTCACAAAGGTACTCATTCACCATCTAGCTACAAAAATCAAGTCCACCTACACACAAGAAGGAGGAAAATTGTTGGGGGGTTGTATAGGGGTCTACTTTAGTCAGTCCCTCATTTTGGTGTTTCCACCTCCATGGACAACCAAGATAGTGATAATGGAGAAAAAGTATGATAAAGTAGAATGAAAGTAATGAACACAATAACACTACAAACCGATATTATTCTACTCAACCAAATCATAGAGGAGAGGAGTGAAAAGCTTACCACCTCCACCAAGAGCTCACTAGCTAATGGAGGAGAAAATGAGAGGACTCAAGCCTATACTGGAATGGTGTTGTTTCACACTTACTCTATGGAGTTGATGGAGTGTTGTTGCTACTGATATGGAGTGCAAAGTGTTGCTTGAGAGAGTGATGGATGCTAAGAGAATGCTTGAGAATGCTTAGAATATTGCTTGAGGATGTGAAGAAGAAGATGAAATGAATGAACAAAGAGTGAATTTGAAGGGAGAATGAGAAAAACAGCCATATTTAGGTCAGTTGGTCAAAGGGGGGCATTACAAATCGACCCCAATGGGAAGTGTAACACCTTTACAAGCTTCAAACACAGGAATTTGTCAAGGACTTAAGCATGCTACACAAATATCTATGTGCTACGTGACTGTCCCTAACAGATATTCATTTGCCGACGCACAAAACAGACACCAAGTGGAATCAAGGTAGCGGGCTAATGTGGATTTTTTCATTTGAATTTGGTTTTCTAAGGTGAGGAAGTGAAAAAGAGGAATTTGCGTAAGGGATGCAAATTCATGCTTATACACCTGCTTGTAATAAATCAAGGGCATCCAACTCCTCCTCCCACCCCTTGGCCTCCTCTCTAACAGCCTCCTCCCCAACCGCCTCCTCAACAACAACTTCCTCCTCTCCACCTGCCTTCCCCATGGCTACATCCTCTCCCTCTTCCTCACCCTCACATATGGGTGACAATGCTCTACCCCGAACTCTACCACCTCGTCGACCTCATCGACCACCCCTCCTACCTCCTCCTCTACCATCATCACGTCCACCTCTACCACCATGACCACCCCTCTACCAAGTCACGTAAACCCCATGGGCCTATACCTCAATGCTCTACAGGCACTGGCTAATCAAGATCTATGTAAGGCATAAGTCTATGTTGCTCCCACCAAGTATCATAGGTTGTTATTGTACCAACATCTATTGGCCCACCCCTCCATGCCTACTACACTAGTTGTAGTGCATCAATATCTACCTCTACCATTGCTACAAGAATCTAGGGTCCCCATAGAAGAAACTCCATTGAAGATCTAGAAAACTTAGCTTGGTCGCACTGCTCATCCTTAATCTCACTAAACTACCTAAGCACTCTATTACGTAAGTTTCTCTCAATGATATGTACAGTGGAAATAGTCCTCCCAATCAGATAACATGTCTAACAATAGAAAGGCAAGTGTTGATCCTCATCCCACCACTACGCACAGTCCATGTATGGCCTCCTAATAAACTACACAAGTGTACCATTCACATGCCTCCAGTATCCATTAGCTCAAACATTTGTCTATTTAATGGTACCAACATACCAAAATACATAGGGAGATCGATCATCTAGCTCATGTACAACTGTTGGACATAAAACAACAATGTGCTCCCACACCCAGATCATTAGTAACGTAGTCTCGTAGCTCATGAACTGTGCCTCCCTATAAGCTATGTCATGCACATGGAAGTACAACATTTCCAATAGACAGGGGCCCTATGTATACACAACCTATCTCTCCAACATCCCCACTAACATCTCACCCAAACCATAGGAAACCCATGCCCTCGATAGTCTAGTAGTACAATCCTAGTAATAAGAGTACACAATACACAATCAATCCGCTCGTATCTCTCTACAAGCACATGCCATCTGATCTCATAGTGCTCTATACCAAGGTGTCTAACATCCTCATACACATAGTAATGGGTGATCTCACTATAACCCCTTTGGGTATCATAGTGGACCCTCTCACCCTTGATCGGCAATGCGAGTATCCTATGAACATCCTCCAATGTAAATGTCACCTCTCCTATGGGAAAATGGAAAGATGAAGTCTCTAAGTGCCATCACTCAGCAAGTGCAGTAAGCATCCCTTAGTTTGCTCGAATTCTAGGAATAAATGTAACATGGTGAAGTCCAAGATTCCATATCAAATGTCTCTTTACATTGGTCAGCTGATCCCACAAATCGCAAGTAGTCGACCTCAACTCTTGGGTGTATATTGGATCCAAAACAACCTACAAATGCATAACATATATCTTGCATGAGAAACACGAGTCTAATAAATATGCATCATTCAAAAGACAAAATCAATGTTAAACTTCAAAAGTTTTAAGAATTTGATAGGTAGATGTGTCATTTTATTTGACAAATGTGGTGAATAATGAAACATGCATCACACTATTCCTCGAATGTGACTCACCATGCAAATGTGTCATATACTTTCATAAATGCGGTGAAAAATGACAAATGCATCATTATCCCTAGTATATGTGACTCACTATAACACATGTGGTGTAAAATCATGCAAATGTTGATTTAAACAAAGACACAAACACACCCCTACGTGTTTCCACAAATGCGTCATGTCACAAACAGATACATCGCATACGAAGGGATTTGCGGCACACAAAAAGTGATGCATATGAAAGTTAAACTTTAACAGCCTAGAAATGCATGAAAATTCAAAATTCGAAAGTTGGATAAAGGGTACATACCGGGGATCCTACGTCAGTCGATCATTGAAAGGTCCTAATGCGATATTTGTGGTGCTTGGTGTAGGGAACAGGGACATTTTGCAAGATGGCTCTAGAGCAAAATCACAAGTTTTCAAACTCCAAGGGTGAAAATGAATTCAATTTTACCCAATTTCTATTTATACATAGGGTTTTTTAGGGTTTTCTTCGAAGCCTAGTGTATTGGATGCACTATTTGGACACTTACAATGACCATTTCACCTACTAGACCTCACCAAAACTGATTTATTTTGCCACCATCAAACTTCTGACTATCTAGTTACCTAATCGAGACAATTTCCAAAATTTTCTAAATTTTTCAAAAATTTGTCATTTTTCCTGAGTGGGCATACCCTTGCCTATTTCACACTAAGGCACGACTAGGGCATGATTCTTTATTCTTTGACTCAAACACCGAAATGACATTATGTCAAAGAGGGGAAAATGTAGACACTGAAAAATGGCTTAGGCCTGCGACTGCATTTTCCGTCATCAATTCAGGATATCTGCAAAATGATTAAATGATTTTATCATTTAATTATAACTTAACATCCTAATTCCTCTAATTAATTAAATAGTTTTAACCATTTAATTAATTCATTTCATTATTCTTCTAAAATTGACTAATTAAGTAAATTACATTAATTTACTTTAATTACATCACTAATTAATTCTAATCTCTTCTTTTGATTAATTAAATAAGTTTCCCAAATTTATTTAATTATGTCATTTAAATTAAAACATATTCTCCCTACATTTAAATCAAATCATATTCTCCCTACATCTAATTAATTCATATTCTCCCACATTTAATTAAATGAATAATATTTATTTAATTAATTATTATGCCTTATCATCTAAGGTGCCTCCACAAATTAATTATTCTACCTTCTCATCTAAAGTGACTCCATAAATTAAATAATTCATTTAATTGATTTTTGAATCACGTACACAACTTCTTCCACAAAGAAAGGAATTAATTTTATAACAAATTCTTCTATTTGAGCACATGTCTCCTACATTTTCAATCTAATATCTCATGCATAATTGTCTCCATTTCTAACTAACACTTTCTCTTCGTTCACTCACCTAACTGACTTGTCATCTCCTTTTTGACTCAAACACTCTTTTAGTTACATTTCTTAACTAATCAATCAAATTTGCTAACAATTCAATCAATCTTTCAATCAAATACAAATGGCCTAAAAGTGCCAAAAATGAAAAAAGAAAAATCCCTAAAAAGTAAGAAGTGTCAGAATTGGGCAAAAGCACAGGCGATCCTTGTCTGCAGGGTCCTCTAAACACTTCTACGATGTTTACTCACAGTTTAAGGCTTGAAATCTCAACTTGGCTCAGGTGATGACTCCAGACTCTAACTTGAAACCCACAGAGGGAAATAGCTTACGAAATTGCAACTCAACCCTAAACCCTAAAAACAAACTGGCGAGGGTCCCCATTTGCAATGGGGCGATGTGTGAAATAGGTCACAACAGGTAGGCGAGCTGGTTTTTGGAGTCAACACTTTACCTCAAATAGCTCTCTGTCTGAGAATGGCAGCATGATTCTAGGATGACAATGAGAAACGCTGGTGTTTCTCTTCCATGCTAGCGTCTGTATGGCCAAAAAACACAAAGTACAGTAAAGACTACCTAAAAACTTACTGACAACCTAGCTAGTTGATTTTGATGGGAAAAATAGAATAATGAAGTACGAGAAATAGAGGCGAAGATGATAGAGCAAGTAGATAAAAGCTAAGGTGATGAAGATGATCTCACAGAAATGCTTGTTCACCAGCTAGCTTCATGGGCACGTCCACCTACACACAAACAAGAAGGGGAAAATTGTTGGGGCTGTATAGGGGCCTGCCTCAGTCAGACCCCCGCTTCGGTGTTTCCACCTTCATGGACAACCATAAAGCAATAGAGTAGAATATGTGATAAAGAAAGTAGAAAGAAAGAAAGATTGCTACTCTATCAAATCACAAAGGAGAGGAGTGAAGCGTTACCACAATACTATCAAATCACTACAAAACAATACTATGCTACTCTATCAAATCACAAAGGAGGGGAGTGAAGCGTTACCACCTCCACCCAATATAATGAACACTACAAAACAATACTATGCTACTCTATCAAATCATAAAGGAGAGGAGTGAAGCATTACCACCTCCACCCAATATAATGAACACTAAAAAACAATACTATGCTACTCTATCAAATCACAAAGGAGAGGAGTGAAGTGTTACCACCTCCACCCAAAAGTTCACTAGCCAATGGAGGAGAATGCAAGGTATGGACTTGGCAAAGTCACCACAGCCGCAACGGTGATGAAGGGAGGTCTTGCAAGACTCCAAGCCCACAAATTCTATGAAAGCCTCACACTTGCAATGTGAAGTTGATGAGTGCCAAAGCTGTTGCAATGCTCACAATGGAATACTAGAATGTTACTTGAGAAAGTGAAGTTGTAGAAGATTGCTAGAGAATGTGAAAGAAGGATGGAATGAATGAATGAATGAAGAATTTTTTTGAAGGTGGGATGAGAAGGAATAGGAATTTTTGGGTCGGTTGGTCGAAGAGGGACGTTACAATTCAGCCCCAATCAAGTGTGTAATGCCACTGCCAACTTCAGACATCAGAATCCATTAGAGACGACAGTGTACTGCACAGACGTTCATGTGTTGTGCATTCATCCCCGACAAATATTCTCTCACCGATGCACATGACAAATTCCAAGTGGATGGAAGGCAAGTGGGTGATGTGGAATTTTTCCTTCAGATTTGATTTTCTAAGGTGAGGGTGTGTAAAAGGGGAATTTTCTTAAGGGGTTCAAATTCGCTCCTATACATTTTTCCCCCACTTTAGCAAGCACAAATATCGATGAGTGTTTGGTAAAGTAGATCAAAGAGTTAGTAGGGTTAGAATTGTATACTTGAACTGTTGAGGAAGTAGACCACAATCTGGTGAACTCGAAAGTGCAGAGCAAGCAAAGGACTCCACAGGTACTCTCCCTGAGGAGTTTCAAACAGAAGGACCCCATAGCTCCGCAAAACTATGAAGTTGCACAAAGTACACTGAAGGCTCTCAGACCAATGATGGATGAATCCCATAGGATGAAAGCATCTTACAGGCTTGTAGACCTGCAAGAAGGAAACCCATAAGTTCTCTCTCATGAAGGAAGCCCAATGAAAGGGGACTCCATAGAGTCGGACTGGAAAGCAGCTTCACATGCGCACCTACAAAGCGACATGTTAATCCACAGATAAAACATGCTAAGAAACAAAAGCAGCCACACAGGAAAACAAGCAGATAGTCGTGCAGACAATCAATGAATTCAAAGACTTTCAAAGGGGTCCTTCGGGAACCTTTCAAAAGAAAAGGGGTCCACTCAAGGGATGCGCTATTTGAAAGTACAAAAGAGACATTTTTTCTCAAATCAATTCATCATCAAGGAATCCTTTTGAAAGATGTTCACTTCATCAAGTAATTCAAAAGGAAGAAGATGCCCCCTCACGAAGGGAAGGTCGAGGCTTCTCCTGTAGGAAAAGTTGCTCCCTCATCGAAGGAAAATTTTCAAGTTTTTTCTTTGCGAACCCATGATGAAGGAAACACGTTCCGCTAGGGGTCCAAGTTGAGAATGAAATCTTTGGAAAAGCTTGCAAGGGTTTTCAAGAAAAGATTCATTGACAACGAATGCATTTTCTAAAAATCAAATCATTGTGAAAAAAAAGTTGTCACACATATAAGGGACAACTCAAGCAAAGAAGAGAGAAAGATAAGAGAGCAAAAGAGAAATAACAATATAATGAACAAAAGACACAGGGGTGATTTGATATTTTGGGGTCAGAGCTACTCATAAATATATATAAGTATAGTAATAGTATATAAATGAATTGTCATCAACCCCCTACTATATTAGACCATGTGAAGAATGCACAGGAAGACAAAGTAAAAATTTAAAAAAATGGGTCAAGGTGGAAGGGAAGCCTAAATGCCCCCAACACTTTGCATCATCCCCAATTTGTCGAAAACCAAAGCACATAACATAGAAAGAATGATGATACAAATAGAAGAAGGTTTACGACACAAAATAAATCTTGTATCCAAGCACCAACAAGGGTGACAAGGGTCATCTAGGAACACATAACATAAGTACAGGGGAACACATCACAACACACACATCTAATCTAAAGATAAAGAAGAGGCCTCCCCTTAACACTCATTGACCAAGAGGTTGTCCACTTCCCAATCTAGATCATTATAAGGGGAAGGCAGGCAAGCTTGCAATGGTGGAATATTAAGGGGAGTTGCAACCGACCCTCCCGTAACAAGGGCTAAGGAAGAAGACCCCGCAAGGTCTTCTCTGCTCGGCTCTTGTGGAGCTATAGTTAGTGACTTCACGAAGATCGCCGACAAGGCTAGAACTTTGTCTAGAGAGTTAAACATGCACTTTCTAGAAGTGCCATGTCATACCTCAATGGGCGAGGAGGAAAATGCCTGAGATTCATCGCTTGGCTCACTGAGTGACTTAGGAATGGTGACAAACTCAGGGAGAGCTGAAACTTGTTCTGTCACTAGTACGGAACAAGCTAGTGTAGGACTACCCTTTGAAGAAGGTGGGCTCCTCTTACGCCTTCCATTGCTAGAAGGACCAACCTTTTTTTTTGCTTAGTTGGAGGATGTGAACTCCCCATAGACGAGGCAAGAGGCATAGAGGAGGAGAAAACTGGGCGTCACCACTGAAGTATTCAGCATGTCCACGGGTTTAGGGAATGGCAGGATGTCCAAAAGGGACATCAATAGTGGCGACTCAGCCGAGGGAGCGATAAACACCTACACCTTTTTAGGGTCAGGCGCACTCACACTCGCAGTAGGAGCCAAAAGCGAGATTGAACTCGATTCAATGGAAGCAAAGGGGAGCAAAGAGGAGGATGCCTCAGGAGGCCCTAAAGCAAGGGTGGTCATCTCCTCTTCCTTTCTCTACAAAGTGGCTTGTTCAGCTGCTAGAGCCTTTCACCAGCGCTTGTGCTCACATGCAAGGCAGTTTCTATGACTCTTTGAGCTAGAGGCCGGGAGCTGCGAAGGGACAGAAGGCTCCTGCTTAACCATACGGGTGTCCATCATAGTCATCTCCAGTGGAGGGACACACTCCTGAATGGGAGCAGGAGGCAAGGGTTGAGGAACAACAAGGGGAGTCGGCTCTAGTGCCTTGGCAGTGGACCTCTTTCGATTTACTGCTCTAGGAACAGAAGTGGTGGGAGGCCCATGGAGGTCAACACATAGAGATTTCCCCATGGGGACCCTTCCTTCTACCATATCGAATGAGCCTAGGCTCCATGGGTAGAACATGAAGCTCAAATGCAGAATGCTTGGGCTTTTTCCAAGTGAGCACCATAGGGTTCTCCCACAAATGCAGAGAAAAATTCAATGACGTTGTAGTAGGGCGAGAGGAAGTGTTAGGTTGGAATGTGGAAGAGGAAGAAGAGGAATCTCGAGAGTGCTTCTCTTCTTCTCTTCTATTGGCCTTGGTGGCATCACTGTCAGCTTTTAAACAAGCCCTATGCGAAACAACATAAGGTGATGGAGGGTACCTCACTCTAGGCATTAAGCATCCTTTCTTGTACTTCTGATAAGTCTGGTACAAGGGGTCCTTTCTAGGCGAGAGAGGACCAATGGGTGCAGGCCAAAAGTGATCTAAGGAATAGCTACCACACACAATTGGCGGTTTATAGCCAGTGTTGTGGATCACATGCACTGAACCCTCATGAATAAATTTCAAACATTTATGCACAACCGAAGGAACTGCGTTCATAGCTACTAGCCAGGGGATACCCAGCTTCACTTTGAAGAGTTTGGACCTCGAGATTATGTCAAATAGTAGGTTTACGAACTTAGGTCCGACAAGAACTGACAAAACAATGCTACCAAGGGGAGGGACGAAAAATCCGTTATGCATACGGATGGTGCTGACAGGTGCATCATACCCATCTTTATGTAGGAAGTTAATTAACATAATCTCTTTGGTTATGATATTCACTTGAGACGTCGAGTCAACAAGAACACCTGCTACAGTGTTTCCATTGATTCATGTAGGGATATAAAGAGGGGATGGTTCCCTATTAAAGACCATCGGCAGGTCCTGCAAGGTGAACGTTATACCTGGACTACTACTCGCAGGCTGTGCAAAGGGGAAAGGCAGATACAAGAAAGAGGCCATCACGCATACTAAACGATACTTTCACAAAGCCCCCCAAAGGTTTAAAATAGGATAGTGACCCAGTTAAGGCTTTGTTTCGCAATGCTTATAGAACCTTCCAATTATGCCTACTAAGGGTTGCAAGTTGGGTTGTAAAGAAAAATGCCTCACAACACTCGCACCTACAACGCTCCTAGAATGCGAGGAAAGGACCCTTCAACATTGCCAAATGGAACTAAAATGGTTCACATCGGGTTCACTAAAAATGTAAGAGAGGGGGACCAACCACATCAAGGCTATAGGTCACAGAGAGCCGAGAGTGGAGGGCTGCCCTAACTTACCTCACTCTAAAGGATGTCTCAGGGTGAGGATCGAGAATGAAGAGCACTATGTAGTACTTCTCTCTCTTTAGACCCAAAGTTCAGGTTTAGGGTAGGTGACCTGGTTTTTGGAGTCGGTAATGTACCTCAGAAAACTCTCTGTTCAAGGATGACAATGTAGTTCTAGGATGACAGCATGGTGCGCTAACGTCTCTCTAGCGTTCTAGCATCCATATAGCCAAAAAATACAAACTATAGTAAAGACTACCTAAAAACTTACTGACAACCTAGCTAGTTGATTTTGATGGGAAAAACAAAAAAATGAAGTATGAGAAATAAACGCGGCGATGATAGAGCAAGTAGATAAAATCTAAGGTGATGAAGATGATCCCACATAAATGATTGTTTTCCAGCTAGCTTCCCACGCATGTCCACCTACACACAAACAAGAAGGGGAAAATTGTTGGGGCTATATAGGGTCCTACCTCAGTTAGACCCCCGCTTTGGTGTTTTCACCTCCACGGACAACCTGAATGCAACGGAGTAGAATATGTGATAAAGAAAGTAGAAAGAAAGAAAGATTGCAATGAACACTAAAAAACAATACTATGCTACTCTATCAAATCACAAAGGAGAGGAGTGAAGCGTTACCACCTCCACCCAAAAGCTCACTAGCCAATGGAGGAGAATGCAAGGTATATACTTGGCAAAGTCACCATAGTCGCAACGGTGATGGAGGGAGGTCTCACAAGACTCCAAGCCCACAACTTCTATGAAAGCCTCACACTTGCAATGTGGAGTTGATGAGTTCCAAATCTGTTGCAATGCTCACAATGGAATGCTAGAATGTTGCTTGAGAGAGTGAAGAATTTGTAGAAGATTGCTAGAGAATTGCTAGAGAATGTGAAAGAAGGATGAAATGAATGAATAAAGAATGTTTTTGAAGGTGGGATGAGAAGGAATAGGCATTTTCGGGTTGGTTGGTCGAAGAGGGATGTTAGAATTCGGCCAGAATTGGGTGTGTAACGCCTCTGCCAACTTCAAACGCAGGAATCTGTCAAGGACAGTACCACGCGTGCAAACGTCTGCTCGCCGCGAGTTCGTCCCCAAAAAATATTCTCTTTCTGATGCACAGGAAAAACACCAAGTAGATGGAAGGCAGGTGGGTGATGTGGAATTTCACCTTCGGATTTGATTTTCTAAGGTGAGGGTGTGTGAAAGGGGAATTTGCTTAAGGCGTGCAAATTTGCTCCTATATAGATTTAACATAGAAACTCAGATAAACTCACTTTCAGAACACACTTGAAGATTCATTGTACTTTTTATATGTAAGCTGAAATAAAGATTATATAAGCAAGACACATAAAACAAAATCTGGGACAATAGATCAAATAAAAGTAGGCATAAGATTTCCTTTCTCAAATTTCTAACAACAATTAAACTTTTGGGACAATGGATTTGTAGCAATAACAGGCTTACAGTTTAGTGATCAAACCAAATTACAGCTGACACAGATTACATATAAACTGAACAATGATTTGTAGCAAAAGGCAGGCATGCAAACTTGCTCTTATACTAAGTGAACAAACACTGAATAACAAAGTTGCAACAAAAGTAGGCTCAACAATTTTATTATTAGAATAACGGTTAAAAAGAAATGGGCAAGGTTGCCCTTATATCTACACAAGCAAGGAGTAGGGAACCCTAAAATCTCCTTGCTTTTACAACTAGACTTGCCAACTCGCAAGCTTTATTTCTAAAACTAAAACATGACAATAACTAACAATCTGCTAAAAACAAAAAGTAAGGGAAGCTTCCAACTACGACATTTGATTTTTCCTATTTCACAAAGAATAGATAAGCATGAGACAAGAATAGCAAGTCCAACTTGGAAAAGGCATTGAGTTAACTGTTGTTTTAATCTATCTTTGGAAATATTCGCTATCCTAAAAGTTGACTCACTCTCTACCAAAAAAGATGATTTGTTCTTGATTTCAATTGGAGAATACTACATGTTTAAAAACTTGAATTTTGACTGTGAACATGCTTATATTCGGAAAAGTTTTGCATAAACTGCATAAAATAAGTTGCTGATTTTTCTCCAAAAAGCAGATTCCCAAAAAAAAAGTTGAGGTTTGGGTTTTGTAGACAATCACATTCTGAAGAGACCCAGTTGATCAAATTTCAAAAAAGTTGAGGGTTTCCCAAAAAAGCGCAAAAAAAGAAGATTTTTGAAAATATGAAATTTTCCAACCAAGAGGAGTAAAAAGAAAGTGGACCCAGATCAATGAAAATTGAAAACGATGACCACCTTTTTCTAAAATGTGATGCCCTAGAAATTTAAAGCATGAAAAAGTATACCTCTATGCTTCTGAATCTCGAATCCATGAAGAACACTAAAAAAGCACTGCGTTTTAGCCTCCAAATCTTGATATGAAGAAAATTCTATCTTTCCTCCTCTTGATGCCAGCCTACAAAATATGTGAATAATGGATGCAAAAGCCTTCTTAAATAGAGGTTGAGGACGAAAAAAGTGCTTTATTCCCCAATCTTTTAAAACTTTGAAGTCAATTCAGAATCAGAAACGTTGAACGTAGACACCTTTCTAATGCTGAATGACAAAAACTGAAAAAATGGCTACGGCATGAACACTTGGGAGTGTTGACTGGACAGGGGTGCCTAACTTCTCCAGAGCTAGCCATTTTTTTCATGTTTTTCAATCTTTTGCTTGTTTCTACTTGCAATGAGACTTGCCTCCGACTACGACGGGTTGGGAATTTGACACTATCAATTGATAAATTATGTTTGACCATGGAAATCTCATGTTTGACCATTGCTAAAGTGATCCCCCCAACTTCATACTAGCATTTGACATCATTTGATCATGATTGTATGCGCTTGAAACTGTTGACGGAGGCCAAAATGCAAAAAAGCATGTTAGAGCCTAAAAAATTTCTAAGGCATGAAACCTTGGGCGCCCTTGGCTAGCTGGGGCGCCCAACCTTTTCAAACTTAACCATTTTTTTGAGATTTTCAAATTTTCACTTTCTCCATTTCACCTGAAGCCAATGACCCCTGTTTGATCTTCCTTTTTGAGCAACCAGTGAATAACAGAGTCTGGCAGTGAGTCATCTGGGCAAGCCTAATCATATCTGAGTTGAATGGTACCATCTGCCAGCCTCTATCACTACATCTGATGATTTTTTGAAAGCTGGAATAGGGCTGTTGAAGAAGTTTTGAAAGTTTTTCAAAAAGTGCAAAAAATATTCTAAGGCATGAGAAGTTGGGCGTCCCTCTTGGCCAGGGGCGCCCAAGTCTTCCAGACTTAACCAAAATTTTGATATTTTCAATTTTCTTTCAACTTTCTTTGTTTTGCACATTTTTGCCTCCATTCGATCTGCAATATTTGTTGTTTGATTAATCCTTTGAACTAGATGATGGATTTATTGAAGAGCCTGAACATAACTGAGGTGATCTCCAACGTTTCCCAACCCTAAAACTGCTTTTGACTGCTTTGACCAAATCTGAATTGGGCTGACAAGGAAGATTTGTACGTTTTTCCAAGAAACATGGAAAATAAACTAAGGCAAGAGCACTTGGGCGCCCTTCTTCGCTAGAGGCACCCAAGATCACTAGAGTTGGAATATTTTCTAAGATTTTCACCTTTCATTGATTTCCATTCACCGTCTTTGCTAGCTATGTCCTTGGGATTCACTGTTTTTTGTGCAAAGGATAAATTTGACTAAGGCATGAAAAGCAAAGAGTGTTGACTAGGCAGGGGCACCTAGGATTACCAAACTTAACTTTTTTTTGCAAATTTGACTACTTTTAGATTCCCCTTTGTTCACCATTTCTCATGCATATTTCACCATTTTACGTCAACTGTACAGCATTGAGACCTTGAATCTGACACTTGGCAGTTGACCATCATCCATTGATGACCTCAGAGCTCATGTTTTACCTTTTGAAAAAGCAAAATAGACCCACCAGAGAAGTATTGATCTTTTGACGATTTTGACTAGACCAGTGGGATCGAGAAGTATTTTCAACCAATCAAAATTAGTTTGAGCCCTAGAAACAAAAATCTATTTTTTGAAACTTTCTATTGTTAGAAAGTTTTGCTGGTATCCATTTGAGAAGAAACCCAGAAACCTCGACTCCAGTCTATTTTTAGAAACTTTCTAAAAATAGAAACTTTCTATTTTTAAAAATTTTGACTTTTGACAACAATTTTTATAAGACATTTTATCACTCTTTTCAAAATGCCTTAATGAAGCAAAAATTTTAATTTTGGGTACAACACTACCCATGTCACTTGTTATTGAAAATCCTCACCATTCTCTCAGCCAATACCATCCTTGTCACTTTATATGTCATTCCTTGTAGTACCATTATGTTTCTCTATGACTAAAACATTAGTTACATGGTTTGGAAATTTTGTGTAATCTCTCATAATGAGTGCAATCAATGGATACCTAGGACCATAGTTCACAAACTTGGACTTGGAGAGTACTTGACAAGGAAAAAAAAATGACTCAGAGAGTACTTGATAAAACTTGGCAAAAACTCAACAAAACTCGACAGCTTTAAAAACAATTAAATTTTTGAAAAAATATAAGCTTTATGCAAAATATAGCTACAAAATGAATCAAATGAGTTTGGTGGGGGTTTGGGGGAAACACCCCTAGTAGGGTGCATGGGTTTGGGGGTAGCACCAAAACTTCATCCTACACCATTTTCACAATTTTATCAATTAAGGGAGAAATTAGGTATTTGACACATTTTGTTAAAATTATTTTCTTTCCAATTGTTGTGTGAGGAAGTGTGAGGGGTGTTCATGCATTTATAGGACAAAATCGTGAAATTTTTTACTATGTTTTTGCTTTTTTTCTTCACTTTTTATGTATTTTGCATTTTTTATGCATCTAGTGAGTATTTTTGTCAAACTTGCCGAGTTTTGGCGAGTACTCGCTAGAAACTTGGTGAGTTTGACTGGCAAGTTACTTGGCAAGCTTAAAATTTGGCAAGTACTCGACTTGGTGAGTACTCGCCCAATTTTCCAACCATGCCTAGGACCATATTCGTACTATGCTAACAATGTAGAAGTCATCCTTCATATTGTATCCTTCTAGATTAAGATTTAGCTAGGTGATCTTTCTATTGCATTGGATGGTGAAACTACCAACCACCATTACATTGAATCCTTCAAATTCCTCCATCTTGAGGCCTTGTTTTGCCACTAGTCCCTTATTAATGAAGTTATGAGTGGCAACAATATCAATGGGTATAGTCACCCTTTGACCATGCAGGACCCCATGGATGTGAAAGGGGTTGTACCTCATATTACTAGAGAATGTGGTAAGAGTGTCTCCCAAGATGATCTCCTCTTTTAGTTGATTTTCTTATTCTCCAATCTCCTGTTTGAGTTCTTCACTCTATGGTTTGGTTTCCTTAGATCTCAATTCATTGTTAGATCTTCAATGTAATGCACTTGTCCTTTCCCAAGGCATCTATGTCTAGGTGACCATGGCTCCTTGCATCTAAAACATACCTTCTTCCTTCTCGATTCATTTCTTGCCTCAATGTTTGGTGTTGATGGAAAAGTCTAGGTTTGTTGTATATTTTTGTGAAAAGGCTTGTTTGGAATGAAAATTTTGGTCTAGAACTTATTATTTGGCATGGAAGTCTCTAATGCCAAAGCCCACTTGATGGCCTCTTGTATGGTAGGTGGTTCAAAATCCTGGACCAACCCCTTGAGAGATTTAGTTAACCCTTCGATGAAGAGCATAGCCAATCTTCTATCTATGATGTTTGGCACTATAACTGACAACTTTTACATAGTTCTCCACCAAACCAGATTGTTTGAGCCAAGTCAAATGTTTGAAGTTTGAAATAAACTTTAGGATCCTTTCAATCAAATCTCTCAATCAAAAGTCTATAAACTGAAGAGCACAAAAATATACTGAGAGGGGGAGGGGGGAGGGGTGAATCAATATATTAACAAATTTTTACCCTCTCAACTTTTATCAACTTCAAACTCTAACACAATATCAACCATGCAAGAATATAACAATATGAACAAGTTGACACCAAGATTTTACATGGAAACCCTTACGGGAGAAAACCACGGTACAAATAATGTACTTTATGAATTATATAATTTTTACAATGAACATAGGCACCAACCTACTTGAATCACCAACTTTCACAATTTAGTAGGCACCAACCCACAAGGAGCACCAACTCCTATCTCTGATTTAGTAGGCACCAACCTACAAGGAGCATCAACTCCTAAAGTTCATAGGCACCAACCTACTAGAGGCACCAATCCCCACTTACCAAGCACCAACTTAGCAAAAATAATAATTTCAAGAACAATGTTCCACCTTCAATGTTGCTTCTTCAATGGATGATGGACAATTCTGCTCAAATATATTTCTTTCAAATCTGATCCAAATCAGACCATGTTCTTCCTTTCAAATCTGATCTAAGTCATGTACTATCTTCTCTCACAAATCAAATCAGCTCATATCCTCTTCTTGCAATCACACACGAATCTTCCCTTTTACTTTTCATAGATCTACCTTCTTGCTCTTCATAAATCTGCCCTTTTGCTCCCTATAATTCTACCTTTTTATTCTCTCCAATATGCTTCATTTTATGCTCTTTATTGTTTCTTCACTGATTTCTTCCTTTTTAAGTCAGTAAAATCTGCCTCATATAGTCTTCATAAATGTGATCATAAAGTACTCTTCTATATCTGCATGAACTCTCCTTTATATCTCCATTATATCTCCCACTATGATCTTCTTCTTATTTCTCCATATACATATTTGGAGGTGTAGATTAGATATATATTGATTAGATATATATTTTAATCCCACACAA
The DNA here is from genome assembly GCA_007258455.2 of Sequoia sempervirens. Lineage (NCBI taxonomy): Eukaryota > Viridiplantae > Streptophyta > Pinopsida > Cupressales > Cupressaceae > Sequoia > Sequoia sempervirens. Next base: position 45,933,571 of record VDFB02000013.1, on the reverse strand, counting down.
TTCACCAAAAAATCACATCCCTTCACACAATCCTCTCTTCACAAATCTGATCTGTAAATTCACTTTAAAACTGCACTGTCTTTCTTAACGTTCAACTCTCAATTTTCATATACATTTGTCATATATGTATTTGCATTTGACCTTCATATATGGTAGCATATCTTCATCAATATGAATCTCAAATGGACTTCATATTTCTGCCCTTTAACGCTTTCTCAATCTGCTCTTATTCATATAATATTCATTACCCACTCAGACTTTCTCACAACACTCCACACACTTCTATAACTTCATGATTAGGGACATCCCTCCTTGAAAGGTGGTGACTTTTCCCTTTCAAAACAAATTGCAGCTTCTTTAGACATATTATTCGCTGCTCTTTCAAGCAATATTAATTGTTGCTCACCCTTAAGTATGTTCATTGCTTTCTTAATTGCTGCTACCTTGTTGATGTAATCATCGCAAATGCTGCTAATTTATAGATATAATTGCTGCTGTACATTAGTTAATCACTGCCCTTCATGTCTTTGACATCAACGGAAATTATCTCTCCTTTTCTTATACTTCCAAGATTCACTACTCTTTAAAATGATAATCATTGGTTTCCCTCCGTTACAGAAGTATCTTAGAAAATGTTCCATGAATGAGTATCGTTGTAGATAAGACTTGAAGATATTTAGCACCATTATTTGATAAGTATTTCAAATATTTGTTTATACAAGGAACTTGATGCGTGGAAAATGAAAAAAACCATTGTAATGTAATGTCCAGTAAGATATGCAATCCACACAACTTTTGACAATGTGAGACGATAAAACTACGTTCTCCTTTACTACATTATTTGACATTCCTCACATCAGAAGCCATCTTATGCACTTGATTGCTACCAATCTTCCTTATCGGTGGAGCTCATCAATTGCTTCTGAATATCTTTTATGACTTCTTTTGCTAACATCTATCTCCAATACATGCAACAAGCATTCCCAATGTTTTGCTACAATATCTGCTTCAACAAGGCCTGATATAATGAATGTTGCGGTAGCTTCTTGGATATCGCATTCACCAGCAGATGGTTAATAATGTGGCGACAATATCCTCAATCCCTCCTCTGATTTATTGCTTCATTATCGAATACTATCATACAAAGAATGTGGCACTAAAGAGGTGGTAATTCCTCCTTTGAGCATGATCAATATTAAATCTGATTGTTTAGTTTTTATTAATCTGAAGTCTTTGTAGAAAATTGCATCACTTAGTAATAAGTTATGCTTCTTCGATAATTGTACCTCTCCAATAGTATTATAGATTTGTTAATGTTAGTTAGTGATCTGATTTTTCTTCAAGGATATTGATAATATAGAAATCTTTTACAAGATATGGCATATTGATTTTATCTCTTCAAGCATATATGATTTATCTTCAATCTGTACAATCTATTTGTATTCTTGACATATATCTGATATGTCAAGAATCTGTACAATCTGTTTGTATTCTTGACAAATATGTTATCTTCAGTTATGCTTATGCTATCTTCAGTCTATCTTGACAATATGAACCTTCTACCTTCTCAACTTGACATCAATGACAATATTTCCAACATAAATTTCATCATACAAGGTGATGGATCCATGACCTTGAGTGATTAGACTGTGGTACCACCACTCATTTGTAGTACCCTCCAAATGCAAGGTGGAAAAATTAATTGCTTCATTTTCAATCATTGGCTTGAAGGATAAGTATGTGTCTAGATTTTGTACCCACACTTGAGTTGAGCATCTATTATGTAATAACCAAATCAGATAGCCCCAAAAATTCCTACTAATTTTTTTATCTAAACAATTTATATAGAAACCATTTTACCATTATGATTAAATAACACGGTATTGCAATAATAATTAAAATTGATTTTCAACATCTTGACCAAACATTGGTATTAAAAAATTACATCACATAAGGCTTTCTCACCACCCATCTGTATTGGCATCGTGAAGCCACGTGGACTCTAGCCAAACCTCCGAGCAAGAATAAGGACTACCATTAACTTAGTTTATTAAGGATAGTCAAAGTATTTATGAACTGTGTTAGTGGGTGTGCAACCCTTTCTAGGGTCCAATTACCCCAAACAGTTCCCCATCGCTTGCCACCCACTCAGGCAACAATGCTCACCCATTTTCTTCATAAACAAACATTAGTTGTAACATTTAGGGTAACATCAATTGAAGATAACTTACTAATGATCATTGGATTAGACTCTTTTTTTTTATCATCAAGATCCATAATGGCGAGGTGAGAGCATATGACGAAAGTATAATCTAAATGATTAAAATGATGTTAAGTATATATGAGGTAAAATAATGAAATGAAATTTTCCACTTATCTAGTGATGAGTGTTATTTCTCTTATTTAGTGGGGTTAGATCACCTTAAATAACTATGAAGAGAACTCATAGTCTCATACCCTTCCACTTATTTAGGGTTGAGTGATAAATTCTAATTATGAGGTGAATAGTATTGCTAATAAGAATTCGTATAAAGGAGAAACATAAGAGTGTCTTGTTTTCAACAAATACACTAGTCTGCTTTACAGATATAATTTTAACTATAATTTAATAATTCCTTATTTATCCCATTATTAAAATTCATAACTACACTTTACTAATCGAACACATTATCTTGGAAGACTTGTAATAACTGACTCGGATGATTGTGATAGCATAAATAATTAATCCTCTCAGGATAATTGAATGAAAAAATAAAACAATACACACTTACCTTCCTTCCAATATATCCTTGATGAATATCAATGCTGCATTGACACTGAATTCCTTGAATTTTCCCTGTCTCACCATTATTATTTCATGCTCCTATAACAACTTAAGATTATCCCATAAATAATCAATCTCACTAGAACTACTTGATATGATAAACTCATATAAGGATACAAAAAATATCTACTAGCATTGTGATGGTAAGAACAACACATTGACAATTGATGGAATTGAAACTCTGTTATTGAATGTTTCTTCTATAAATATATAGATATTGATTACCCAATATTTGAATATTATTTAATAATTAAATACTTTATAATTTAATGATAAGATAAGAATCAATATGGTAATATAAGAATCTATTGAAGTAATACCATTCTTTGCAAAGATTAGTATCATCATAAGTGTGATTAGTAGTGGAGTCATCAGCATATTTTAATCAAAATTTGCATACTTGAAGTAGGTCTGAGATATTATTCATTACAGCATTGTAACCAGTTATATCTCATTACAATTATAAAATAGAAAAAGTTTGGGTTGGCTGCAAACTATTTGATATAATGTCAAATAGTTTACTTTCATATCAGCATGTGTAGATTGCATATAAAGTGTTGGATTAAATGTCTAGCAGCTATAGGTGGTAATTTGCATTAACTTCAAACATCTATATGCACTTGAAAAATACAAAAGTGTTTGCATCTCATCTTCATAGCATTGGTTACACATTTAGCATTCAATTTCAAGCAATAAAACCTATTTGACATCATTCAAAAGCTAGAACAATCAAACTGAAAACATAACCAGCAAGCAAAAAGATTGCAAACAAAGTGTTTGTCAAATTGTCTAAGGCAGAAAATTAGAGTTTTTACATCAGATTTAGGACATCTCATCTTAGCTCATCCTCTTGGCTTCTTTCAACCCCACTTCAACTTTCAAACCTATATTTGACAAACTAGAGTGTTAAAATGAAAGAAAAAATAAATAAAAACATGGGTTTTATGCCCTTTTTGACTCCCAGCCGCACAAGAGAGTCCTAGGCTGGGAACTTGGGAGTCCCAACCTAGGACTCTCCTAGACTCGACTCTCAAGTCCATGGCAAGTGTTAACATGGAATATAGCAATACTCATTCCATGGTTAACCCCCCTACGAAACTCGTATGTTTTCTAGGGTCTTGAAGTTCAAGCACGCAAAACAAGGTGATTTTCAAGCTGCCTCAAAATGCTTTCCAAAGCCTCAAATAGTCAATTTGAGCATCCCCCTATGTTTTCCTCATGAAGACCTTCGAAACGAGCTCCTTCGTGAAGCCTCACTGTTCATACTTAGTTAAAATTGTGAAAGATGCAGTTGCACTGAAAAAGTGCGCTCCTTCTCACAAGCCAAAAATTGGCTAAGTATGAAAAGTGTAGGGGCGCTGATTTTCAGCACCCCTGCATGAAAGTGTTTTTGTCACTGAAATGTAATAGCGCTGAAAAAGTGCGCTCTTACACTTTTTATCCTGACTTAGTCATTTTCTTGCCTAGGCGCATTTCTTCATGCATTTTGCATTTTTTGCTCTTTGTGCCACTTTTTGTGCCTCAATTAATTGCTCGACTTGAGTTAGGTTTTTGGGTTTCCCATTTACTTAAAAGTGTTTTATTGTTTCATTTTCATTGTTTAAAAGTCTTCAAACTTCATTCCTTCATGCTGGGCGAAATCTTCTCGAGCTGCAAAACACGCTTTTGAGAAATCTGAAGTTCCTCTCAATCAAATTTCGCATTTTCTCTTGGTAAGTTGTTCTTCTTAATTTCTCTCCATTCTCCTTCATTATTTTGTGCATGTCTTAGAGATTTACATATGCGTTTTTTATTTTTACCTTCGTTTTCTTCATACTTTTTTCTTCTACCATGCATTTTTCTTCCTTTCTTTGTTTTTGGAATTCTTCAAAATGTATGGGCGTTTCTTTTTACCCTAATTTCATTGTTTTTCTTTCTTCATGCATCCATCTTGTGACCACGCACTTTCCTGATGCACCCTCACGCAATGGGATTTTCATGGCTCGTTTTGGCATGATTTCTTTCTTCCCACGTTCCTTACTCTTCAAGCATCGCCATGTTTGTTTCCCTCTATCACCATTTACATCAATGTATAGTGGCGTAAGGATGTAGGTTTTTCCTTCCAAAATATGTGGTAAGAGGGTTCCTTTTCAAAAATACGTCTTGCAAATGCTTAACACAAAGAAATTCGCGCCTCAAGAGTCAAGCATTGTTTTTCAACATCATTGTGCATTTTTTTCCAAACCTCAAGCTTCACATGGAATAGCATCCAAAATGTGCGCTTATACATTCATTTAGTTCTTCCCAGATATCAATTACCAACTTCACAGTGAGAGATGTCATGGCGCTGAAAAAGTGCACCCTGGCATTTTGAAATTTATTCTAACACTAAAAAGTGCAAGAGCGTTGTTTTTCAATGCCCCTACATCAAATCCAGTTTCTTTCAAAGTGTAAGAGCACTAAAAAAGTGTGCCCTTACAGTTTTCACAATTTTTTCTTAGAAATACTTCAAACTTGCAAGCTTCATTATGAACCTCGCTCCTTCCATTTTGTGCATCATTTTGTGTGCCTTGTCATCTGCTCCACGCTTGCTCATCGTCGTTGCTCACCTCACGCATTCCCATGTTGTTTAACAACTAATGTTTGTTCTGACTCCACATCTTGTAGTCTCTTTTCAAAAGTTGATTGATCAAAGTTTCAGTCACTCTTGATGATTGCCAGTAAACCTCTGTCTTCTTCAAAAGAAAAAGGAAAAATGAAATATAAATATCAAGGTGTCTATCCGCCAACTGTAGTGGCCTCCAAGGTGGAGGAAATAAAAGATACAGAGGTTGGCCATCAAGACTTGGTTGATTTTGCAAAGCAAACTGAAATAAAGCCTCTTCCTGATCCGATGAGAGCAATTGTACACAGTAACTTGCATTTGGTAGCTATGTTCCCTACAGCTGCACACAATACATAATTTGTCCTTCAAGTGGCATCTCACTACATCAGGGAAAGCATAAGTGTGATTGATTCTTCTGGGCACGAGATTTTAAGACTCGACCCTGATTTCTTTGATATTGTGTTTAAAGTTCCTCATATGGAGAAATACATTGACATCTCTATACAAAAAGCACAAGAAGTATTTGACGCTGATCCTAACAAGGCTAAAAATCTAATAAATACCCAATGGTTGAAGAAGCCTAGACAATCTATTTCTAGATGGACAAAGGGACTCTTGCGAAGTGATTTCAAGGATGGCGTTAAAGACATGATCACATTTTTAAGCAGAGTAAAAGGCTTTCCTGAATCATCCGATTTTCATGATTGGATGTATGAATACATCAGGATTATAAGAAGACAAAAGGTGCACATTGACTAGGGAAAACATATTAGTGATGAAATACATGAGCAGCTGATCAATGTGCCTTCCACATTGAAATTCTATATGACTTCTTACCTAGTGTATGCAACAGCTGTAATGAGACAATTTCCAGGTCTATCCACAAAAGGAAATCGGATGTTGGTACCTGTGTATAAATTCTTCTATCAACTGGAATTGAAGGAAATATTCCATCACTTCAGGTGGGTTACTAATGCTTTCCTCGCACCTTTGCTTTTCAATTTTGATCCAGCTCTCGAGAGGAGAAGGGTATCTGATGAGGCCTATAAGGCGGTAAGTAAAGTTGGATGCTTATTTCTACAATTCCCAACATTTACTTATTTGAGAGTAGGGTGATACATTGGTTGCCCTTACATGCTGCCACATTATCCTTCAAATAAGTGGGTTCTCATGGAGATGTGCAGACAGCTGATTTCAGTGCATAAAGAACGAAGAAGTAACCACAAGCGTGGATTCAAGTTCCCACTAACAATCAACAGATATACTATCCCAACTGTACAGAAAGCCAAGTATGTTTATGCTGAGATGCAAATAATGACAATCAAGACCTATAGGTATAGGTTTGATTTTGATTACCGGGATGTCAGAAGGAAATTACAAAAGGGTCATCATCACAGATACCGTTTTGAAGACATCTGGGCTGATTGTAGAGATGAGGAAGCCATTCACAAAATGGATTATTGTAGGTTGACTATTCAACAGATTAGAGACCTTGAAATTGCTGACCTACCAGAGGATTTTACAGATCTAGGTGATATCATGAATTTTGTTTATGATGAGCAAGAGGTTCCTAAGAGGTTGTTACCTGCAATTCAATGGTCTAGGAAAGAAAGTACCAGCATGAGAGAGAGAGATTGAAGCCAATCCTAGCCAACACTATAGAATGGTTACATAAGCATGGTTTTGAAATGAAAAGTTTCAGAACAGATTCAGAAGGAAAAGAATATGAAGAATAAGCTCACCGATAGCAAGAACTTTGCATGAAAAATAAATCAGCGGCTGTTCCCACTTCTTCACGAAGAGGTCCCAGGATCAAGTTTATTGTTGGAAAGAAAGATACCCAGTCCGTCCCAGAAGGAGAAACCATGAAATTCGATCCATCTCACTCTAAAGGTAAAAAGACTGTTCCAGAGGAGATAAATTTTGATGAAGAAGGTACTTCCAATAACCAATCCACTGAGGATGAAGACTCAACAGAAATAGACTCTAATGCAGAAGAGGTTTCTGAAAGCAGGCAAGAGTTTGAAGAAGATTCTAAAGAAGGATCTAAAGGTGATTCCGAAGGTGAACTAGAATCAGAGAGACAAGAGGGCGATCAACAGGAACCCAGGCATGATCAAGAAAGAACTACATCTCCACCTAAGAATGTAGTTGAGGAAATTCCCATCGCCTGTGATTTCCAGTGTTCCTCATACCCCTCCAAATTCAAGAACTCCTTCACCTCCTATTCCCTCATCACCCATTCCTACCACATGCATTCTTGCAGTAGAGATATCCACTATTCCTGCAGCATCAACCCCAGTTGATACTCCCTCAGTGACAAGCATTCATACGGTTGATATACTGTCAAGTCCTCCATCATCCATTCCTAACCTGTCTTCACCAACGTATGATATCACTTCTGAAAATGGATTCAATCGTTTCATGAATGATTCAATGCATGATTAGCTCAATGTGTAGTCTACAAAAGCAATGATGACAGACACTTCTCCTATTTTCACAATACCCATGGTAACTTCAGAGGTGACAATGACGACTGAGTTGACAGTGAATCTAGAAGTTCACACCTCCTTCCTTCCCCCTTGGCTGATATCTCAAGTATCGAAGCGGAAGAAGCAAATGATCTCTCCAGAGGAGCTCGACCTCGAAGAGATAGTCCCTCCAAAGGCTAAAGGGAAGAAAAGGAAAAAGTATACTCAAGGCTGAACGCTGACAAGACTAGCCACAAGTATGCAGAGATTGGCATACCACCACAAGTAGAAGGGGACGCCAATATGGAAGACTACACGATAACAAGAGTCTAGCTTGGCAAGGTTACCAATGAAAGTGCAAAGGCTGATGCGCAAGTGACATTGGGTATTTTGGCTGGAAGACTAGATAAAATGGAGCAAGCTCACAATATGTACAAATAGAGGGTAGAGAATTATGCCATTGTTGTAAAGAGACTTCCAGGATCTTCAACTAATGCACAACTGCTAACAGTGGTGAGTATTGAGGACCCAGCTGTCAAGAAAGCTGAGAATTTCACCTCCAAAGGCAAGGTGTTGTATGATTTTGTTGAGAAGATCATAGAACACAGATCTCAGATCATAATTGCTACATACGAGAAAACTACCTTGTTGGCCAAGCTCACCATAGAGCTTGATAAAGAAAAAAGTGTACTTTCCCAGGAGTGTAGAGACATGGAAAAATGCCTACTGTCATGGTCACAGATGAAGCAAGTAAAGCTCAGTAAATTGGTGGAAGCTGGGGTAATTCCCGATAAAGAAAAGTTCATTGAGGTAAGAGAATCGTTGAAACACTGAATTCAAGTAATTCAATCTCTTACGGAAGATCTCCACCAAGTGTAGGAAGATGTCGAAGGACATCATGTTATTCTTGAAAAAGGTATCAAAGAGTTGCCAGGTCAACTTCTTGAAGAGAATCATATCTTCCTACCGGCCACAAAAATATCTCAAATCTTTAAAGAAGCCATCATGAAGTTGATTGACAGTTCATACTTTTCAGAAGCCTTACTGAACATCATTTGTGATACAAGGCTTACATTGGATAACTTGAAAATGCATCTTGATAGGTGCAAGAAGGTTCACTCATCTACCATGAGATCGATCACGAGAATTCACACCATTGTGGATTATACCGTTGGTCCTGATGAGAAGTTTGTGCAGGAGACCAAGAAGAAATATGAAGACTTCCACGCCCAAAGAAAGGAAACATGAAGAAGGTTACTGATCTCCACTATTAGAAATTTTTGATGCATCCCTTTATGCATATTGTAAATATTTCCTGACATCTTATATGTCTTTTTGTAAATTGTACTTACACCAAGTTCAAAGATGCAATCATTTGAAAACAAATTACACTTTGACTTTGGTCAAAGTTAGGTGAGATCTCCTTAAATCGCTCACCTAACTTTCCTTGATTTCCTCAATTAGATTCCTAATTTTTTCATCCCTCTTTCTATATAATGTGAGGGATTTCTATTGTAAAGTTTATCCTTTAGTATTTTGCAAAGAAGTGCTGCCCTTTTTGAAGCAGAATTGTGAAACTTTGTGTTCATACTTTGTGAATGAAATTTGATGAATAAAGAAGAAGATTGCAAGCCATACTTTGTGTTGGATTTGATAGTCTTATGAATTGATCTTATTTGGTGCTGATTAGCTTACGGAATTTGAAGGACTCTAAGTAATTCATGTAAACTTTGTGTTGCATCCTTTATTCATCTTCTTTCTCAACGAAGGAATTAATCCTTCAATGAACCATCTCTTCTTCAGTCCATCGACCAACTAAATTTCTAGTTTGACCAATAATTCCTTGAGTCTATGATCGTAGGCTTGTACATTATCATGGTTTCCTTGTTTGGTGTTGTATATCTCCGCTATAATTTCTTTGTCATCTCTCAGGAGTTTGAATTCCTACTGGAACACTCTTTTTAATGCATCCCATGTGTTCTTGTGAGTTGCTTCCAATTTGATTTGTCAGTCAATGGCTATTCCTCTGAGTGTTGTTGGAAATGCTCTTAGCCAATACGTCCTGACGTCCTAACCGTTCACTATCCAGATTGTCTCACATGTTTTATAGTGTCTTGTAGATCCTTCGACCCGATTTCGATGAACTTAGGGAGTTTCTGCCACTCCACATTTGGACTTGCTAGGGGATTCACCATCTTACCTCTCTATTTCACTTTCTATGTGTAATTTCCCCATTTTTATCCCTACGCTTTCTAGTGACCGTTAGCATATTTTCGGAGGCCTATAGGCTAGTTGGAGGTAGAATTAGGGTTTCCTATTTTCTAGGAAGTTTTCTTCTGAGTTTTTAGGGGTTGCATGCAAGAGTTTGGCCGTTTATCTTTTGGGTCTTTCTAGGTTTTCAAAGAGCTTCAAAGGGGTGTGACATGCATTTCAATCAAAGGATATTTTTTAACTTACTATTTTTAGTAAGTTATGATGGTTGCTCAATTTGTGCTCAAACAGAGTTTGGATTCACTTATTGTCTTTGGAAGTATGCCATTTTTAGTAAGTTCTATTTTTGGCAATGCAGTCTGGCAGCAACTCAGCACACAATTTCTAATTTTGGTAGTGAGGCAGTTCTATTTTGGTAGTGGCTTCTCCAACATTCTTGGAGCTTGAAAAGGAAAGTTTAATAGTTTAAGTTATGTTATATTTTAAGATTGCTTTTGGACCCCACGCCTAGGCAACATAACATAAGTTGTTCTTAAAAGTGGACTTCATCGGTTTGGATGCCTAAATTGAGATAAATACATTTCTAAGATTTAATTTATGCCTTTTCAAGTTGGATGCTCAAGTATGAGGGGATAAAGTGATTTTATTAAATATAACATTGCTCCAAATTTGGCATCCTTTCTGGAGGGAAAAGAAAATTCAAACTTTTGGGTTTGGAAATCTATATATACTGTGTCTTGCCTCTTCATTTGGTATCCATTATCTTTTCATAACGAAGTGCTGCTGAATTTTATTTAGACTCTTGCTCCGAGGTTGAGATGCCTTCTAGTTTCTTCATCAAATTCAAGTTTGAAAGACAACTCTTAGTTGATCAGTGACTTTTTCTTCTCTTAGAGGTTGCAAATTGAGCTTCAATGGTGATGGCTTCATTGATTTTTTCAGTTTGGCATGGTTTTGATGTCTTCTAGAGAGATTTTGGTGTGTTCTTGTAATGTCCCCTTCGCAGCCACCTCGCAGAATGCTAATCCTGTAAGCTAAAGGTGCAACAAGGGAGTTTGTTTACTTAATTATTTATTATTGTCTAAGTATCAAGTTAATTTAAAAGGTGATATTAAATAATTAATAAAACATGGTGATAAAGTGACTTAGGTGAAATATTTAAAATATGGCTTTATAAAGTCACTTTATATTTTGGAGGGGAAAATTAAGTGAGATTTATAAAGAGAAAAGAAGCTCATTTTCAAATAACTTTTGAATGAATATCTTTCACGGAAATACTGGTTGAGCCTCTCTGGTTGTGGGTTTTGGAAGGCCTATAGCCCCGTTCGGTTGTGGAATATCAACCCTAGCAGGGATTCACACTAGTTATAGAGTTATTGGAACAAGTTGGAAGGAGGCAAGAGATTTAATGAGGAAAATGGAGTGTATCTCAATCTATCAGGTTACTATTCATTGAACCCGTGCACATTCTTGAAGTCGAGTTTTGGGAGTTCTATTGGCAGTTTTGAAGGCATCTCATCTTAGGGAAACCCTAGGCATAGCACATTAAAGTATTGGAGTCTTTTTTTGAAGTCGTGTTGATGAGAATTTGGGTGAGTTAAGAAGAAGACATGTTTGCAAAGGAAGAAACGACTCTTTTCATCACTATTACATGGCCAAGTTTGCTGCAGGAAGGTTTTAGGAAGGTTGTGTGGAGATGGGAAAGCTGGGCACACTATCATTCATGAGAAATAACTGTCATAGTGGAGGTTTTGATTGTTTCTAATAGTTTATGGGCACTTTGAGACATTTCTAACGCCTTCTTGTTTGGGTCGAGTAACTTCCCAGGTCTGAGCATTCTTTGTACTCTATACTATTGTTTTTGGACCTAAATATGCTTCTTAATGTCATAACAAAGAGTCTAGTGAGTGTCATGGTGAACTGGGTCTGTTATTTGTAATTACCAGACATTAAATATTTAGAAAACCATGTTTTGTGCTGCATGTTATAGTCAAGCATTAAGCTTAGTTTGTCCTAGCATTGTAATGGTGGTCAATAGGACTAAAAGGCTGTATAGAGGGGTCTTTCCAAATGACAGTAATTTCTGAGTCTGAATCAAATGTTAAATTTGCATATGAGCTACAGGAAACACTCTGTTTCAATTAGTTTCATTATTATCAGAGCATATTTCTATGGTCCATAGTCCAAACTACTGTAATCCCATTGCCAATGCATTCTAAAGCAATTTCCTAAGATTGTAATGTGCTGATAAAAATTTATGAGCAATTATTGATGTATATAAGACCCTTTGTGTTATCGTCTTAGCCAAACACATGTTTCTAAGAATGCAATTTGTGCATACTTATCTTGAAAAATCAGTTTCAGGAGAAGTCAAATTTTCTTTATAAACGTTCAAGTATCATTGTAATTGTTTTTTGTTAAATATGGGCACTTTGCTATTGTAATATGCTAAAGAAATGAACACATAATCTGCTAATTAGAGTCGGTTACTGCTACACATGTATATTAGATTTAATAGTGCTTAGACACTGTCATTAAGTTTGGTTATTTCAATGTGTTGTATAATGACCATGTTAAGTCTAGTGAGTCTTGAATGAAGGACCTGTCATGATAGTGTTGTTACAGTCCTTGTGATAGTGTAAGTGAATATATCGCTGAAATGTGAAAGTGTTCAGTCACTGTTCTTTTTTTGTCATCTATTTCCATTATATGAGATGGTCTTCATGCACAATATTTACCATAGTTTGATAAAACAAAGTCTATCAAGCTAGTGAAAAATCCTGAAACTTTACACCTCTTAGGAAGGAACCTTACAACGGTATCAAAGCTACTATCTTGCCACCCTTGGGTAAAAATCAGTCTGCTTCAATGTCAGGATTCATTAATGGCTAGAGTTTAGAATGGAAGAGTCTTACCTACATTCCTTCCTGCCACGCCAACAAAGGAAGAGACTAATGTGGAGAAACTATTAAAAAATATTGCACGAACTTAGCAAAGAATGTTTTATAATTTATAGCATTATGAAGATTCGCTTTTGAGACAGTACAAGAAACACTACAAGACGGATTTGGTAAAGAAAACTACAGGAAGTGTCTGCAAAGATCTTCATGAGAAGTTTGAGAAACATGCTGATTTGGCACATGAGGTATCCACTAAGGAGCAAACGAATCATCTTGTCATAGAGCAGGTTGGGTTAGAACTTGACTTTGATCAACCGTATGAAGGTATGGATTCTATGGATGTTCCTTTCGTTGATTCCAATGTTGTTCCGCCAATTTTTGAAGGTTGGAAAGCAACCATTGGGAAAAAAGAAGAGCCAAAGGTACAAGAACAAGAAAGGAAAGAAGAACATGTGGATGGGTGTGAACAAGAGAAGAGGCATGATGCAAAAAATTATGTGTGGGTATCTAGCTTGCATCATGAGGTTCATAAGTTTCCTCTTTTAGAGAACCCATTGAAGGTTCAACTCAGAGGTGGTATTGGGTACACACTTGGTGGATCAGCCACTAGGGTTATACCTACACATGTAGAGGGAGACATAAGTGATTCTGTTCAGGTTGAACATACATTATCCACCATGAAGGAACATTTTTCAAGGTTATATGAGGCTTTATGCCTTATAGAGTGGATTGTAGAGACCAAGAGATGGCCTAACAAGAAAATCCTACAATTTGATAATGTTTGGTATGTTATGGATACAACGCCATGGAGTTGGATGGGAGAGAAAATCATTTCAGCTATGGCAGCTAGAAGAGTACATAACTTTTAGTTGGGCACACCTCTTAGACCAAAACTCATGGAGGAGCAACCTATTTGTAAAGAAGATACAAGGAAAGACAAGGTTAATAATCAAGAGGCATGCATAGAGGAGCTCACTGATTTGGGAAAGACTACAACAAAAAATAGTAAAGTTGAGCTTTGTTTTGATGAAGTAGAGTGTCCTGATGAAGATATGGTCCAAACGGTGAAACTACAAAGGTTGAAAAAGTTGATGCTGCTGTAATTTTCATATCAGCACCTAAGGAAGAGCATCTCCACTATTCTAGTGATGATAGCTCCGAGTATGAGTGGGAAATTCCCATGACAAGTGAAGAACAATCTATCTTTTCAAAGATCAAAGATAAAGAGTATGTTGATGAAGATTTTAAAATAGCCATTGGTGATGAATTTGATGCTGCCATAACATTTGATCTTAGCGATGAAGAAGAAGATTCTTTTCCCTTACAAAATGAAGAACCAAGTTTCCTTTCAGAAGAGACAGTTGAAGAGCATGTTGATGGGAAGCTTGTTGAAAACTTTGGATCAACCTCCATTGTTGATACAACTTTTGATTTCAAGAATCAGTTGTTGGTCACTGAATATAAGGTTGTTAAATATTTAACACACTTGAATATCATACATAAGTTTGTTGAAGATCACGTTTGGAAGGTCCAGGTTGAAAAGAGACAAAAGGGCATTGAAAGGGGATCCTCTTGTGATGTCCCCACTCTAGTCAGTTCTCAGGAGCAGTGTGTTAGCCTATATCTTGGACCCTTGTAGCCTAAGTGGATTGGTTAGAGGGTCAGTGGCTTTATTTGGTGGGCTTTGTCATTCTCACCCTTTTAGTGCAATGATTGGCTCATGACAGGCTTGGGTAGTTCAAGGGTTGATAGCTTTTGATGGCACGTCATTATGTGGGGTTATGAGCAAGTTATGAATATTTCAATGGATTAAAATGTTTTAAAATATATTTGACGAAATATTATAAAGTCAACCTGATTTTATAATAAAGTACTCACTTAAATTTATTTAAGTGAAAATTTAAAGCACTTTAGTGAAATACTTCATAAAGTGATTAATGAAAACTATTGAGATAGGTGATTTGAATATATTTTAAAATATTTAAATGACACCAAAAGTGGCGTCACTTCTTGGGAGGCGTGCCTTTTTGCTTTATAAGCCCAAGCAAAGAAAATTAAAACTCATCTTTGATTATTTGACATTTCTCTTAGCTTTGGCTTTGCTTGCTTCTCTGAGACAAGGGTTTCAGGAGTTTGTTTATCTCTAGAGAACAATAACTCTTCACAAATTTGTGATTGTGAGACTGTGAAAGATCAGTTGAACGATTGCAACAATAGGGGCTTCAATTCAGGAGTTCTACAGTGCTTCAATGAGAATTTTTTGTGTAGTTTTCAGTATTTTACAATAAAAGACAGGAGGATTTGTGAGTTTGGCTTCTTTGTGCATTTGGAGGTCAAATTTGTTTCATAGTTGTACATTCCAGGCAGAGGACGTGATTTCTCCTTGTTCTGTGTGGCTCTACAGGCAAGTGCGTGGGTCTTTTTGAGGAGAAACGCCTTATTCTTTAGGGGTTTTCCACATTCTCCTTCGACGTCTAGCTTGTTCCCTTCATCTGCTTTAGTTTTTAGGCTGGAGGTTGCATTCCATTGCATTCTATGCTTGAAATTGTCAGTTTACTCCATTCATGGCTGGCAATTGGACTTATTTTCTTAATTAAATAATCTGGAGCATTTCGGGTATGTCTTTCTTATGTAATCTCTTTTTTTCAGTTATTTAATACCTTCTACACTTCCATTTGGTAAATTTAAGCTCAGTTCTGAGTTTTATAAGCTTTTTATAAGTTGTGCCCCTTCTATTTCTCTCTAGAAATTTTCTTTAAAAACTTAAAATAACACAAAAAGAGAAGAGAGTCTATTCCCTAAAACACATATACATATGAGCAGTGGAGTGATTCTTAGCAGGTGTTAATTGGTGGAGGTAATGTGGTTATTGGAGGAGTTCCTTTGGTCATTCCTACATTCACATTTCCTATTTTTTTAGGGGTTATGGTTTGTGACAATTACTACCCTAGCACTCTCTCGTGGGGGATGACAACATCAGTTTATGGGCAGAGTGACTTTGTGGACCTACAAGCTTCTTGGCAACAGGTTATGGGAGGATTTTCAAAGCTTGAACAATTATTACTAGCTCCCACTAGGGTGAGTGATGGATATTGCAGTTAGATCAAGCAGTTGATAGATATATCCGCAAACGCTATGGTGGTGATTGCAATTGATTGGATGAGTTGGTGTGCTCGGTATGAGCATATTGTTGCTTGTGGATTAGGTATCGATGAGAGGTTATCAGTTTATGATCAGGGTGGCATTGTCAGGATGGATGATTTCAAGGATGACACTATTGTTATCGGCCTCTGATTAGGGACTAATTCATATCACCTCTGGGGAATTGTGAGGAGATTTTCCGAGCGTTACTCTTTGGAGTTGAGCAGAGTATGTTTACTGTTGCCTAAGATCGAGTTAGATAGTGGGATTTCATATATGGATCTCACTGAGGTGCCTCGAAAAGAGAATTTCTAGGATAGAGGCTACAACCCTTGTAGATATTTCAGTATGGGTATTGGTGATGTTCACTTTTTCGGGTCGCAATAGTTGAGAGCATAGCTGGAGAGTGACATGTTTATAGTTTTTATCAGAGTTGTGCAATGTCAGCATGGTGGAAATTTGTAGAGATTGACTTGGGACCTCAGGATTACACTTGGGTGTAGTTGGTTTCAGTTGGTTGCTATTATGGGTACCTTGGCATTGCTTGAGGACAAACTATCTTTGGGAAAGGTAGACTATAATGTCCCCTTCGCAGCCACCTCGCAGAATGCTAATTCCGTGAGCTAAAGGTGCAACAAGGGATTTTGTTTACTTAATTATTTATTATTGCCTAAGTATCAAGTTAATTTAAAAGGTGATATTAAATAATTAATAAAACATGGTGATAAAGTGACTTAGGTGAAATATTTAAAATATGGCTTTATAAAGTCACTTTATATTTTGGAGGGGAAAATTAAGTGAGATTTATAAAGAGAAAATAAGCTCATTTTCAAATAACTTTTGAATGAATATCTTTCACGGAAATACTGGTCGAACCTCTCCTCTCTAGTAGTGGGTTTTGGAAGCCCTATAACCCCGTTTCAGTTGTGGAATATCAACCCTAGCAGGGATTCACAATAGTTATAGAGTTATTGGAACAAGTTGGAAGAAGGCAAGAGATTTAATGAGGAAAATGGAGTGTATCTCAGTCTATCGGGCTACTGTTCATTGAACCCATGCACATTCTTGAAGTCAAGTTTTGGGAGTTCTACTGGCAGTTTTGAAGGCGTCTCATCTTAGGGAAACCCTAGGCGCAGCTCATTAAAGTATTGGAGTCTTTTTTTGAATTTGTGTTGATGAGAATATGGGAAAGTTAAGAAGATGTGTTTGTAGAGGAAGAAATAACTCTTTACATCACTATTACATGGCTAAGTTTGCTGTTGGAAGGTTTGAGGAAGGTTGTGTGGAGATGGGAAAGTTGGGCACACTATCATTCATGAGAAACGACTGCCATAGTGGAGGTTTTGATTGCTACTAATAGTTTCTAGGCGCTCTGAGACATTTCTAATGCCTTCTTGTTTGGGTCAAGTAACTTCCCAGGTTTGAGCATTATTTGTACTCTATACTATTGTTTTTGGACCTAAATATGCTTCTTAACGTCATAACAAAGAGTCTAGTGAGTGTCATGGTGAACTGGGTCTATTATTTGTAATTACCAGACATTAAATATTCAGAAAACCACATTCTGTGCTGCATGGTACAATCAAGAATTAAGCTTAGTTTGTCCTAGCATTGTAATGGTGGTCAATAGGACTAAAAGGCTATATAGAGGGGTCTTGCCAAGTGACAGTAATTTCTGAGTCTGAATCGAATGTTAAATTTGCATATGAGCTACAGGAAACACTCTGTTTCAGTTAGTTTCATTATTATGTGAGCATATTTCTATTGTCCATAGTCCAAACTACTGTAACCCCATTTCTAGTGCATTCTAAAGTAATTTCCTAAGATTGTAATGTGCTGATATAAATTTTTGAGCAATTATTAATGTATATCATATCCTTTGTGTTATCGTCTTAGCCAAACACATGTTTCTAAGAATGCAATTATCTGATATAAGCTTTTGTGCATACTTATCTTGAAAAATCAGTTTCAGGATAAGTCATATTTGCTTTATAAATGTTCAAGTATCATTGCAATTGTTGTTGTTAAATATGGGAACTTTGCTATTGTAATATGCTAAAGAAATGAGCACATAATTTGCTAATTAGAGTCGGTTACTGCTGCACATGTATATCAGATTTAATAGTGCTTAGACACTGTCATTAAGTTTGGTTATTTTAGTGTGCTATAT
Organism: Sequoia sempervirens; assembly: GCA_007258455.2. Taxonomy (NCBI): domain Eukaryota; kingdom Viridiplantae; phylum Streptophyta; class Pinopsida; order Cupressales; family Cupressaceae; genus Sequoia; species Sequoia sempervirens. Next base: position 45,915,270 of record VDFB02000013.1, on the reverse strand, counting down.
AATGACCATGTTAACTCTAGTGAGGCTTGAATGAAGGACCTATCATTATAGTGTTGTTACAGTCCCTGTGATAGTGTAACGAGTGAATATATCGCTGAAATCTAAAAGTGTTCAGTCACTGTTCTTATTTTGTCATCTTTTTCCATTATATGAGATGTGTTGGCAATATTGTCATTGATGTCAAAGGGAGTTTATGAGAAATTTTTTGGATTCAATTGTAGCAAACTCATGGAAGAGGAGAAAACAAAGAGAAGAGAGTTTATTCCCTAAAACACATATACATATGAGCAAGTTCTGGATCATTTGAGAGTATATTCCATCAACCAGGCATAGTCTGGATCTGCTTGTTAATGATAACACAAGAGAAAGTGATAATATCATAGAAGCATTCAAAGGCATAGAAATGAAGATATGAAATATGGAGCAATTAGACAAGCGAAGATATATAAAGAACATTCAAGGCTTGTACAAACAGATATAAAAGAAAGTATGAACAGTATAAGTATCCAGATCCAAATGGAAGAAGATATTTCAGATCAATCAGATATGAGAATGTATTTCTGAATCAGATTCATTGAATCTGAAAGAAGAAGCAACATCAGATGAGTCTCTTTAAATCTGAAAGAGAAGTCATCACTGAACATAACATAGTTTATCAATGATAAGAAGCGATTGTTTTGAACAATTTGATTCTATCAAAAACAAGAATTAATAATAGTCAAAGTCATCAATTACAAAGTATGTGATTCTAATAAATAATGCAAATTCAGATAAAACAAAACTGAGAAAGAGACAAAATGAATAAAAGAAAAATCATATAAGACAAAATAAGACAAATAAAAAGTAGCGGAAGAGTTTGAAGAAGCAACGATTCATCTTTTTAAGAAAAGATGGAAAGTCACAAAAAGCCAAAAATCAAAAAAGACAAATCAGAAAAGTCACAAAAAGCCAAAAATGAAAAGGTGTGATTCTAAATAAGATAAAATTTCATAAAGGACAAATTAAAGAAAAGACAAAAGTCAGATTTATTAAAAAGCAGTGATTATATGGAGTGGTGCGAGTTATTATTAAGAAGGGATGCCTCATTTTGAAGAATCACTTCTTTCTCAAAAGTCATATATTTCTCACATAGGCATAAAGATATTGAATAAAGCCATGATATGTGAAGAAGTGTTGTGTGTTGTGTGTGAAATAAATGTAATATCATCCAAACACAAGCTAAGTGCGAGTGAGGAATAAAAGTCGTATCATCTAGGCACAAGATGATTTGAGAAGAAATTGATGCAAACATAGAAGAGGAATATGTGCAAATATAAAAGCTCATGTATGAATGATAAATGCAAACATATATGATGAATATATGAGAGTGTGTGAGAGTGAAAAAGGGATACATCAAGTACACACCAGCAGCCTAGGAGTATGAAGATTGGTGCAGACTTATGAGCACATATAATTGACAAACTATTGCAGATCTATGAGTAGAAAATATTGAAGTCTATGAGCAGATATTGAAGGATTTTACTGCAGATCTATATTCAGATGTGGGGAAAATTGAAAAGTCTAAAAGGAAGGCAAGACAATGTAGTAGTTTTGAAGCAACTTTGAAGCACATTATTGGAGCAGAATTTATAACATTCATAAGAAAAATTTGAAACATACATTGCATTATTTGAGAGTTGATTGGTGAATGAGAATAAATGAAGATTTGAGAAGAGTATAATGCAGATTTGGTAAAGTAGTAAAATGATATCATCATGAAGTAAATCATTAATGTGAAAAGGGAAAGTTGTGAAGAAGATATTTGGAGATCAGTCAAGGAAGATAAGTTCAAGAAGAGTGGTATTGAAGAGAAGGTCTTAATTGTCCATCATCCATTGAAGAAGCAACATTGAAGGTGGAACATTATTCTTCTAGTTACTATCTTTGCTGAGTTGATGCTTGGCAAGTGGGGGTTGGTGCCTATGGTAGGTTGGTGCCGACGAACATTAGGGGTTGGTGCCTATGGTTGGTTGGTGCCTACTAAACTAAAAATTGGTGATTCAAGTAGGCTGGTGCCTACACTCTTTGTAATTCCATATAAAAGCATAAAATACAATTGTTGATGTCAACTTGATCATATTGTGTCTTATTGCATAGTTGATATTGTGTTGAAGTTTAAAAGATGAGAGGGTAAAAGTTTATTGATATACCGATTCACCCCCTCCGCCCACTTACCCCCCCTTCTCGGCCCTTAGTATATCTTTGTGCTCTTCAAGATGGTCTTTTTTGGAAATATTGTCATTGATGTCAAAGTAAAAAAAAATGAAGTCATTGTGTCAAGATAAGCATGACTGAAGATAACATATTGCAAGGGCATGACTGAAGATATCATATTACAAATGTCAATTTGAAGGTCCATCATTACACAAATTTATGTCATGTTGAATCAAGCACGAGCATGGGTATAGGTACATGGGTACGAAATTTTTTTTTGGGGGGTTGGGTACGGAATCAGGTACATCCGTACAAAAATGTAATAATATATATATATATGCAACCTAGAAACAAAATAAGTTTAGAATGTCATATACCAATACATATGATAAACAATACCATGAAAATTTTCAATTTTTGAAACATAATATACTAATTTAAATTATGTTTTCAATATCAAAAGGATCAAACTTGAATGTCATGATAGATAATCATTGTTTAACATTTACAAAATACAAATAGTAACCAATTCACTAGTTTTGAATTGCATCAAATGGCTCATCATCAAGACTATGATCATCATCAACATTAACATTAGATGATGGAACCACATTAGCACTTGCACTAAAAGTATGTTGACTACTTGACTCCTCAAAAATTGAAGAAGATTGTGCAATTGCAGCCAAAGAAAGATCTAGGTTAGCTCACTCTGGTTCTACATCCCACATCTTTGCTGCCCCTTCTTTGTACTCATCCTCTTTGTGAGTAAGAAGGCACAAGTTGGAATGAACATAAACTAGCTCCTCTGCTTTGTGTGATGCCAATCGATTGTGCTTGACTGAGTGGATGAAGGAGTATGTACTCCAATTCCACTCAGCTAAAGAAGAACTAGCAACCTATTGAAGCAAAGGGAGCTCTCATTAGAGTTGTTAAATTAAAAAAATTGTAAATCAAACTTCAAATTTGAAAATAATGCATTTTAGTTTTAAATTTTTAAATGATAAAACTTACTTGAGATAAGACTTTTATTGCAAGAACTTGGAGGTGTGGCATCTTGCAACCATTGAGGTACCACCAAGAGTGAGCATCCTTTTGATATTTGTCACAGATAGTAGAAGAACTTTGATTATTAGAGTCACAAAAACTAGAAAATTCACTTGAAACTACATCTTCCATCTCAGTATCAGGGAAGAGTTTAACAAAGGCTTTCCTTAACCCATCGTTGACTTTTGCATCACGGTATGGTGGAAATCTGTTTGGTATAGCAAGGACTTGGGGGCTGTAAAATTTGGGTGTCAACACGAAGGCAAGAAGATGGAATGGGGTGGTCATTTTGTTCCACCGGTCAACACAAATTGCATGCACCTCTTTGAAGAAGGTTTCTTTAGTATCTTTCTTTTTTTCACATATGATGCTTTTTATCTTCTCAAGCATTGAGTCAATGCCATCATAAACCTCCCCCATGCATGGCTTATCCATGTCAATAAAGCGTATCATGCTCAAAATGGGCTCGGTGAAAGCAAGAAGATATTCCACTCGATCCCACCAAATGTCATCTAGAATCTTGTGTTTTATATTTTCTCCCCTCTCACTATTTTATATATCCCATGAGTGGCTAATGACCATAGCAGCAAGCACCTCTCGCACCTTCACAAGTTGTCTCAAGACAATTGTGTTGGATGCAAATCTAGTTTCAGCCACCTATTTGAAAATAAAAAGTAAATAATTAAAATCAATATATATATATGTATTTATTCTAAATAAATTATTGAAGTAAAGCATAACATTAAAGAAATGCAATGTTTGAAGTTTGAGTTACCTTCAACAGCTCTATTCGTGAGAATGGTCTAAAGATAGCTTGTGACATGTGGTGATTTGTTATCAACATTTGGATCTCTTCAGCTTCAACATAGACTTGTTTGATCCAATCTATTTTTGTACCCAACTTTTGCAACATGAGGTTGAGGGAATGCACAACACAAGGTGTCCAAAATATATGTCAAAATTGTGACTCAATTATCATACTAATAGCTCTACAATTCTTTGCATTGTCCATTATAACTTGGACAACATTTTGAGGCCCCACTTCATTAATGCACTGTATAAGGATGTCAGCAATAAATTGTGCATCCTTGACCTGCCCCTCACAATCCACAGCCTTTAGAAACATTGCCCCTTTAGGGCACACTGCAATCAAATTAATCAACGGTCTATTTCTTGCATCCTCCCATCCATCATAAATAATAGACACACCCGTTTCTTTCCATGAGGCTTTGATGGGATATAATGCATCTTCTATATGTTTTACCTCCTTTGACAATATAGTGGTACACACCTTCTCATAACCTGGGCTTGTGTACCCCTTTGGAGCTTCATTTTCTTTTCATATCATGTCTTTCCAATAAGGTGATCGAACAACATTGAAAGAGATGCCATTTGCATAGAGGTATCTTCCAATGGCTTGGTCAGTAAATTGTCTTGCATCATTATTGAATGCCTTCTCCAATGGTCCCTTTGCTCTCTTTGAAACAATACCCTCACTGGCATTTCCATCTTCATTTACTCTAAAAAAGGGATGGCTTTCTACTATAGTGACAGGACAATCAATATGTGTCTGAGATGAAGTAGATTGCGTCTTTGAGCCCTTTCATGTACGTGATGGAGGCATCATTTTTTTTTGAACCCTTGCATCTGCTTCCTCTTGCTCTGCAATATATTCTGCTATTTTCTCAGGTGTTATAGGTATTTTATTTTTTCCTGGACATGGTTTAATTCCCTTTCTAGTAACTCCACACAAATGTGCTTTCACCCGGCTATTAGAACTAGTGTATTTCTTTTCACACCCAGGGCATATCCAAACACAAGTCCCCCCACCTGGAACTTTCTCTACTATTTCTACATGTCTCCATAGCAATGAACTTGGATCAAACTTGAATGAGGGATTACTATTGTTGACAGAAGCTGAACTGTTTGCCATGATATTTGGAAAATAGAAACAATCTCTAAACCTGCAATTACAAATTTAAAATTTAAAAATTGTTAAGAGAATTTATAAATCTAAGCAATAAATTATAAACTTTTTAGATCTAAATTGTATAAATTATAATTTTTAAAAATCTTAAATTGTATAAATTTTAAATATTTTAAATCTAAATTTCATAAATCTAAATTCTACAAATCTAAGATTCTAATTTCTAAACAATAAAATAATGAGAAACTCAAGAAATATAATAATATTAATATATAAAATTATATTTTAAATAATAAATATTATTATATTATAGATATATATATTAACTATTATAAATTTATATTTTAAAAGTTATACTATAACTATATTTATTTAAAGAGGTTTTCGTTTTTTAAAACAATCCCAAAAAAAAAAGAAAAAAATTAAAAATAAAAATAGAAGTTAAAAATCCTATGCCCTACCTTGTCACGTGCAATTTCTTTCTATGACCTGGTTGTGTTTTCTCCTATCCGCGCTTGTGTCATGGTTTCTCTTGCCTATGCCTATGTCATGTTTTCTCTGTGCCTGTGCCTGTGTCATCTCTGTTCGTTTTTGTGTGCCGTCAAACTCCTCTTTCGCATTTCTTGTAGTCACAAAAAATATCACAACCAAAGTTAGGTAAATTCACGTTTGCAAACTTACATGCCAAAATCAGCATTTTTTTCAAGTGTTTCACCCTAAAATTTGCAAAAATCAAGGAAAAAGTCAAATGGCGAATGAAAAAAGGTCGAAAAAATGCATTTGAGTCACCACGTCATCTAAAAAGGAATCGCTCAGGAAACCTAGGCAATTCGGTAACATAGAAAAATTGTATTGTCATTGATGTCAAGGCAGTGAATGATGTTCATATTTTTTGACAAGCATGTCATGTAGATAATCAGATATCATTCTATTTGATGACATTCAGATCATCATAAGCTTTAGGTCATCATTATTTAGTTGGACATATGTTAGGACATAATCTAGCTAATAATAGTAAAGAACATTCAAATTTAGATGATCAACATTCAAATTGTGCATTTAAGATTGAAACCTTCAAGATTGGCATACCAATTGAACTCAGTTCGATGCATTCAAACTTGTTCAAAATCTGAACAATAACACACAAGAGTGAACCTAGTTCGATACGTGGCTGATTGAGAATTAATAATGTGTTTAGCTTCTAAAATCCAAGTGCATGAAATAAATGTGGAGAGACATAATTAAAAGATACTAATCAAATTATCTAAGACAGATTCAAATAAAATCTAGGAGACAAGAAGATTTGAATATGAAGAAACAGATTTAAATACAATAAACAGATTGTAGTTTAAGAAAGATTTGAATCTTAAAAGGACGTGTTGACTTTCTCAGCAGATGCATTTTTGAAATATTCCGGACCAATTTTTTTAATTTTTTATTACAATAAGGAATGCAACACACATTTGTTAGGGTTAGCACTTAAACCAAAACAATGTGGAATTCAACTCTAACCAAGGATGTACACCAGGATCCGAACTGGGCAAGGTGTGAGCATATGGTCAGAGGATCTCAATGCAATGTTGAATAGAATAACTCTAACCAAGAATGCACCGGATGACGACGAGCATATGGTCAGAGGGTCTCAATGCAATGTTGAACTGAATAACTCTAACCAAGAATGTGATGAATGACGACGAGCATATGGTCAGAGGATCCCTACCAACTACAATGCTGAAAGTAAACTCGACGCCAAGAATGTGCTTTGCAACCCAAGGTGGGAATGGAGCTACCACATGGAGGAGATTAAAATGAGCTACAATGCAATATTCAAAAGTAAGATAGGTGGCAAGCCAGCCTCTTCCACTTATTTAGTGGGAATTACAATGAAATAAAGAGTGAGAATGTTGACAGTACTACTGTTCAGCTTACAATTTGATAGAAAGTGTCTACCATGACAAGGATTAGAAGCTCTCCAATGCTGCAATAATTGAATAAGGTCTCCTCAGAGCTTAATAAGACTTTCTAATCACCAACCCTTCACCATAATGCAATTTCCTAAATCTAATATGACAGATCATCAACTTAAAATGCATAACCAACAACCTAGTAGCTCACTAAATTGCACATATCTCTCTCAAAACTCACTCAAAATGCATAAGACCAAATGTAAATTGCTTCTAGGATGAAGGCGCCTAAGAAGGAACCCCAAAACTAACCCAACATCTGATATATGTTTTTTGCACAAACTTCAAGGAAAGCCCAAATGGTACGGTTGCAAGAGGGGCGATTTTGAGCTATAAAAAAAAGACTTCATTAAAAATTCTCAAACTTCACTGAAAGGGGTGCCCTTAGCTAGAAAATGCATGGGTAAACTACCCAAAACAAAAATAAATTCACCCAAAGACTTATGGTTCAAAACATCAATCTGCAACACAAACCAGCAACTACAGATTTTGATTAATTTGTAAGAAACTGAATTACAACTGCAAAAACAACAACTACAATGCAAAAATCACTACAAAGCTCACTCATCAACAACTAACTCTCTAGTAGTTGCTTTCTTTCCAACAAGAAGTTGAGCCAAGGCTAGGAGGCATTCATTCCTCAAAGCAATCCAATCACCATTTCAGCAGCATAACTTAACTATAGACATAAGATGATAAAATGAAGAGAAGAGGTCTCCTTTTATAGGCTCAGCAAGGAATCTCCAGAAGCTTCTAGAAGAGGTGCCCTGAATTTAAAATTTGAAATAAACTCATTTCCCTCCAAGAGATGGAGTCCCACTTCAAGCATAATTTTGACCCTTTTAATTAATTTAAAATTTCATCTTCTCCTCAAGTTGGCGTGCCATTCAAAAGCTTCATTTTTGATTTTATAAAAAATAAAATCACCTTCTGATGAGGTGTCCACCCTTGAAGCCCCCTTTTTAAAGCAGCATTAAGTTATAAGACTAGGCCAAGGGGTTAACTTTAAAATATAATGTTAAAATATAACATTATTTAAATCAGTTTAACTTATCTCTCCAAAATGCATCCCAAGGCCAAAAATGAACAAACCAACTAAACAGGTTAAAGGAGAGAGCCAACTGCACTGAAAACCACATGACCACTACCAGAAATAGAATTTACTAAAAATGGTAAATTCTAGAAGATGCCCAGATTGCACTGCAAGTCATACCACTGCAAAGCTCTCTGAAAACCCAGAAAGAATCCGTAATTCAATCTCCAAATTTTGAGCAGCAACAACCTCCAAAATGGGAAACCCTAATTTTACCCTATGAGTAGCCTATGGATCTCCGGAATAGGCCAACGGTCAACTGAATTGCTCACGCTCGAGAAGGGAACATTACAATTTTAGTTAATATAAGCAAACTAATCGAGTCTTGAAGAGACGTGTTTCAAAGTCAATCAAGTGTGACATGGCCACACAATCAAAATTTGCACCTCATTATAAATGACACGTTTCTTTACAAGGTTGCAATTTCATTCAAAGACGTATTCTTTGTGAGAAACTTATTCTACAGGTGCGACTGCAAAAGACATAATTTAATAGAAGTTTTAATAATTTGAAGAGATCAATTAAGTCTAATACACATAAATTAAGGGGTGTGAATGAACAAGAGTTATTTCTTTCTTCAAGAGATGCAAGGTTTGATCAAGATATATAATTGGCATTCATTTCAAGTGTGTGACGTGTGGTTGTGAAGTTCAAAGTGGTCTATATCAGAAACCCATCTTCTTGTGTGGGTTGAGTGAGAGATTTTTCATCACAAAGGCAAATTGGAGGATTGGGAGAGTGCAGATCTAATTGAAGACATTTACTTCATCCATGAAGTCAAGGTTTGGTGCCTTGCATGACGGGTTGGTGCTCCTTGTAGGTTGGTGCCTACTAAAATTCTAAAGGAGTTGGTGTTCCTTGTAGGTTGTAGCCTACAAAATCATCTCATTTGTAAATAAAGTAGGTTGGTGCCTACTTCCATTTGTAAAATCATCTAATCATTTCAATAAAGTGGTGTCAACTTGCTTTCATTGATTTATATCAGAAGTTGATATTGGTAAAAGTTTAATTTTGTTGAAAAGTTGAAAAATAAAAAAATTGTTTTGATTTATTGATTCACCCACCCCGTCCCCCCCTCCACCTCTCTTAGTAAATCTTTTGTGCTCTTTAGCCTTAATGCACAATATTTACCATAGTTTGATAAAACAAATTCTATCAAAATAGTGAAAAATCATGAAACTTTACACCTCCTAGGAAGGAACCTTACAGTTCTTCATTGTTTAGAGGGTTTTTGGAGTGCTTCTTCATACCCAAATAACCCACATTTATGATCGTACCTTTCTGGTGACTTGACGGATTTTTGTGGGTATTGGCTCATCTTGTTCCTAGTATCTAGGCACCCCTTTTCCTAGAATCTTGTAATTTTAGAAGGAAATTTTGATGTATGGTTGTTGGTAGCCCTACTTGGGAGTTCTGTGATTTGGACATTGCTTCATCGGGAAGTGTGTAGAAATAAACAAAGTTATTTGGAGGAGTTTTGTTGCTTGAACTTGGATGCCTAACCTCTAGGCATCATTCACCTTCAATTTGAGTTCATTTGGAGGAGTTTTGAGGGAGTTACAAGCGTTTTGGTGATTTCCAAGCTTGCTGATCAAAAAATCAGAATGCGACCATTTTATATTAGACCTGGTATTTTCAGTATTTTGTCTTATTTCCTTGATGCTTATCTATGTACTTATTATGGAGATGATTGTCTCACACTAGGGCCTTCATATTTCTATATTTGTAATGCTGCTTTTAGTAATACTGATCAGCTCCTTCATTTCTATTCTTTTGTTTTCCTTCCCATTGAAAAGTGGAAGAGATTTGCTTGCCGCCTATTGATGTGATTTTTATGACTGCACCAATCAGCAAAACAAAGTAATCCGAAGGCTACTCCATTCTCTCTTCATCAAAGAATCTCATGTGCTAAGATTGCTAGAAAGATCGCACATTCAACTCCAAGGTTCTGAAATGCTTTGGAATACCCTCAATAGGTTCATTGTGATTTGTTGTGTACACGAGGGGACTTACACAATTGTTCAAGTGGTTTGCAGTAAACAATAGATAAATTCTTTGAAGGGGATTTTGTGGGAATGATTTAGCATTGAGGTATGAGTTTTCCTAAAACTAACCAAAAATTTTCAGAATTGAATGGCTACAAAGATTAGAAAATTATGTCCTAGTCTAAGTGCAAGAGGTATTGAGCTTGACTTCAATGAACTTCAACCGAACGTTGTCTTGCCTCCCGTTGGACAACTTCGACAAGGTTGGTGCAATCTTCAAGGGAGCGAAAAGATGTTCAAATCATGACTCAACAATGCAAATACCATCAAAACGATGCATACATACACATGAATCTTGATCGAAGTTAAGTCTAAAAGGAATTCCAGTTGACCACGTAGGACAAACTTACCATCAGTAAGCTTGTTAGTGGTATGGATTAAATAAAGCTCACTTGAATCAAACACAACCACCCACAATTAACTACTTGCATGAAGATTACTCTAACTTATATCCTACTTGAAGTCAACGGGTGAAGAAACCTCACTAACTACTCATAACAAAGACAAATTCACCAATCAATGAAACTCTTTTATTATGATATTCTTCGTAACAATTCCTTACAAAATTCTCAAAGAAAGAATTTTCCTTCTCCTTCAAACAATGCAATGAAACTATTCTAACTCTAACTGTCCCTCTCTGGTCTAGCAAGATGTCTACTCTCTGGTCTGATCTAATCTAATCTAATAATGTACAAATGAGGGGACTCCCCTTTATATAGTTGGCCAATCTCAATGGATGGTCCAGATCAAATTACAATGGACGGCTCAAATCGAGCCGCATAAACCCTAGACAAGATTCTGCCCTAAAAATCGCCAGAAGGTGGAGGAGTGGCGTAATTAATGAATACAAAGATAGCAGATTCCTCCTTTGACCACCATGGGAAATTAATGCCCACTACCCTTCTAGAAGATTCTTGTCCAAGACCCTATTTCCACTATCCTTTTCTTTGACCGCATAAGCTATGAATTGGGCCAACACTATAACAACTTCCTGTTCGGAGATCGCCGGAGCAAGGTTGAGCTAATATTCGAGGATGGCAATCGTCTACTCCTGTTGGCCACAAGACTTTCTCCAACCTTCAATGGACTCTTGTGTGCTCTAAATGATAGCTGAAAATGTGGAGATATTTTCAAAGTCCAGTTGAGCAAACACCCTCATTTGGGAGAAGAAAGGTTGCAACCTCCCTTTCAACCCATCTACTTCTACGTCCTCAGTTGTTAGTCTCTTGGCAAAAAATGCCTCCAGTGTGTTGAGGATGCCCTCATGAATGTTTCCCATTGCTTTTCTGATCTTGGCAGACTCTGCCCTTACTGTGTCGAAGAAGCCCTTGCCAGTGAATGCAGCTGAATACCACTCTGGAAAGTCATACCTATCCCCAGCTTGGATCACTCCTTCATGAACCAAAGTTTGCATGGGAATGTGCATCAGAGCAGCTAGGCATGGAATGGTTTTATCCTAAAATATATGTGTCATTCCAAGCCTACTCGATGTTCTCCAAGTGCGAGAGGATACTAGAAGCATGCTGGAAAGATGAGACAAGATCAACCATGAATCTCTCAGCTTTAGCATCGACACCACCTATCCATTTATCTCCTTCTTGAATAGCCCTCTTCATTTCTTCAAGTCCATTGATCGACTCCCGTGGCAACTCAAGTGGAAGCTCTACCGTTAGGTTCCCTTGAGCACATGGACATGCTAGATGTCGCACATATCCAACCAGCACCCTATGCTCCTTCTTCAATTTCTTATACATTTCCTCCTTTCGTACCAGCCTATCCCTCAACGCCTGGAAGGAGTTTTTAGCCTCCTCAAAAACCTGTGCTCTGGAAGGATTCCCTAATTCAATCATAGTGACTGTGTAGTTTTCAGGCATCACATCACCTAAATCATAGTCCTCCCTTAGAATCACAACATGGAAAGTGCATGAACCAACCTCATCAGTTTCCATCCTAGAATATTTCTTGGCTCTCTTCCTTTTAGGTGACCCACTTATTCTATTCAAGAGCTCCTCCATTTCTACCATCGGGTCGGTGTCATCCTCCTGATCTCTCCTAATTGCACGTGAGAGCCAATTTGGAGCATTCTACTAAGTGTCGTGGACAATAAGGGGCTGCTCCTCTGTTGCTTCCACTTCATGAACCTCCTCTTGAGTAACATTTGGCTAAGGCTCATCTGTCTCCATACGTTGGCTATCCTCCTCAAAACCCCAAATGTCAGGCTCCACAATATCTTCTTCCTTAAAGGCTGCCTCAAGTGCACAATCAAAGCGAATGTCTGTCTCTATTTCTTCACCTTCCTCCAGCTGATTGACACTCTTAGGAGCATAGGCACTCTGACTATCAAGCTCCCTAGACAATGGCTAGTTAACCTCTTCCATATCCCACTCTTCAGCCATTCTATCCCTTTGATCTGCAAATACTCATACCTCTTGCACACTTGAAGAGTGAGCCAACAACTGCGTGGGTGATGCCTCCTCTGTCCTCTGAGGCTCAGGTTGTACCGGCTCCTCTACTCGTGGTTTAGCAAGCTGGGAAATTTGTTTTTTCTTCCTTGACGACATCGGCGGCCTTTGATCACCCATGAGATTGTACGAGAGGGAAATTGATCATCTTTTCAGCTTGTGAACATGCCCCTCTACCCAAATCCTTGTGAAAGTCAAGACAGGCATAGACAAAGTGTCTAAGTATGTGATCTTCGGCTCTGCCCAATCGAGTGGTGGGACTAGCATGTCCTTTATTGATTCATAGTCTGGGTGCATTATGCTTGCAGCTTCATCAACTTGATCTGGAACCTGGATGACTTCACACTCTCTGATCAACTTCAGAGGCAACTGAGAGAACATCCTCCTCCTAATCTCAGCTTCACTGCCTGCATTCACCCAAAAATATTCTAAATGAGCCTTATGCCTATGTTCCTCACCTTGAACAGTTCCAATCCTTCCTCGAGGGTCAAAGTCTTGCCAGCTGGAGTGGAGACTAAGGCAATAAAATTGCAATTCATCCTCTGCTTCTTTGGCTACCTGCAATGAAGGGCACTCCTCAAGTGTGTTTCCCATGACAATAGGAAATTGCAATCCGCCTTTCTTCTTCTTTCTTATAATTTTTTCATAAGCAATGATTTTCCTAGACACCTCGAGCATTATCATTTTGTTTGTGGGATACCTTGGTAGTCGAAAGGTATAGGAATGGAACCCAGACATCCTTATATATGTGAACTTTGGGAATTGGACAAACCAAAACCTGTATTCTTCAATAAGCTCTTGAGCTTCTTTAGATATTATTTGTTGCAATATCCGCTGAAGAGTCCTCGTGATGTACATTGTGAAGGTGTCATTCACTCTTTTGAAGTGAGAGGTGCTCGTAAGATGCAACTACCTGCATGCTTCATGAATTTTGAATTGACCAGGGCCACACCCAATTGGCTCTTGGTACGTCAACCCCTTGTATCTCGTCATTCAAGCCAGTATGTAGATAACATATGAGCTCATGTAAAATGTCTTTGGTCTCCTCAAGTTTTTGAATTGCTCATCAATGTTATCACTAATCATCTGCGCCCAATGTACATACTCCTTTACCTCTAGCACCATGCTGATATAGAAGAACATCCATGGCTCAAACACATATGCTTGTGGGCTGCCATTAACCTGACTGAGCATCATGATCAAATCACAATACTCCTACTTTAGCTCCTTTGAAATAATCTGCTTCGATAGCTTGGCGCCAGGAGAATTGGGCTTCCTCATCCATGTTGTATTGATCCTCTTAGCCCACTTATCAAAACATGTAGCATACATCTTATCAGATCTCTCCTTGGACTTGTACAACATTTTTTCCATGGCTAGGATCCTGAATGCTTTGCTAATTGCATCAGGCGTGAAATTTTCCAACAGCTTTCCTTCTGGAGAAACAATCGTCTAATGGTCTGAATTGTAGTAACTTGCACACTCCATAATAAGCTTTGGACATCGAACTGCTGGCAGGAAACCAGCTGCTGCATATAACCTGCTCCTCACAATGTTATGTGAAGTCACTGATGGAGTATAGCCACCCTTCCCCATATATTCTTCTCTTAAAGGCTTCGAGGTTGAAAGAACCGAGGTTTGTGTCAGTCAAACCTCCTAGCTTCGACACAAACTTGGATTCTTGAGTAAAAGACTTCTTCAGTTGCTTAATTATGGCTTGCCTGGAAGCATTTTCTTTGCCAGCTTCAACATTTCCAGCTCGGGTTGCAGCCTTGCTTGTTCCGGGAACATCTCGGCAAGTGGAGTTGGCTTCGAAAAGAAAAATAAAAACTTCAGCAGTAAAACTCCAACTCCAAACCTCGAGAAATACAACACCAAAATTTAAAACTCTGAACTTCAGCAACTTGCAGCCACAACACTTTCAGCTCCTCGAAAAAAAACAATCTCAGCAATCTCAACTTCAGAATTTAGTTCTTCTCAACATTCAACACTCTCAACTTTCAACACTCAAAGAAATAATTTTCTCAACTCAAAAATCTCTCACTCACTTAGCAATTACTTTCAGCTTCAACACAATTTTCAACTTCGCAATTTTGTGAAGAGAAATGAAAAACTTCAGAGTTTTTATAACTGAAAGCAAACGCCCAATTTAGCAGTTGCCATTAATTCACTGCCCCCACTACTTAGAAATTTTCCAATTGAGGAGAGAATATTCCCAATTATCATGCAGTCGTCCTAGAAATTTTCTATTGTTAGAGATTCTTTCCTTGTTTGAATTTAAAATTTTCCCTCCTCGACTGCCAGTTATTTTCAGTTGATTGAAGTAATTTCAAGAAATTTATTAACTCTGGCATTAAAATTTCATCTTTTTAAAATGACATGTTTTATTAAAATTTAATTTCAATGCCATTTAATTCACTTGAGAAATTTATTTTCCTTTCGCCATCGCCTTAGAAAAATTAATACTTCGATCATGAGCTCTAGTATTTTAAAATTGCTAGGAAAAATTATTTTCCATCCATAATAAATTCCAAAATAAATTTTCCCCATGATAAATATCTCCTGACTTCAAAAATCTCATGTGTCTAAACGAAGGGGATATTTGATTTTTTTTTTAAACTCTGGAAAATAATTTTAATCAAACTTAATTTAATTTCTCCAGCTTGGGCGAATTTAATTTTATTTATTTGCCTAGAGCACACTTTATTTTATTTCCAACACCTTTTAAAAGAATTCATCATTTAATCTCACAAAAATCTCCAGTTGATGACTTTCAACTCTTCAACCTCTAGGCGCAATAAAAGGGGGGTCTTCTTTCCAGCTTATAAAATTTAGACGCATTAGAATAAATTCTAACTCTTCATCCAAAGCTGAGGCACATATTGGGGTGCTTGTTTGAAGTTTATATGCCATAAAATAAATTCAAGTTTGTTTCCAAAAGAAGGCACATTTTACCCTTTGAGCTTTGAATTTCCAACATTCTTCTAGCAAGGGCGCACTTGGAGTCTTATACTTTTAAATTCTCAATACTTAGGCATTTTCTTGCTTTTTCTCAAGATCAAGGTGCATATGAGAGAAATAAATTTTAGTTTTAATTTACACGCCTTAGGACCTAACCAATATCAACTCCTGAGGTAGGTGCACATGGGCCCCAGAGCCTTCAACTTACAACGCTTTATCTCCATCACTCTCCAGCTTCATCCATGGCGCATTTGAGGCCCTCTACTTTTACCTTTTAACACTTAGAAAAAACTTCACATGCCTTTCTCTTCTTTGGGTTCAAATGATGTATCATGGTTCAAATCCTATTTCCTTAAGAAGATTCCAAACGCCTCTCATAGTTGGGCACATATGACCCCTGCTACTTCAAGTTTTTTATACTTAGATGATTTTCCAAGTCTACTCATGTCATAGGCGCATCAAAGGGGGTGAGCTTTGAGTTTTAATCACTTAGAAACTTTTCTAATTTCATCTTCTCTTCAAGGTGCATACAAGGCATGCCACTTCCATTTTAGACACCTTAGATTATTTCCAAGACTTCATCTCTAAGTCCAAGCACCAATAGAAGGGTGAGCTTCAAATTCCAATCACTTAGAATTTTTTTTTTTAACTCAACCTCTCAAGGTAAGGCGCATTTGACCACCCTGACTTCCAATTTTAAGCACTTAGTAAATTTTTCAATCACCTTCTAGGCGCATTTGGAGGGGTCTTCTTCCAACTTTGTAACACTTAGCAAAAGTTTTAAACTCCTTCCCAAGGCGCATATGAGGGGTTGTACTTCAAATTTGAAGTACTTAGCATTTTTCAAGCTCTCTCTTCTTGTCTTGGGCACAATTCCACCCCTGAGCTTTCATTTTAAACACTTAGATGCTTTTTATCCTTTCCACTCTAGATTGGGGCACATTTTAGACCTTGAGCTTCAAATTTAAAATACTTAGAAACTTTTCAAGCTCAAACTCCAAGTGAAGGCACATTTGGGAGGTCCTCCAACAAATTTTCCATACTTAAACTTTTTCACAACTCTCATCCTTGGGTTAAGGCGCATTTGAGGACCTGAGCTTCAAACTTCACATACTTAGTGGATTTTCCAGTCTCCTCTAGCTTCAAGGGCGCATTTTAGACCTTGAGCTTCAAATTTAAAATACTTAGAAACTTTTCAAGCTCAAACTCCAAGTGAAGGCGCATTTGGGAGGTCCTCCATCAAATTTTCCATACTTAAACTTTTTCATAGCTCTCATCCTTGGGTTAAGGCACATTTGAGGACCTGAGCTTCAAATTTCACATACTTAGTGGATTTCCAGTCTCCTCCAGCTTCAAGGGCGCATTTTAAAGGGTGAGCTTCCATTTTTCATGCCTTAGGAAATTTTTATCCTCATCAGGGAGCTTCTAGGGTGAATCTTGATGCTGGACTCCAGATTTTATCAAACTTAGTGAATTTCATGTCTTTCGCCAGTTTTGAAGTGATGTGTTCATGTTGGCCTTGGCTTGCCCTAACTTTCTATTTTTAGAAAGTTCCCCACATTTTGTGATTTGAATTGACTTATGACTCTGAAAGGCCTGATTTTTGCTTTGTTTTGAACCTCAAGATGTGGTTGAACTTTCGGTACCTGATGCCCGCCTACACCTGCTATTTTTAGCAACTTACTAAAAATAGCAACTCTTTAGAATGAATTCAAATTTTGCGTGCCATTTTCCTGAAGAGTGTTGGTCATGGCTGGATACTGCTTTTGCATGACTTTCATGTTCCACCCTTGATTTTAGGAAACCCTAATTCCTCTGCACAAGCCTGCTAAAAATAGTAAGCGCTTGATTCTCAAATCTCTGCAACTTCGTTTGACTTGAAATTTTCGCCATGGGGTCCTCATCACTTGCTTGACTTGTTCATACTGATGCCTCGTGCTGACCTACTATTTTTGGCATGTTTCCATAGATGGTTTATTATTTATTGTAAGGAAAATTAGTTGCGGAAACAATTCTCCTAACGTCAATACCTCAGAGAAGAATGTAGATATACTTTTAATTTTTCAATTACAGTTCAACTAAGATGCACTAAAAAGAAGATACAGAAACAAAGTATTTGACAATCACACATGAACACCAGATATACATGGGAAAACCCTTACGGGAGAAAAACCCACCACACCAAGAGAAATCACTTTGTATTATAGCAATAAAGATTACATACAAATGTCAAACTTATCTTTCTGGTGTCTGTTTATAGCAACATTCACCCTGAACAATCTTGTATAGGAACCTTCTAAGTAACAGTCATTACATAATAGAAATCATGTACTGATCATACAACAATCAATCGAATCAACCTTCAAACCAACCAACTGATCACACACTGCAATCACAGAGTATATCCCTGTTGTTCCATGTCTGTCGAGCTTCCTCATAGAACCGTCGCAACGAACCAACTGCTAACTATTCACATTCGGCTCCTCCTATTCATCCACGAGATGCCACATCAGAAAGTCTTACTCGGTCAATAGAATTCGCACTGTGTTGGCATCTTAGTGAGACACTAATAGTGTCTTGCCGATGCCACATAACCTTCATACCGAAGTCACCAAGAGTAACCGATATCGCCAAGATGTTCCATCGAGCTTCATGTGCTACACCGAGTCACCAAGCAGTTGCCTAGACCTATCACTTTCACCAAGAGATCATAGCGAGTCACCAAAGGTTTTACCGAAGTCACAAGTCATATCAAGCTCCAAAGAACAGTCGGCAAGACTTACATCTTTCGCCAAGAGAACATATCAAACTCCAAGACTTACTCCGAAGGCTTCAACATAAAGCATTGTCGGTGAGACATGTTACTTTCACTAAGACATCACATCGAGCTCTAGGACTTACCCCAAAGTATTTTGTCACCAAAATTTATACCGAAGATACCTTATCATTAGCGAGACTTACATTCTTCGTTGGGACTTATTCCTGAACTATTTGGGTTACCCCGATAGCCATCGGCTATTAGAAAGACATCCTTCAGTCGCTAAGACGTTTCTCCGAAATCCTTTGTGTTACACCGATGAACAACATTTGAACCTCCATCCATGAGACCTTTGCACATCGGTAAGACTTCTTACCAATAGACTATAGGCTACGCCGAAGACCACATGTAACATATTGTCGGTGAGACTCTAACACTTCGCTGGGAGTTCTCACTGAACCGCTATAAGCTATCCCGAAGCCTGTGGTCGCCATGAGTCTCCCCGATACACTATTGAATGGCCTGTCAGCCAGAGGTATCCCGAGCGCTAAGAGGTCATACCGAACACTCCTTGTCACAGCGATAGCTCCACAGTGAAAGCATTCGGCAAGACAGAAACAAGGTCACAGCGACCTGTACAAACCATGATGTTTCAAACTACTAGTCGGCCAAACATAATAGATGTCATACCGACTTGACTCCAATGGAGGTTTCAGTCTGTATTGTTTGAGGCACATATTTCCAACAATCTCCCACTTGATGAAGATCATACAGGCACCTCCAAAGCACAACATAATTTACTAAAAATCATGGGCACTAAGGCCCATTAAACTAGCACACCACCTGAACTTGTTTGTGCTTATTGGCTTTGTCATTAAATCTGCAACATTCTCCAGAGTATCAACCTTTTCCAAACTGACCTTTCCATCCTCCACCATACCTCATTCAAAATGGTACTGTACGTCTATATGTTTCATCCTGGCATGGAAAGTAGGGTTCTTTGCCAGACAAATTGCACTCTAACTATCACAGAAAATAGTTATTTCCTCTGCATCAAAACCAATGTTGGAACACAAACGTTTCAACCATATAGTTTCTTTACAAGCATGAGTAGCTACCATGTATTCAGCCTCCATAGTGGACAAAGTGACTACAGCCTACCGCTTGCTCATCCAACTCACTGCACCACCATTCATCATGAAAATGTATCCACTGGTGGATCTCCTACTATCAATGTCCCCTACCCAATCAGAATCCACATAGCCTCAAATACTGAGAGTCCTCTGTGATTCAACCAAGTTCCCATGGTAACACAAAGCAAAATCTAAAGTCCCCTTCAAATATCTAAACACTCTCTTCACAACATCCCAATGCATTCTTCCTGGATTAGCCATAAATCGACTAAGAACTCCCACTGCTTGGGCAATGTCTGGCCTTGTACAGACCATTGCATACATGAGACTGCCAACTGCACTAGCATAGGGTACACTGGTCATGTCCTCCATCTCAGTAGGATATTTTGGATAGTCCTCAATAGATAGCTTTGTTCCTTGCATGACTAGAACCACTAGTTGTTTGCAATCATTCATACAAAATCTCTCAAGAATAGTCCTAATATACTTACTCTACCTGAGCCATAATTTTCTATTCTCCCTATCCCTGGTTATCTCCATCCCCAGAATATACCTTGCTACACCAAGATCCTTCATTTTGAACTTAGCAAACAACTGAGACTTAAGATCAGAAATCATTAGCTTGCTATTTCCTATGAACAACATATCATCAACATAAAGAGAAATAACAAGAACTTGATCACCTTCAACTTTATAATATACACAGTGATCAGATTTTGATCTCACAAATCCCAAAGACAATACAAAAGTATCAAATTTCTGGTACCACATTCTAGGTGACTGCTTTAACCCATACAGAGACTTCTTTAATTTGCATACTAGTTTTTCCTGACCTATTTCAACAAAGTGCTCAGGGTGGGACATATAGATTTCTTTTTCAAGACCACCATGAAGAAATGTTGTCTTCACATCCATCTATTAAACCTCTAAGTCATATGCTGCTGCAAGTGACAAAAGAAATCTAATGGACGTCAGCTTAGCTACAGGAGAAAATATTTCCCCATAATTGATTCCCTCTACCTGGGAATAACCCTTTACAACCAGTCTTGCCTTGTACTTTTCTACACTACCATCTAGACCAATATTTTTCTTAAATACCCATTTGCAGCCCATAGGTTTTTTTCCTTCAGGCAAGGGCACCAAACTCCAAGTTTTATTTTTCTCTAATGATGCCATCTCTTCATTCATGGCTTCCAACCAAGAGTTTGAATTAGACATTCTAAATGCCTCTTTCACAGTCCTAGGCTCATCAGTGCTAGAAATTAAAGCATAGGCACAAGTAGAATCAATCAATGAGAACCCATACCTATCTGGTTGTTTCCTTTCTTGAGTTGACCTCCTCACTGGCTGAGGCTGAGGTTCTTCTTCTTCAGAACTTTCAGAACTGCTTGAGCTCTCCTTAGTTTCAGGTACATTTTGAATTTTCAATTCCTCTTTCTCTGGTGTAGGAGGAATTAATGCTACATCCTTATTGTTTTCTAACTTTGTCTTTGACTGCAGATCCAAAGTGGAAGGTTTCAGCTCACAAAAGATTACACTCCTGTTGTATACAACCTTCTCTGTTTCAGGATTCCAAAGCTTGTATCCTTTTATGACAGCACTATAGCCAATAAAAATACACTTGACAGCCTTGTTCTCCAATTTAGATCTTTTCACATCTGGCACATATGCATATGCCTCACAGCCAAAGACTTGAATATGTCTAAGAGAGGGCTTCTTACCAGACCATGCTTCCAAAGGTGTTTTCTCAACAAGAGCAGAATTAGGAGACCGATTAATCAAGTAACATGTAGTAGCAGTAGCCTCAGCCCAGAATTTCTCCTCCAAGCTAGCACTACTAAGCATACTTCGTGCTCTCTCCATCATTGTCCTATTGAACCTTTCTGCAACTCCATTTTGCTGTGGAGTATAAGGTTTAGTCTTATGTCTTTTGATCCCATGGTCTTTACAGTATCTTTCAAATTCATCAGAACATAATTCACCGCCATTATCAGTCGTCAAGAATTTTATTTTTCTACCAGTCTAATTTTCAACAAGATTATTAAATTCCTTAAACTGACTAAACACTTCTAATTTACTTTTCAAAAAATAAACAAATTCTCTTCTTGAATAATCATCAATGAACAACACGTAGTATCTTGACTTAGACAAAGAAGGAACATCCACTGGACCAAACACATCCGCATGAATATAATCTAGCAAACCAGAAGATTTATGAGGACTGTAATAAAATGAAACACGGTGCTGCTTTCCATATATACAATGTTTACAGAATTCAAATTCAAGATTACAATCTTCAAGCCCCTCAACCAAGTTTTTATTCTTCAAGGTTTTTAAACCTTTTTCTCCTATGTGGCCTAGCCTATGATACCAAAGCATAGTCTTCTCTGCAGGAAATTTTACTTCCATAGAGTTTATATAATTAGGGATATTTCCCTCTTTACCTCCACGAGCAACTTTCAATGACTTTCTAGTGACACTGTTACATTGAATAGCTAGTGCATCCAGCTTGTACAGGGTACCAATTCGAGCACCTCTAGCCAGCACCATTGAACCCCTAGTCATCTTGCAGTCATTTCTAGAGAACGTGACTTGTACTCCAATATCATTCAACATACTTACAAAAAGTAAGTTTCGAGCCAGACCTGGTATATGCATTAGATTATTAATTCCCTTCACTCTGCCATCGGGGAATTGTATTCTGACTCTTCCACTGCCAACTATCTCCAAGGTAGAATCACTAGCCAAGTACACCTTTCCACCATCGTATTCTTCATACTTTTTGAACCATTCTCTATGAGAAGTCATGTGGAAAGATGCTCCAGAATCAACATCTAGACATCATCAGATGCCTATGTAGCCAAGGCTGCAATGAAGGCATCACCATCACTGTGAGAAGAACCATTATCGGAAGAGCCCTTCTTCTTTTTCTCCTCTTTACAATCCTTTCAGACATGACCAGGTTGCCCACAGTTCCAACATTTCACCTTGGACTTCTTTCCAGGAGACTTTGATCTCCCCACTGATTTTGACTTGGACTTCTTGTCCTTCTTCTTTCCTTTCTCTTTCGGTCTTCCTCTGACAGCAAGAGCTTCCTTTGCCATCTCAGAAAATTTCCTCATCATCTCTTCTGACAGCAAAGATGCAACATCTTTCATCTTGAAACTGGATGTTGTACTCCCAATCGCCATCACCAAATGATCCCATGAGTTTAGCAAAGAACACAATAGAAGCATACAGCGATCCTCTTCTTTAGTCTTCACACCAACAAATGTTAATTGAGCAATTAGCATATTAAATGCATTCAAATGATCAGCCACAGACCCTCCTTCCTGCATTCTCAAAGAATACAACTTCTTCCTCAGGAACAGTTTATTCACCAAAGATTTCCCCTGATAAATAGACGCCAATCTCTTCCACAAAGAAGAGGCAGTCTTCTCCTCATGCACATTCAGAAGCACTGAGTCTGCCAAACAAAGCCTTATCAGCCCCTTAGACTTTCTATCTGCAAGGTCCCAATCTTCTTGCTTCATGCTTGTAGGTTTAGTTCCAGACACTACAAGCCACAGATCATGATCAACTAGAAGATCCTCCATCTTGAGTTTCCACAACTCAAAGTTACTGCCATTGAATTTCTCTATTTCAAACTTTCCAGATGTGGTAGCCATCTCAGCCTGTAAACAAAAATAACAAACTCTACAAGACTCCCACTGAACAGAATTGACTCAAAAAACCCAACGTACCCACAAGAATAACACAACTGGCCAGGCTCTGATACCACTTGTAAGGAAAATTAGATGCGGAAACAATTCTCCTAACGTCAATACCTCATAGAAGAATGTAGATATAATTTTAATTTTTCAATTACAGTTCAACTAAGATGCACTAAGAAGCAAATAATAGAAACAAAAGTATTTGATAATCACACATGAACACCAGATATACATGGGAAAACCCTTACGGGAGAAAAACCCACCACACCAAGAGAAATCACTTTGTATTACAGCAATAAAGATTACATACAAATGTCAGACTTATCTTTCTGGTGTCTGTTTACAACATCATTCACCATGAACAATCTTGTACAGGAACCTTCTAAGTAACAGTCATTACATAATAGAAATCATTTACTGATCATACAACAATTTGTCGAATCAACCTTCAAACCAACCAATTGATCACACACTGCAATCATAGAGTATATCCCTATTGTTCCATGTCTGTCAAGCTTCCTCACAGAACCATCGCAACGAACCAACTGCTAACTGTTCACATTCGAATCCTCTTATTCATCTATGAGATGCCACATCAAAAAGTCTTACTAGGTCAACAGAATTCGCACTATGTTGGCTTCTTGGTGAGACACTAACAGTGTCTCGCTGATGCCACATAACCTTCATACCGAAGTCACCAAGAGTAACCGATATTGCCAAGATGTTCCATCAAGCTTCATGTGTTGCACCGAGTCACCAAGCAGTCACCCAGACCTATCACTTTCATGAGGAGATCATAGCGAGTCACCAAAGGTTTTACCGAAGTCACAAGTCATATCGAGCTCCAAAGAATAGTCGGCAAGACTTACATCTTTCGCCAAGAGAACATACCAAACTCCAAGACTTACTCTGAAGGCTTCAACATAAAGCACTGTCGACAAGACATGTTACTTTCGCTAAGACATCACACCGAGCTCTAGGAATTACCCTGAAGTATTTTGTCACCAAAAGTTATACCGAAGATCCCTTATCATCGGCGAGACTTACATTCTTCACTAGGACTTCTTCCCGAACTATTTGGGTTACCCCGATAGCCATCGGCTATTGGCAAGACATCCTTCAGTCGCTAAGACGTTTCTTCGAAAGCCTTTGTGTTACACCGATGAACAACATTTGAACCTTCGTCGATGAGACCTTTGCACATCGGTAAGACTTCTTACCGATAGAGTATAAGCTATGCCGAAGACCACAAC
Source organism: Sequoia sempervirens (assembly GCA_007258455.2). Classification (NCBI taxonomy): domain Eukaryota; kingdom Viridiplantae; phylum Streptophyta; class Pinopsida; order Cupressales; family Cupressaceae; genus Sequoia; species Sequoia sempervirens. The sequence goes on along the minus strand of VDFB02000013.1, from coordinate 45,890,724 downwards.
ATGTAACGTACTATCGGCGAGACTCTAACACTTTACTGGGACTTCTCACCAAACTGCTATAAGCTATCTCAAAGCCTGTGGTCACCATGAGTCTTCGCGATACACGATTGAATGGCCTATCAGCCAGAGGTCTCCCGAGCGCTAAGTGGTCATACCGAACACTCCTTGTCACAATGATAGCTCCACAGTGAAAGCATTCGGAAAGACAGAAACAAGGTCACAGCGACCTGTACAAACCATGATGTTTCAAACTACTAGTCGGCCAGACATAATAGATGTCATACTGACTTGACTCCAATGGAGGTTTTATCATGTATTGTTTGAGGCACATATTTCCAACATTTATAGCAGCTACCTGATTTTGATACTTCCCCAACTTCATTTGATTTGAAATCTGAATGTCATGACCCTCATCGACATACTTGCCCATCCACATTGGTGCCTAATGTTGACTTACTATTTATAGCATGTTTTTGAAGTGGCTTACTATAAATAGTAAGTGCTCTGTTTGACTTGAAATTTTGCTAGCGGACTCCTTGAAAGATGTTGATCATGATGGGATACCTTAGTTTTTGGAAATTTTGGTGTTTGACCCCTCATTTTGAGTCTTGAAGCTCAAAACCCTAATTTATCTTGCATGTACCTTGAATGAGCTCCATTCAACTCCGTTTTTGTTTCCTGTCACTGTGTTCATGATTCTGAAATGTCGGCCAGCTACAGAAGGGTACTTGCTAAAAATAGTAAGTAGCTAAAAAGTGACCAACCGGTAGTCAGATTATTTTGCATGTCACACTGCTCGAGAAATCTTGAAAAAACCCAAAAAAACCCAAAAAAATCAACATGCAAGCACCAGCTAAAAATAGTAAGTTCCTGAAAAGTGACTCGTTCTGCTTGCATGTTACGTCGTTGTGAAGCTCTCAGAAAATCCAGAAAGATGATGCAGACATGTGCTGAGAAAACTTATATGTGAACCCTAAAATCTACCTCTGAAGGCCAGGCACTGAAAGTCGTCGTACCATTTTGCATGTCATATCATTGCAAAGGTCTCAAAAAACCCACAAAGAATCCTCAAACATGCATATGAAAGTCTAACATGCAAACCCTGAAAATGGGCCTCGAAGGCAGAACTGCTAAAAATAGAAAGTTGTCCGTTTCTGCTCAAATTTTTCCAGTGATGAGTTCAAAGTGCTCAGAATGTAGTGCAGTTGTCATAACATGAAAATCTCAAGAAAACAAACCCCAAATTGACACTTACTAAAAATAGAAAGTTGCCAAAATTCAGTGAAAATTTAGAGGGAGCCTACTGAAAGCATCCTAACAGCAGTGCTAAGCCTAGAAATTGATCAACCAACTTAATTTGACCTCAAAGTTGTCTGAAGATTGCAAACCCTAATTCACTAGCAAATTCTCTAGACTTGGCCAAAATTTAAGCCTAGGTCAAATGGTAAGTACATCACCAGACGGAAAGAACAAACCGAAAGACCCAAGCCAAAAGACCCGAATGGAGAAAAAATTAGGGGGTACCCATTTTGAATGGGGTGATGTGTGAAAAAGGTCACAACACCACCTAGTTGCTATATGTTTTTGTTACCTACTGAAAAGTGGAAGAGACTGGCTTGTTGCCTAAGCATTTTACATTTCCATTTACTTTCCTTGTAGCTTGCTAAAAAAGTGGAAGAGGCTGGCTTGCCGCCTTGCCATCTAAGCATTTTTATTTTCTATATTGGTCAGCTTTTCGCCAATATCATTCTTACTTTCAGCCTTTCAGATTATTGCTATATGATCCCCTTAACTATATGTTGTCACCTTGCCCACTCAAGGCCCTGGGTGATCAGAACATGAAGGGTTGCTTTCAGTTTGTTATCTTTCTTGGGCTAAGGTTAACGAGTGAAGTTTTATGTGCAAAAATCTGGGAAATAACTAAGGGGGATATTTCAATGGAAAAGGACGGATAGTTACTCTTGGGAGTGTTCCTTGGCATAGACAGGGGCATATTTTGAGTCTTGAGTTTGCTATTTGGTTATAGACCAGTCGCCTTACACTTGGAGTTACTCTCATTTAGGAGAGTTGGCACACTATTTTTTTCCAAGGAGCTACAAGGTTTTAGTGGCAAACCAACATGAGCACAAAGGAACACACACACATGTATGATACACAGCAAGACAACATACACAAACATACATGTCGGAAAACATGAAGCATACATGATGAAAACACATGACATGATGGAAATGAAGATGATAACAAAATAAACATAAGCACGATGTAAACATGAAGAAGACACACGAGAACACAAGGTTAGTACTAAAGGATTTGAGTTGGTAAGGAAAACAGACCTTAGTCTTAAATTATCTCAAATACCAAACGTCATCCATCAAATGAATGTTAGCTCACATGAGGACTAGCAAGTTGTGTTAAGCCATGTCACTCATGAAACACATGGCTCCACTGGAAAGCAAGGTGTGTTATGCTAGGTGGCCATGTTAAATTGTGTTCATGACTCACACCATAGCAAAGTCTGATATTTACTAGGTGAACCATGTTGTACCCAAAATAAATTTTTGCGTCCATAAGGCATTTTGATCAAAATGGTCTAAATCATGTAAAATTGTTGTCAAAAGTTTGTTTTAGGTCAAGCAAAATAGTCTTTTTGTGGGTTTATGTCAAGAAATATACTTGCAAATTTTTGAAAATTTGAAAATTATGGTTCATATCCCTATTTTTAGGAAAACCCCTGAAAATAAGACCTTTCTAGAATTAGTTGAAAATGATTTTGATAGGATAATTTGACTTCACAATCACATTGGTCAAGTCAAATCACCAAAAAAATTATTTTACTCTGGTGGGTCTATTTTCATTTTTAAAGAGAAAGGATAGGACCTTCGAGGCCATTAATGGCAGAATGGCCAGTACCAAGTATCGAAATCTAAGCCTCAAAAGCTTCAAAGAAGAATCCATGGCGAAAGATGCTTGAAAAGATGCTTCACGCCGGAGGGGATTTTCAAAGGTAGAAAAATGTTGAAAATATTGTCCATGGCGAAAGATGCTTGAAAAGATGCTTCACAATTGTTATACCCAAAATAATTTTTTGCTTTTAAAGAGACATTTTTGTTAAAATGATCTGAGTCATGTAAAAAAGATGTCAAAAGTATGTTTTAGGTCAAATAGAAGGTAAAGTTTTTGTGGGTTTATGTCAAGAAACATACGTATAGATTTCTGAAAATTTTAAAATTAGGGTTTCAAACCCCTATTTTTAGGGAAACCCCCGAAAATAGGAACTTCTCGGAAATGATTGAAAATGATTTTGATAGGATTAATTGACTTCACGAACACATTGGTCAAGTCAAAATCATCAAAAAGTATGTTTTACTTGGGTGGGTCTATTTTCATTTTTCAGGAAGCAAGTTAGGGACTTCACAACCATTAATGGTAGATTGGCCAGTACCAGGTGTTGAAAGCTAAGCTTCAAAAGCTTCAACAAAGAGACCATGGAAAAAATGATAAAAAAATATGTTGTTTGATGGAGGATATTTTCAAAACTGAAAAATGCCAAAAATTAGTTAACTCTAGAAAAGCCACGCCTCGCTACCAAGGAGGATATGCAGTCAAAAGGTCAAAAAGCACCCTTATTGAAGAAAGGTGCCCTTGGATCTCAGAGGCCAAATGCAGTCATCAAATCTATCTGAAGTAGTCATCTTGTGTTTTTGTTGACTTTCCAATGCATCATCACAATAGACCATCTAATTTAGAGATCACCGATGAATGCCAATGAAGTATGGAGGTAATGCAAGCAAGAATCATCCAAAATGATAGTCCAACATGAAAAAGGTGCCCCTGTTGAAGAATGAAACCCTTGAACAAGAGGATGCAGATGCCATTTCTTGAGAAAAATTTTCTACGGGAGATCTCTCCAACATTAGCCTAGCTTCATAGTGAACCTGTTAGTTAGCTTGTGAGACAAATCAAACAACAGTGATCTCATATTAGAGCATGCAAAATGGGGGAAAAATTAGTGCACTTCAAGGAAAAAGCACCCTTGCTATCTAGGGGCACCCTTCTTTTTGAGACACTTGATGAAGTTATCAACAATTTCTTTATACAAGGCATGTCTTCAACTCTCTTCCAGCTTCGTGACCGATCCAGCTACGCGTTCGCAGGACCTGTCAAGCAATCAGAAGCAAAAGTCAAGCATAAAACACCTAACAGTGAAAGTTGAAATGAGAATGTCAAGAAATTGGCTAAGTGTTGGTCAAAAGAGCCCCTACTGAAGAAAGGTGCCCATCTTTTTGGGCAGTCAGATGCAGCTTATGAGTTTAGTGACCTCCAAGATGATCTCCATTATGATCGATCTCAACAATGACACCGTTAGTGATGCATTCAGACAAATCAAACACCCGATGACAGAGATCAAACTGAGGTCAGTCTTGAAGGCTGGCAACATGAAAATCATAAGTGAAAAAGCCAAAGGCGCCTCTACTGGCCAGAGGTTCCCTTGGATTTGAAGGACCTAAACAGACTTTTAGAAGCTGAGGAACTAGTCATCCTTTCCAGGACTAAGTTGGTCATCCATCCCACGTTTCAGTGAGATCATCAGACTCATCTGTCAACGATGATCTTATATAAGAACACAAAGGGTCAAAAATGATAGAATTGAAGAATAGTCAAGAAATTGACTAAGTCTGAGGCCAAAAGCGCCCCTATTGAGGAAAGGAGCCTTTGATTTGAAGGCATTAGATTCAATCTTTGAGCTTTTCAGCTTTGAGGTACATTTAATCAGGGTTGTTCCATCTCAACAATGAATCCGTCAATGTCAAGTTAAGATCAACTGAATGACTGGGAGCAAGGATCGAACATAGGCACTCCAACATGGAAAAATGATAAAAAAATGTTCAAACTAAGGACGCCTAAAAATTCAAACAAAAGTTTGTTGACTTAAGTTAGAGATTTTGGAGGCAAACTTGGCCAAAACGATCCACAATCAGTGGAAATAAGCTTTTAGAACTCTAGATCAAGCCAAATCAGTCTTCAATCATGAGTCGGTGCCAGTACTTGATGTATTCAGGCATCAATCACTATGTATCAAGGTTGAACATAATTATTCATTGTTTGTATTTGTAGGTTGGAGCTCAAGAACAGTCATTTCCTCTCCAAGATGTCTTTTCAAGATCTGACAGAGGGTTTTGACGATTCTTCATTATTTTTCAAGATCAACAGCACAGAAGGATAATTTCTCAAGGATTACATCCAAAGGCACATTTTTATAGAAAGGCAGGAAATAAACTTCCAATCTTCCTCTTGTATTTTTCCTCTCTTTTGTCTTAAACTTCTTGCATGTCACAAAAAATAGCAGGCTATCATAGATATGGCCTATTGGGTATGATCAGTATGGTTTTCTAGCAAAACTCATCTCTTCAAAATTTCCAGAAACAACGAACTTGTTGCCCCTATTTTTAGGGGCTTTTTCGAAAAAGTCACGTAATCAAAAATCTAACGAATTGGGTTTTTTTAGTGTTAAATCATGAACAAAACCCTTGTATCAAATTTGTTTCAAAAAATACTTCTCGGCAAGTGGTTATTTTTAGGGGTTTTCAGAAGTTGTTTGAACATATCCATGTTTACAATCAACAATAGAGTTTTTCATAATATAGTACTCTCAAGTTGAAATCAAGACCAAAATAGTCCTACTTCACAAATTTCTAAAAACAATCAACACAGACATGCATCAAGTAAAGCCCATAGTCAAGTTGGACGCTGTGGAAGGCGTTAATGACATCACCGTTCAATGGATAGCCAAATGCAGAAGGTAGTCATTCCAAACACAGAGCCACCACCGGTTACTACCACACTACCTTCCACATTACATGTCAACAAGGTTGGATGTCGTAGCTGCAAAGAAGATCGAATATCAAAAGCAGTTTGTAAGAGGCAGAAAAAATTCAATGCCTAGTTAGAAGAATTGTTGACCAGTGGAGATGAAATGTAAAGCACCCCAAAAAGGACGTCCTACCCTCCAAAGTAGCATTAATTGTGACTGAAGTTAACTTGATGCCTCTTTCCAAGTTAACTCCAAGTCCCCCAGATCATGCATGTCAGATCCCACTAATTGAGGATATCTATTTTGACTTCCATGAATTATGGATCTTAGATCTCCACTAATTGTAGATGTCTATTTTGGAGGCACATTTTATAATTAAAGTTCACCTTTAGTTTAGTTTCAGTCATCTGAAGTAGTTTCTAGTTGACTCTTTGTTTAGTTTCAATTAACTGAAGTAAATTTCCAGTTAACTGTTTGCTTACCTACTTTTAGACATAGGAATAAATGTTGCTAATTGATTGGAAAGAACTCAATGTTAACTCAAGGAGACTTTAGGGTTGCCTACTCCTTTGAGTTCTATAAATAAGAGCCATGGGCTCATTATTTTGTAACTTTACTTCACGGCAGCAAAACATTGAGCAATTTTTCCTTCATATTGTTCGCTTAGTATATGTTCTTGGTGTGATATCCTAATGTTTAACCTATTCTAAGCAATGGAAATGCAATAGAAAAACATAAAGAAACACCTCAAAATTAGCCTAAGAAATTTGTAAATGCAAAGAGAAAAGTGTTAAAATTATTACCAACTAGATATACCTCCCCTTTTGCAACTAAAACTCCTTGGTTGGCCCTTGATTTTGATGTGCTTTGTATGCGCCTTGATGGCTCTTGAAATGACTAAATGCAAGATTTAACTATATGCTTGAATGTAGATGCAAATGGATGAAATTGATGGCTAGATGAGTGCACAAAATGGTAGCATTTAATTGCAAAATGGCTAAGTCCCCCAAATGCCTTAGAGGATGGGGTATTTATAGAGAAACTTGAATTCTCTAGAGAATTCAATGGTTGGGATTTATCCAACAAGGCCAAGATGAAGGGCTAAGGTGAGTTGAGGACTCACAAGCCCTCACATTTTGACATGTGGAATGTGAGATGGCTAAGGGTGAGATGATGTGTAGGTGATGTGGAAGCGAGGTACATGATGTGGAGGAAGAATAAGTACCTTCCAAGTACCTTGGGGGGTGAGAATATTTCCTCAAAAAGGAACTTCTTGTCCCCAAGTGGGGAGTGAAAATGACATTTGAAGAATTTTGGAAATTCTCAAAAATCTCCATGGGAAAAGAGAAAGTGGTTGGAGAAATAAATGTGAATTAAAAATTCACATTCATCGAAGAATCTAATGGATAAGAGAGGGTCTCCAAAAATGTGGGAATTGGTCACATGTGCTTGAGGTGACAAGTCAAATATTCTAGAAGCCTTGGAAAAATAAAATGTGAATTAAAAATTCACATGGGGAGGAGAGAGACCTAGGATGAATAGAAGTGAATTAAAAATTCACATAGGAAAGAGGGTCAATGTAAAGAAAGGCAAATGGAAAGATTGACTAAAAAGTGGTGCTAAAATTGGCTAATGACTATAATTAAAGTTGTGCAAATACTTGATTATGATAATTAATGGAAGATTAAATACAAGTGGCAAATGTAGGAGGATGTGACATTAATCCTTGATTAAGAGGGTGTACATCTTAATTATGAATTAATTAAATTAATCCAAATTAGAGATGGGTTATGGAGGATGTGACAAGAAAAAGAAAAGAAGAATTTTAAATTGATTTTAATTCAAAAAAGATTAAAATGACTAAATTAAATAAATTGGTGTATTTATTTAATTTAGAGAGGAGAAAGGTACCAGATAAATTGTTTAATTGTTAAATTAAATACTTTAAGAATCTTATGTGGGAAGTGTAATATTAATTAAATAAATTAATATTGACATAATTGATGAATAAAGAGGTGAATTTGATCATATGGGAGTGATCAAATTTGGGTGTCTACATTTTTCCCCTCTTTGAAATATTGTTAGAATAACAGTGTTTCGAAGAAAGATAAAATGTCGGTGATGAAGAACGTGGTAGGGATTGATTCTCCAACCTGAAAGAGGTTGAATGAGTTGTCCAAGTAGAGGGAAAAAGGAGAGGGATGCCCTAGTGCCTGCCTCAAATGGATGGAGAAATGGTAGGGTATGCCCCCTCAAGAGGGCGGTTGGGGAAGAAACAAGGGGGCCCCATATGACTTCCCAATAGAAATAAATGGAAGATACTGTTGGATAGAGCATGAAAAACTAAACAACTTTGAATTTTGAATGGAGTCGATTGGACATACGGTTTGCAAATGGTGGCTCCGGGAAAGAAGGGGATTGGTTGGGAGAAAAAAAGTTAAATAAAAGGTAAAAAATACATTTTATTTGAAAAAAGGGGGGAAAGAAAGGTTAAAAGGTAAGTAAAAGATGTTACATTATCTCATTGTTACTGTAGTAGTGGAGAGAAAAGAAGAGAAGAGGGAGAGGAGACGGAGCAACGATGCCGCAGGATTATGATTCGAAGATCATTCACCGAGCGGACGAGCTGCGGAGACGTTGGATCCACTTTGCGGTGCCCCGCCAGGTGAGTAATAAAAACTGTGTTATGTATTTTAAACATTTAGCATGTTTTAAAATAGTTAATGAAAATGTAAAATATGTGTTTTGCGGGTGGGGTGGAATAGAAGAATGGGTAGTTTTAATTAGTCAGAAAAAAAAAAAGAGGAAAGAGAGAAGTAGGGGGGAAAGAGGGCGGACACCGCAGGCGGATCCGCCCCGCTGGGCAGCTCACCCGCGGTGTGGAGTGATAGGGTCAAGGGTGGGCTTGCCCCGACAGGGGGGCAGACTCTCCCCAAGCAAGGGCGGGCTCGCCCCGACAGGGGGCAGAGTCGCCCCCAACAGAGGGGCGGACTCACCCCAACAGGGGGTGAAGTCACCCCCAGCAAAGGGGTAGACTCACCCCGGCATGGGGCGAAGCCACCCCAAGCAGGGGTGGGCTCGCCCTAGCGGGGGGCGGAGTCGCCCCGAGCTGGGGCAGATCCGCGCCATGCTAGGGCGAGCTCCCCCCGGTAGGGGGGCAAAGTTGCCCCAACGCAGGTCAAGTTCACCCCAATATGGACCGGGGGAGAGGAGGGTGGACTATGCAGGCCAGAAAGATGAGATCGCCCTGATGAGGGCAAGATGAGGATAAAAGAGAGAAAAGAAAAGTAAAGAGGTAAGTAAAAGATATCCTGAGGCCAGGAAGATTGTGTACTAATAATCATGTGGTGTGGATGCAGGGTTTTGTGCGGGTACAAACACATGAGCGATGGTCGGAGGTACTGACAGTGGCTGTAGTAGCAATGACTAGCGTTGATCATGCGGCTTTAGAGCATGCAGGTTTATTGCACTTTTTAGAGGTTCCAGTGATGAGGGTGCATCAAGCGATGTTGATGGCCTTAATAGAGAGATGGAGCTCAAAGACATCAAAATTTCTTCTGCCAACGGGGGAGATGACGGTGACACAAGAGGATGTATGGCACATCCTGAAGCTGCCGATAGCAAGGATATTGCTTAGTGATGTGGTATCGAGAGGGGCCAAGTTAGATCATACTATGATGGTGTTATTTGGACACGTCAACCTGCCTCTTCAGGGTCAGCAATTGGATCTAGATAGATGCTTGACAGTGGGGGTACCACCTCTGCCTTTAGTTCTAGGTGTTCTGATCAGTGGGATATTGTTACCAGATCATAGCAGGTGGTATTGTAATATGAGGTTTATGGAGGCGATTTGACATATTGTTGAGTGGCGTGAGGGACAGATCACGTGGGATACTTGTGTCCTAGCCCAGTTGTACAGGGATATGCATATGATTTTCTACTGGAATATAGTGAGTTTGACACACACGACCCTTCTATAGGTGTGGGCACGGGAGCATATTATGGTGACAAGACCGATTGTTGTTAGGGAGGGAGATGAGGATGATACGAAGTTGGTGGCATGGGGGTATGGAGAGGCCAGGGGCTGGATTTTGTGGCATAGGAGGTCTAAATATATGGAGGGATGGAGGATTTGCAGGAGAGAGACATAGTATGGTGACCTTATATGTATCAAAACTTTAGGGGGTGGAGGGAGCAGACTAAGAGGCATAGAGGGTACTTTATGAGTCAGTGTGTGCTGATTGGGAGTCTACCACACATAGTGGAGATGCATCGACTAGACAAGGTGGTGAGACAGTTTGGGCTAACACTGGATATTTTGGGTGCTCTAAGGAGGTTTCGTCGGCTCACTAGAGAGCGACCATGGGGGCCCATGTTTAGACCAAGAGAGGCTAGAGCAGCGTGGGTGGCAACAATGCAAGTACCCTACCCCGGGAGATGTGTTGGAGTGGAGGATGCACGAGTGACAGTACGATATGATCGGTGGTTGCACAACCACCGATGGGAGAGGGTTACACCATTGGTTCCTATTGTAGGAACCATAGGATTTGGATCAAATGATGAGCGCCAGGGGGTAGAGAGATGGGGGGACAGGCGCAGAGGGGAGGAGAGAGGATGGAGGCAGTGAGACAGCCAGCGAGGAGGAGGAGGAGACAACGAAGGAGGGCTAGGGCGGAGATGGAGGAGAGAGAGGCAGTACGACAGGAGGGTGGGATAGGTCGAGAGCCAGATGCGGGAGGACAAGAGGAGTCAGAGGTGGAGATGATACACACAGTGGAGGGTGGAGCTGTTCAGCAGACTGGTATAGGAGATAGGGTACGACAGAGGAGAGTGTTGGTACGAGTTGAGCAGGGAGAGGAGAGACAGCAGGATGGAGGTCAAGAGGAGATGGAGGCGAAGAGTCAACTAGAGAGGATAGTGGGTAGGAGATGACTGATGAGGGTACATACCATGACAGAGCAGGAGGGGATGGGAGGGGGAGGACAGCAGGATGGAGCCCGAGAGGAGACTGAGGCCAGGATTCAGTCAGGGATGATGGAGAGTAGGAGATGAGAGAGGGGGGAAGATTGTGACAGGGCAGGGGCTCCCCATTATAGAGATAGGGGAGAGTGAGGATGAAGAGCAGCCGAAGAGAGGAGAGCCGAGGAGACTGATGAGAGTGGGGAGGCATGGTCAGCTACGGAGAGTTCGGGTCCGACCTACTGCGGAGGACTTGGAGGTTCAGTAGGAGTGGGAGAGTAGGGGGGACAATGATGCTATGGAGATAGATGGAGATGTGCTCGATATGGATATTTGGGATGCAGAGCCATTGGCGGTGGTTTCTATCATTACCTTAGGAGATTTGATTATTCAGCCGAGCGACACTACGGGGAGGCCTCAAAGTACAGATCAGAGGTTGAGGGTAGCAGAGGAAAAGGTGATCAGACTCAGAGTCGAGCTATCGAGAGTACCGGTAGTAGGTCAGAGGGATCATGGACTTATGGTTGACCTCTTAACCACATAGGTAGAGGTGATGGGGAGGGAGAGAGAGAGACTGCAAGCTGTCATATAGGGGATAAGAGATGAGTTAGTTGCTGTCAGTTGGGACCGTGACAGACTACAGGCGGAGACTGTTATATTGCAGGCCAGGGGGGATTCAGAGGGGATGACAGATCATGTGTAAGTAGGCAGTGGGCAACATGAGGGTGATCTCCAGTAGGAGCGAGATGAGCTACTTTATAGAGTACATTGCTTAGAGTAGATGGTTGGAGATATGGGGGTGATACAGGAGAGAGAGAGGCAGGCAAGGTAGCAGGCCCATATTATGCAAGTAGAGAGAGATGTAGTGCAGGCGTGGGTACAGGCAGTGGAGGCAGAGAGGGATGTGGTGCAGGCATGGGTTCAGGTGTTGCAGAGTGAGAGAGAGTTGGAAGAGGCATAGATGCAGTCTCTCCAGAGGAGGAGAGAGGAGGTAGTTTCGGAGCTATCAGCATTGCAAAGAGAGTGAGATGCGGTAGTTTTGAGAGTGCAAGAGCTTCATAGGGATAGGGATGGAGCGGTGGCTCAATCACAGGTGCCATAGAGGGAGAGAGATGTTGCGGAGATACGGATGCAAATGCTGCAGGGAGAGCGGGACGCAGCAGTGGCCTAATGGCAGTCAGTGCAGGTTAGCGATGTGATAGGGATAGATACACAGGGGTTACAGAGGGAGAGGGATGCAGTAGTGGCTAAGTCAATGGTTGTCGAGGAGATGAGAGTTCAGCTTCAGGCAGAGATGGCGTAGTTACGCCTATCCCAGGAGGCCTGGGAGTAGGAGAGGAGAGTGATCACGAGAGATCGAGATAGATATCGTTAGGAGCGGAATTCCACTCTGGTTCAGGTTGCGGAGCAAGAGGAGAATGTGAGGGAGAAAGGATTTTGGATGGCCGCATACTACCATGCAGTTCCAGACCCAGCCCAGCAGATATTCCAGTATACTCGACAGACACCACAGATGCTGGCACCATCTTAGTCATTGGGGACACGGACCCAAGGTTATAGTGATTCACCGAGTGTTACGCCAGGCAGGAGATCAGTACCAAATTCACCACAGAGATCAGATGTGGGTAGCTCATTCGAGAGGTGACATGTTACTAAGTTTTTGACAGATGCAGGGTGGAGCGTGTAGTATTTATCGACAGAGATCAGAGATGTTCTACATCTCTAGATTTTGTAGTTTATTATGTGATGGATACATGATAGATTTTGATGTATGATGGACATGTGATGTACATTGTCTTACTTTGATTATGATATGGGACAGTTCTTATTGACACTATGTAGTATGTTTCCTTTTGTGATGGGTGATTTAGTTGATGTATGCACATGTATATGATAATTCCTGCTTATGTGGATGGATATGTTGGTTTATTTATGCACATGTTTATGATACTAGATGCTTATGTATGGATGCCTAATTGACTTATTTTCATGTATGTATATGTGTATGATGGATTTTGTATGAAAATTTTATATATGCAGGATGTGATGTATTAGAAGCTTGACACTTTGTGATGCAGGTGGCCATGCATGCATGGATCTAACATGGTGTGATGCAGGTGGGGATGTATGCATGGATCTAATATGTTGTGATGCAGGTGGTGATGTATGTGTGGTTAATAACATAAACCTAATATGTGATAATGCTTTTGTAATTTATAGTGAATTAATGATGAAAGGAAATAACACATGGTCATAAGTGTCAATAAGAACTGACATGATAGTGGAAGATGGGTATGTAGTGATTTGTGAAAAATGGGTGTAATTTGTCACCTGTCAAAAACTTTTAGTATCCTGAGAAGAATGGGAGAGAGCAGGATAAAGTATTTGCAAAACTAAAATCATAGGGTGAATGTAATGTAACGGATGATGAAATGCAATCCTAATATGAGTTGCCATCTTTGGAGCAATGATTTTTGCTATAGCATAAGATACCGAATACCCTGTCATGTGAGACCAAGGCAAGTTGGCATCCAATGCATGAAACAAACACAACAAACAGAAAGGCTACCCCAACACCCCAAGGGAATGATGACCTTAGTCGGGCCAGGTATTGGGATAACCACAAACACACAAGGATGCCCCAACGTAATACAAGACCCCAAGGATCTTGGTGGGTACTACATGGGACAACCAAGAAGACAACAACAAAGAAAAGACCAAGATAAGCCCCTATGTAGAGTCAAAGCACACCATGATATGATGGATCAAGGCAACCCTAACAAGTGTTGATAGTGAGCTTCAAATGACAAATAAATTCCAAGACATCAAAAGATCACAATCAATTACAAAACATCATTTTCCATAGGATCAAGGGGATGGATGGGATTGATGAGGTCTGCTAGGAAGGATGCATCCTATTGAGACCGATGATGGATATTAAACTAGAATAACCCATTTTGACGCCAGATGTTCTTCATTAACCAAATCTTTCACTAATATTAGGATTTTATTTGAGAATAACAAGTTAGATAAGGACACAGACTGACACATCCTACAGACCTAGGGGCTCGGGGGCCGATCAGAGATTAGCCTTGCCTACGTGGAAGCACAGAGCCCTCGTAGTTCATGAAAATACCATGGATAAAGCGGAAAGAGGACAATGAGGATAGATGATAGACGACCAACATGTGATGGTCAGAATACCCCGGGGGCAGATCAAATGATTAGCTTTGCCTACGTGACAGCGCAGGGGCAACGTAGTTCGATAGGTGATGCGATAGGATGAGATCTAGATGGAGACTAACACAATGGATGATCCTATACAATGACACAGAATGACTGACAAGGGGGATGAATGACATAAGCTCAAAGTGGGATACTGAAAAGCTCAGGATGGGGGATAGGCTAGATAGGTCGTCCAATGCTCAATCAATATATACCAAGTGGCCAAGGATGGGACAGGTGAGGACGATAGTGCAGATGAAAGCATAAAATAACTAGGATTCCAGGTAGATAATGATTAATCCCTCTACGGATGGTTCCTGTTACCAAGTTTTCACCATCCATACTTATCTAAGGTGCCACCAAGAGGTGGTTTTCACCATAGGATAGATTTATTTCTCTTTACTATTTTTGGATTTTTCTAAAAAAATTGATTTTTATTTTTATTTTATTTGTTATGATTAGGTGGGGTTACTGAGCGGATTTAGGTGTAGAACTTCTTCAGATGCATGATATTTATGGGCTCTTCGAGGGGCTCTCCTTCAAGAGTAGTCAACCTATACGCCCCAGATCCATATTTGGCGGCTATGATATATGGCCCCAACCGGTTTGCCTCAAATTTTCCCTTTTTATCACGATCTTGTTGAGTGCGCTGGTTCTCCTTAAGAACAAGATCACCAACCTGGAATTGTTGAAGACAAACCATTTTATTATAATTACGTTTGAGGCAGTTTTGGTATGCTTACAGATGATCATAGGCTTTGATTCTTCGTTCATCTAGCAATTCCAGTTGTGCAAGCCGTGCAACACGAGCATCCTCTTTGCTAATAAGATTCTTCAGAGAAATCCTTAGTGATGGGAGCTCAACTTGAATTGGCAAGACGACTTCGGCACCATATACTAAAGAATAGGGGGTGGTGCCTGTCGGGGTGCGGATGGATGTGCGATATGCCCAGAGGGCAGGATGAATATGGAGGTGTCAATCTCAACCAGTGTTATTGACAACCTTTTTGAGGATGCGGATAAGGGTCTTGTTGGTTGCTTTTGCTTGACCATTACCTTGGCGGTAATAAGGTGTTGACCAACGATGCTGGATATGAAAGGTGTCGTAGAGGTGTTTCATGGCTTGGTTTTTGAAGGGTTTTCCATTATCAGAGAGATGGTGGATGGAATACCATATCTATAGAGAATATGGTAAAGGATGAATTTTGAGATTTGGATACCGGTGATTTGTGAGAGTGGTATTGCTTCCACCCACTTAGTGAAGTATTCAGTGGTGGTAATTATGAATGTATGGTCGTCAGATGATGGTGGGTAAATCTTGCCAATCAAGTCGAAACCCCATTGAGAGAATGGCCATGGTGCTAGGAGGGGCTGAAGATCCTATGCCGGAGCATGAATTAAATCTACATGTTGTTGGCAGGGAAGGCATTTCTTCACAAATTCACAAGCATCATGCTCTAATGTAGGCCAATAATATCTAGCTCAGAGAATTCATTTGGCCAAAGCCATACCATTTGAATGAGCTCCACAAACACCACTATGTACTTTTGTTAGTGCAGTGTGGGCTTTAGTCTCATTCAGACATCTAAGGAGGATTCCATCATACTAGTGATGATATAGCATATCACCGACGATAATGTATCAAGAAGAGCGATGAACAAAGGATTTGTGTTGATTGCGTGTAAGATCCGGGGGTATAATATTATCATGGAAGTAGGTGTATATGTCCTGGTACCATGGGGAAGTGGGACCCACAATGTAGCACACCACGTCAGTCTCAAGGATATCATATGCTAGGATTAAAAGTTGTTCCACAAGGAATTCACATTGTGTCTGATCTTTAGGCATGTCAATCAGGGAACCGATAGTGGCCATTGCATCAGCTGCTTTATTTCATACCCTAGGAATTTGTTCAAATTATATAGAGGTGAAATAATTTTTGAAATCATCCACCATGTGCTTGTAGGGTAATAGCTTATCATCTTTGGTTAGGAACTCATCATTACCTACCTAATGACTAGCAAAGAATCACCAAAGACTTTCAAATGAGTTATGTGCCATTGCTTTGCAATTCAGAGGCCGGTGAGGAGAGCTTTGTATTCTGCCATATTGTTGGTACACGGGAATGCTATCCTGAATGATTTTGGAATGTAGTCACCTTGAGGGGTAACTAATAAAATCCTTGTGCCTGATCCATTATGAGTATAGGAAACGTCAAAATACAGTGTCCAAGTTGGTGCTTCCGTAACTGTGTAAACTTCTTCGTCTGGGAATTCATTGTCTAGAGGGTAAGCATCTACTAATGGTGCCTCATCCAACTAATCAGCTATGACCTGTCCCTTTATGACTTTCTGGTCCACATACTCTATGTCAAATTCACTTAGGAGCATGACCCACTTGGCCATGCGGCCAGTCAGAGTGGTTCTAGATAGTAAATACTTCAGTGGATCAATTTTAGCAATTAATTTGACTGGATGGCTGAGCATGTAATGTTGGAATTTCTATGTGCTGAAGACTAGCGCGAGGCAGGCCTTTTCCATGGGGGAGTAGTTTAATTCGTAACCGACCAATGTCCGACTGATGTAGTAGATCGCCCTCTCTTTCGATGATTCATCATGTTATGTCAACAATGCCCCCAGCGTGACTGAAGTGGCAGAGATATACAACAAGAGAGGTTTCCCTAGAATCGGTGGCATCAAGATCAGAGGATGAGCTAAGTATTATTTTATTTTATTGAAACCTGTTTGACATTGTTGGTTCCATCAGAAGGTGGAGTCTTTTTTTAGGAGATGAGTGAATGGTTGACACTTATCCACGAGCTGGGCTATGAACCAACGGATGGATTGCATCTTCCCTTGGAGACTTCTTAACTATTTCAGATTGCGCGGGGGTGGCATGTCCAGGATAGCCTTCACTTTGGCGGGATCAACTTCAATACCCCTTCGGGAGATGATAAAACCCAACAGTTTTCTTGACGTAACCCGAAGACACACTTTTTTGGATTTAGCCGCAACTTGTACTGCTCTAACCGTTTAAAGATCTTTTTCAGGATGGTAGGATGTTCCGCTCGTGTTCTAGATTTCCCTAACAAGTCATCGACATAATCCTCCATGATGATATGGATGAGGTCATGGAAGATGACTGTCATTTCCCTCTGATATGTTGCCCTTGCATTTTTGATACCAAAGGGCATAACATTGTAACAGAAAGTACCCCAAGGTGTTGTGAAGGTGGTCTTGTGTTGGTACTCAGGTGCAATTTGAATCTAATTATAACCAGAGAATCCATCCATAAGGGATAGCATCTCATGTCCTACTATGAGGTCGACCAACATGTCAATGTTAGGCAGAGGGAAGTCGTCTTTTGGGCAGGCCTTGTTAAGATCTTTGAAGTCTGTGCAGATCCGAATATCTCCATTTGGTTTGGGAACTGGTACTCTAGTGGAGATCCACTCATAGTAGTCAATTGGTTTGATAAAACCTACATCTAGTAATTTTTCTAATTCCTTCTTGACTAACAATGCTACCTGTGGGTGCATCTTGCAGAGCTTCTGTTTGACAGGCTTGGCATCAGGGCGAACATCTAGATGGTGGACCACTAAAGCGGGGTCCAAGCCTGGCATGTCTGAATATGACTAGGAAAAGTTAACAACACTCTCTTGGAGTAACTGGACAATGACTGCATATTCTGGATCTGAGAGTGATTTAGCTGCATAGGTGATTTTAGGATTTTCAGCAGTACCCAGATTACCTTCTTGAGTCTCTTCAATTAGGATGGATGATCATGTAGAAAACTGAGTTCCCACAATGGGAAGATGAACATCTCCATCCTCCAGCACCTCTTTGAGGTTTTCGCCATCGGATGCGTCCTTTATTTTTACTTTTTCAAGGTCAGGGAGTGCCTCGATGAGGTTTTCACTAGCTGGCCATTTTTTATTTTTCTTGTTCTTATTTTTGCGACTGGAGTGCTCATCCTCCCCCAATCCCATGAGGTTGACATATGTATTTGCAGACATATTGACGGGTATGCTTTCACGTAGGTCCCAATCAATAAGCTTAGGGTGGCAAAGGGATAGGTTAATGGTACAGACGGATAAGCATTCGAACATGGATGACAAGTCAGTGTGATCGACTTCATCGTATGCACGTATGATGGATTCCTCCTTGGGTATGTCTTCCAATGAGCCATCGTCCACGGCGACACTATGGGAAGTATTAGATGATGTTGCAGGGCTTTTCTATTTTCTGTCATACCCAATGCCTATGTTCTTTGGTAGCTTTGACATATCAATAGGTTGCAACCACCCTTATTCTTCTTTACCTATAAGGCCCCTGCCTTGGTAGTTATACTTTTCTGCAAACTTAGCTGACCACGGATATGCTTCCTAAAAATATTCCTTTAGAGGAGGATCCGGATAGGGTTCTTCTCGGTAGACCCATTGGCTTATATCCTCTTCCAGTGCATCTATCTTGACACTAGGGGATCTGAAAGTGGTGGTAGGGATGTTTTTACCACTGAAGGTGACAGTCTTGTCTTCCTTTAGAGTAGCGTGTGAAGGTTGACCATACTCGTGTGGTGACGGTGGCATGGTTGCTACATTGAGAGCAGCATGCATTTCGTATTCACCACACCCTTTGTCAATGATCTGGACTTTTGTGACTATAGGATTGGTGGTGGAAGATGGAGTGGTTATCGTGGTGGAGGGTGGATTAGCGGATGATGACTGGGATGCCCCCATTTCAACCCTGGGACAATAATGTAAATGGGGAAATGACACTTCTAAAGCACAGCAATATTCAAATGGTTGGGGGTCAACATAGATGGTGACTTCTTGTCTGTTGACCGAGAATTTTAGGCACTGATGGTATGTGGAGGGGATGGCTTGCATAGCATGGAGCCATGGACGGCCAAGGAGGAGATTATATGGCAAGTCCAGATCAAGGACATGACAGGTAATGTATTGAACCACAGGTCCCACTTGGATAGGAAGACTAATAATTCCCTCTGAATTCCTTTCCGCATTATCATAGGCCTTGATTGTGATGATCTAATTACTTAAATCTGCTTGAGTATACCCCACTTGCTTTATGAATTTCAGAGTACACAAATTGAGGGCAGAGCCATTATCTACCAAGACCTTTTTTATTTTATGACGAGCAACCAGGACTTCAATATGCAAGGGGTGATTATGATTGACATCGATGTTTGGCATGTCATTTTGGCTGAAGTGCAGTTGATGAGATAAAGCCAGGTGTCCTACCAAAGCTTGGAATCGTGTAGGATCAATGTCATTAGGTACATGGGTTTTCTGTAGGGCTCTGTTGAGGATTTCTTGATGTACAGGGGAAGACTTAAGTAAATCCAAAATGGAGATATGAGCAGGGGTCTTTCCTAAGTGATCAAGGATGTTGTACTAAGAGCTTACAGGAGTTGATTGGGCAGGTGCGGAGGCCACAAGGACAGTGATGCGGGATCATCCTGTAGTAACAGCACACTGAGGGTCTTTGGCTTTGACATGTATCATGGATACACGAGGTTCTACCTGCTCAATGTAATGAATAATACCCTCGTGATTGAGGGTACATTCTTATAGCTCATGTTATTTGTGTTGTCTTGAGGATTACTATTGGAGGTGCTCGGGCCTTGATTATGGTTTGGAAAGGCATTTTGATATATCTGCAATTGAGCATTAGACGATGAAGCTTGACTGGTGTCAACCTTGATATCTCCTTGATCAATGAGATCTTGGACATAGTTTTTCAGACCCTGACATTTATTCAAAGAGTGTCCTTTGATTTTATGGAACTCACAATATTCATTTTCCCTAAACCATGCGGACCTGGGTTTAGATTTGTCAAGTGGCTTGGTGACAGGATACGTGATTGGATAATTGATCTGTACCAATTTATTGAAGACAATACTCAGGGGTTACCCTAATTGAGCACACTGGCGCTTAGTGTTCCCCTCGCTATTCTGATTTGACTATTGAGGAGGACGAGGTGCCCCCTGCGGTACATATATGGCGTTAGGTACAGAGGGTTGTTGTCTCAGGGATGTGTTAGCCACTTGGACATGTTTAGTATCAGTCACACCATCATTCACTGTGTTCTTGTTCTTGTTCCAAAAATTTGGCTTGTCTCCAAATGACCTTTCTTTATCATGGACATGTATTTTAATGTGCCCTTTGGCAACAAGGGCACGTTCAAGGATAGGTCCCTTTTCCACTATCTCCATAAAAGTGGTGACACAATGTAACCTAAAGTTATGAGCCATGTTGGGATGAGAGTTCTCCACGAAGAGAGTGACCATGTCCTTCTCTTTCAGAGGGGTTTTCATTCGGCTTGCTAGAGCATGCCACCTTTGGAGGTAGCTAGTAAAGGTTTCCCCCTCACGTTGTTTCTCTTTGAGGAGATCTAAGGTGTCAGTGTCCTCCAAATTGAAGGAGAAGTAGGAGACAAATTTTTTTGACAGGTCCGCAAAAGATTTTATGGATCCTTTTTCGAGGGTCATGAACCACTCTAGGGCATTGCTTGCCAGGCTTCGAGGGAACAGGCACAAGAGGTAGTTGTCATTGTGCATAACCTCTTGACACTGGGAGTAAAACTCCTGGAAGTGGGCCTTAGGATCTTTGTTTCCCCTATATTTGTCAAAATTTGGCATTTCAAAATTTTTTAGGGAAGGGGATCAATGAGATGGAGGGATCGAATGGATACGGGCATATGTCTTCGAATTTGAACGATTATTTGCCAGCCCCAGCTTGAAGATCCTTCAAAGCGGCTTTGATTTCCAACAGATCTAAGTTGACCGGTGGTGGGTTGGAGGGATATTGATGATAGGATGATAAAGGATCTTGCTTAGAGAGCATCGGATTGTTGAAGTACAGATTTTGATAGTTGGATGATGACATGCCTTGTAGTTAAGTCGGGGGATTTTGTTGATACCGGGGCTGTTGTTGTGGGGTATAGTATGGATTTGTTTGATAAAAGTGTGGGGTAAGCTGTTGAGGAGATTGGATGGGATGTTGCGTATTGGTTTTTTGGTGTTGAAGGTATTGTTGTGATTGTTGGGAGGTTGCATAAGGTGGTTGTTGATGAAATTGCTGCTGATTATGATAGTAATAGTGCTGAGGAGGTTCTTGTGATGTCAACTGTTGCATGGGCCGAGATGGGGTGTTGTGTTCTGGTTGAGTCTATGGATGTAAAATGGATGCGAGGAATGGGGATATGGTCTGAGTGATAGGTCAAGATAGATTATGCAGGGGTTGTTGCTGATGAGGTGGCTGCGATAACATAGAGGTGTTCTGTAAAGGGGGTTGTTGGGTACCAATCGGAACATTTGGTTGGGACGTGGCTTGTGGAGGTAATTGAGGTGGAATGTTGGATTGATGAAGCTGTTGAGATGTATATGAGAGTGATGGAATATTTGTGGTCCCAAGAGGTGGAAGCAATGTGGTAAAGGGGGTGCCCCCAGCATTGACGGTAGGTTGATTCAAAAGAGGTGGTGTTATTAGCGTTAATGGCGTAGGTTGTGGAACATTTTGTGGCATACCATAGGAAAAAGGATTATTGGGATTAGGCACTTGAGGACCCCCCATAACTGAGATTGGAGCATGTGGGGGGTGGTTAACATGATAAAGAATAGCATTGCCAAATTCAGGTTCATGCCAACCCTCAACTGGAGGAACATTGGGGATGTATGAACCCTCTGGTGCATTTTGTGAACCTTGGGGTACGTTAGATGTGGAGCTCCTATATTTGGATAAGTCAACACCCGAGGGAGGTTTAACACCCTTCTTAATTAGGTGGGCCAAAATCTCTTCTTCATGTTTTTCAAACAGATGGTCAGTCATTTGAACATTGGCGGGATTACTAAAATGTTCCTCAAGCATGAGTTCAGGTTTATTAGCCATACTCTCTTCACCGTGTGGTGAGTTCTAATTTTCGGTGTTGGAGTGCGATGAAGTACCATTATGAGGATCTTGGGGGATGTTGTTAGGATCTTGAGCAATATTTGCACCATTGGTGGGATTTGTATTGTTATTAAGGTCTTGAGACATGTTCACTTGGGAATTTTGAGCTTGTTGTTGTGCCATTTGTTTCTTAACTTGTGATATAGTTTGAACAGGCATGCAAATGTGCTATGGGTGGATTATAAAGATGTTTTTGATGAATGATTCGATTGTGATTGGATTGGATTGGATTTTGACAGGATTGGATTCGCTAGATTGGATTGGATCAGATTTTGATTGGATAGATTGAATTGGATTGGATTGTTAAGATTGATAGGATTGTGTTGGTTGAACAGACGTGATTTGATTGATTGGATAATTTGGTCAAATGATTGGGTTTGATAGATTTGGATGATTGAATGGGTATGATTGGATGATGAAAGATGTGAGAGACCCTGAGTTTAATCAAAGAAATTTACCCTTAGTGACCTAGAGCATTGATTGATTAAGTGGATGATCACGGCACCGAATCCACCTCAAGATAGAAATGGATTGATTTTGGCTGAGGATGATAACTTATGACACCGAATTCACCTCAAGATGGAAGTAAATTGATTTGGGTCGGAGTTAACGACTAATAATCAAATTAAGGTCAATTTGGGTAACCACTTTGTAACACAAGGTTAAGGCGATTTGATTATGGGTGGCGTTTATGAGATATGGGTTTGCTGATGTAAATGGTGTTATTTTTCATGTCCACTAGGTGATGATATGGGCTTTCAAATGGATTTATGGGAAAATTTAAAATGAGCGGATGGATTGAGGACAGTTGTGGAGAATAAATGGGGGTTTAGAATGGTTAAATGTAGGTTTGGAATGATAAGATGGAGGTTTAAAATGATCAAATGGAGGTTTATGGAGGTTTAGAATGACAAAACGGATGCTTGGGATGATGAGATAATGGTTGGGAATGATTAAATAATGGCGTAGAGGCTAAACGGATCCAAACGGGGTGATTTCGAGTGTTTAGGAGGGCAAATTCGCCCCTCTGTAGTAAATTAGAAGGCACAGTCGCCCTTCTACGGTAAATCAGGGGCGCAGTCGCCCTTCTACGGTAAAACAGGGGCGCAGTCACCCTTCTGTGGTAAATCAGAGACTTGGTTTGATGAAAATGACTATGGCAAGGACTTTAAAATGACAATAATAAGGCCAATTTGTCAAAAGGTTTACTGGTTTCTCACAAGAAAACACTTTCAAGCAAATACAATTCTATGATTAGTATTAAGGGTATGGCCAACGTGGTCTTAATCTAGGATGCACAAAGTGTCTAAGGAGTCCTTGATATACTCTCGGTATGTGAGGCACAATCGTGAACACCAGCCCATCACAAGCGTGAGTCGAGAACCCCAGTGAGATACTGAAGGGCTCAGACCAACTCTTCACATCTATTTAGGTATCACCCTAGCTTTAACGCTCTGCCAATTACGATGCAACTGGATTGGGGTACAACTTTCGCTCTCCCCCCTTTGTATACCCCGCTAGTACATGTGGTTGGAATCATCCCTTGGGGTGATGAAATCCCCAAGCAGGTCCCACTATAAAGAAAGCACTAACTATCTCCAACTACTCCCTAGGCTCACACAAAATGCAAGGGGAAAGTGAAAATAGACTAATGCCCCCTTTGGGCAACACAAAAGGATAAACACAGCAAGCAATGAGTATTACTTCCCCTAATTAAACTATATTCTCATATTAACGAAAAGAGCAAGGATAGCTTTAAAAATCTAAGCAAATGGATAGCCCTTCAAGCAAATGTTAATTATTTTATCCCGCTTTCTTCATCAATTTCACAAGAATATGCTACAAAAAGTTAGCAAAAATACCAATATCCTTGCAAGAAATAGTGTTAGGGGGTTAGTACCTGAAAACAACAAAAATCGAAGCTAAAATGACAGTTTTACCTTCCAAAATGTGTTGCTTTGCAGTGACAAGAAGGTGTTGTCGCCCTTCTACAGTAAATCAGGGGGCGCAGTCGCCCTTCTGCAGTAAGTCAGGGGGCGCGGTTGCCCTTCTGTGGTAAACCAGGGGGCACAGTCGCCCTTCTGCAGTAAACCAGGGGGTGCAGTCGCCCTTCTGTGAAAAAAAGTGTTAGCACAATAGGTTTAACTAAGGGGCATAGTCGCCCTTCTGCAGAAAATGTTAGTACATAAAGTTTAGCCAAGGGGGCATAGTAGCCCTTCTGTAGGAAAATGTTAGTATAGAGTGTTTAGCCAAGGGGGCATAGTCACCCTTCTGCAGTAAACCAGGGGGCGCAATCGCCCTTCTGCAGTAAACCAGGGGGCACAGTCACCCTTCTGTGAAAAAAAAGTGTTAGCACAACACGTTTAACTGAGGGGCATAGTCGCCCTTCTGTAGAAAATGTTAGTACATAAAGTTTAGCCAAGGGGGCGTAGTTGCCCTTCTGCAGGAAAATGTTAGTATAGAGTGTTTAGCCAAGGGGGTGTAGTCGCCCTTCTGCAAGAAAATGTTAATTAAAAAATCAGACAAGGGCGTAGTTGCCCTTTTGTAGAAAAATAGAGGGCGTGGTCGCCCTTTTGTGGTTACCAAGAGGGCGTGGTCGCCCTTCTGCGGTCACCAGAGGGGCATAGTCACCCTTCTGCGGTCACCAAAGGGGTGTAGTCGCCTTTCTGTGGTCACTAGGAGGGCGTAGTCGCCCTTCTGCAATGTGTTCCAACTAGATATACCGCCCCTTTGTAGCTGAAACTCCTTGGTTGGCCCTTGATTTTGATGTGCTTTGTATGCTCCTTGATGGCTCTTGAAATGACTAAATGCAAGATTTAACTATATGCTTGAATGTAGATGCAAATGGATGAAATTGATGGCTAGATGAGTGCACAAAATGGTAGCATTTAATTGCAAAATGGCTAAGTCCCCCAAATGCCTTAGAGGATGGGGTATTTATAGAGAAACTTGAATTCTCTAGAGAATTCAATGGTTGGGATTTATCCAACAAGGCCAAGATGAAGGGCTAAGGTGAGTTGAGGACTCACAAGCCCTCACATTTTGACATGTGGAATGTGAGATGGCTAAGGGTGAGATGATGTGTAGGTGATGTGGAAGCGAGGTACATGATGTGGAGGAAGAATAAGTACCTTCCAAGTACCTTGGGGGGTGAGAATATTTCCTCAAAAAGGAACTTCTTGTCCCCAAGTGGGGAGTGAAAATGACATTTGAAGAATTTTGGAAATTCTCAAAAATCTCCATGGGAAAAGAGAAAGTGGTTGGAGAAATAAATGTGAATTAAAAATTCACATTCATAGGAGAATCTAATGGATAAGAGAGGGTCTCCAAAAAGGTGGGAATTGGTCACATGTGCATGAGGTGACAAGTCAAATATTCTAGCAGCCTTGGAAAGATAAAATATGAATTAAAAATTCACATGGGGAGGAGAGAGACCTAGGATGAATAGAAGTGAATTAAAAATTCACATAGGAAAGAGGGCCAATGCCAAGAAAGGCAAATGGAAAGATTGACTAAAAAGTGGTGCTAAAATTGGCTAATGACTTTAATTAAAGTTGTGCAAATACTTGATTATGATAATTAATGGAAGATTAAAGACAAGTGGAAAATGTAGGAGGATGTGACATTAATCCTTGATTAAGAGGGTGCACATCTTAATTATGAATTAATTAAATTAATCCAAATTAGAGATGGGTTATGGAGGATGTGACAAGAAAGAGAAAAGAAGAATTTTAAATTGATTTTAATTCAAAAAAGATTAAAATGACTAAATTAAATAAATTGGTGTATTTATTTAATTTAGAGAGGAGAAAGGTACCAGATAAAGTGTTTAATTGTTAAATTAAATACTTTAATAATCTTATGTGGGAAGTGTAATATTAATTAAATTAATTAATATTGATAGAATTGATGAATAAAGAGATGAATTTGATCATATGGGAGTGATCAAATTTGGGTGTCTACACTTGGATTGTATTTGTTGTAGTTAAGCACCAAGTACAGCTTGTGCTCTCTCTACTTAGATAGGTGTGTCCAATCTTTGTTCATGTGTTCTTGGTTTGATTGCCTCATGTGGCATAGTTTCTTGACACAAGTTGTTGTCCCAACGTGTATCTTTGGTGGAATATTGAGATAATAAATTAGGAGAGTTACCATGCCTTTGATCCAAAAGTCTCAAAGTTTTATCATTTTTTGTTGTATCCAATAATTTGTTTTCAATCTACACCTCAGAAAGGCCTTGGTGCCTCCTTGGAAATTTAGGAGATAAGATTATCGTCCCTTTGTTGTTTCTCGTGATTTACTTTTCATCCTACACCTTGGAAAGGTCTTGGTACCTCCTTGGTAATCCTAAGATATAAATTACCGTAAGGATTATTTGTGTGGATTTTATTTCAGTACAAATCTAGGAGTTCGGAGCCTTCAAATGCATTTTGGAAGACTAATTCAACCAAGTGATCAAACCATCCATTCTCGCTCCTATTTCATCATGCTTTGTTAATCTTGAGGAGATAGGATAGATTAAAAGCCAATTTAGTCATAGTTAAGATCTGCTAAAACTAGAGAAAAGCTTAGCTACGATGCATTGTGTTTATGCACCCTTGTGTCCTACCACTAAGTAAAAAGGATAGGATAGTAGTTTACTTTATTCCTTTCATTTATGCAAAAATCAGCAACAAGAGGGATCTTCCCCTCCCAATTTGAAGAAGCAAACACTACAAACTTGCAATAACTGACTGTTTCCAATAAGCAATCTAGAGGTGCTAATTGAAACGGAAACAATGACGAAGGGGATTTTCAAAAGTAGAAAAATGTTGAAAATATTCTAAGACTGGAAGATGCATGCCTTGCTACAAGAAAGGTGCTACGTGGTCAATGCCTTGGTGAAATTTTCAAGCACTCGTACACGCGGTATGGTGAGAGAAATTGCAACAGTGAACGTGTTCACATCAGCGACAACAGTGATCAACGCAGTTGGCGAAATGGTGAATGCAAAGCACGAGAGGTGAAGGTCTTCACAAAAATTGATGACACTGAAGACAAAAGAGCTCATGCTGGCCAGGGGCGCCCATGAGTTTAAAAGGTCAAATACAGTTATCAAGTTTTTCAAAGATAGTCATCTTCTTCATAATTCTGCTAGCTTTATGATGGATCATTAAGCAAATTCAATAGATTCAACAAATGCCATCAAATGAAGGCAAAGGAAAAAGTTTCTGAAAAATAAATTCATCAAAAATGGCAGCCTAACAAGGGAAAAAGTGCCCTTGTAGCCTAAGGGTACCCAAGAAGAAAATCTACGAGATGCCAACCTTTGGATTGGCAACCCCTAGGCGACCTCAGATTGAGCTTAGCTATGTGACAGATTCAGTAGCTAACTCATGAAACATATCAAATGACATCAGTTGTTGATCATCCGAGCATGTAAAACGGGGGGTAAACTAATGGATATCAAGGTGATCTGTATAGGATCTAGACTAGATTGCAGTATTTAAATGCTTAACTTTTACAATGCTTTTACAATGATTATTCCAAGTTAATTAAATCAAAATTAACTTATGGAAATAACAAAATGAAAGTAATAACAAGGTGATTATAACAGAAAGGAAGGAAATGAGAGAAAGAAAGAGAGAAGAAGAGAAGTGCAAATAGTTGATAACAGAGTTCGTCACGAATGTGACTACGTCTCCGGGTCCACTCCAATAGAGAGACCGATCCGATTAACTCCAAAAATCAATTACAAAAGCACCACCATTCTCCAAGCACTTCGGCAGCGTAACGACACTTTGACATGCAAGAATGACTTGAAAACTCTCCAACAAGACCTCTCTTTCGTCACCTCAGCATCAAGACTTCAACCTGAAAAAAAATTAATCTCCTCTCTCACCTTACACCCCTTTTTATACAAAGAATTTGCTCAAATTGGCCTTTAACCAATTGATTTACAAAATATTTCCCAAATCCACCTTATCTCTCCAAATACATAAAAATCTTCAAAAATCTCATAATCCCCTTTACATAGTAAGAATACTTGAAAAATCCTGCATATAAATCCCCTAAAACATTCTAATCCCCCCATATAATCTTAAATAATATTTTAGCCCTTATTTTGTTGATTCGGGCTTTACAATTTTGGGGGAGTTTGTTTTATTTAATTTAAAATTAGGAGTTTGTTTTAATTTTTATAAGGCATTCGGTTTCCAAAACACATCAAAAAAAAAACCGATGCCACATAAATTTCAAGCGGCTTTGCTGGCCCACCGGTGATAGTATATTTTATCAAGCCGGCGGTTGGGGGTTCAACCCCCACCGCTGGCTTTTAATAGCCACTGCGAATTTTAAATCAACAAAAATAAACCGTCGCCGTTAGTTGTTAGGGTCGCAGATTTTGCGGAACGGTTGGCCGCTGATTTCGTTGGCGGGTAGTTAGGAGTTTGAATCCTATGCCAACCGGGGATACGTTTTTATTCAACAATATAACAAACAAACCGGATTTTTTTTGTTTTTAACAAACCGACTGCCAACGCATAGAGGATGAGAGAGACGCCACGTGGCATGCCAAGGAGGTGCCACGTGGCAAAGCCCAATTCGCTGCTCAAACTGACGTGTCTGTCGACGAAAATGATGACGTGTCTCTGACGTGGCATGCTGACTCGGACAATGACGTGGATCTGACGTGGCATGCTGACTGGATGTTGACTGTGCAGACCCGTACGCTGACTGTGTTGATGACGTGGCGTACGGATGCCAGTGTCCAATCCTGATTGGTCCGTACAAATGCCACATGTCACACTCTGATTTATCCACATCAGATTCCGTACCATATGCTGACGTCATCTGTACGGATGATGACGTCATCACTGTACCTTCAGTCCACAAGTCAAACCTGAAACTTTGACCAGCTGTATCTTGAGCCTCCGATGTCGGATTTTGACGAAACGAACACCGTCGGAATCGTCTCGATGAGCTCTTCGCGATGATGCCAACTTCAAAGATTTTGACGATGCCATTTTTTCGCTTCTTTTCGCCGCGATTCCAGCTTTGACCGAAGGTTTGACTCTATATAACTCACAGCCCACGACTTCGAAGGCTGAAATCACGCCAAGCCTTTTCCGCGTATGTGAGAAAAAAAGAGATACAACAATTTAAAAAATGTCCACCGGATCAGGCCTCCCCACTGAAGACCTTTTGGACCTCCAAAAGTGACATTTACTCTGACATTAAGTGAGGACCTGGCCTCCCCACTTGTCCTGTATCCTCTGTACATTTGAATACCTGGCTCACAAGCACAATAAAGACTGCAACAATATTGTTGAACATAAACATAACTTTATCACTTCCATAAGCATCTACATCCAATGTCGTAGCCACTAACCAACAGAAATTGACTAGCATCAAGCTGAACAACAATGCAGAAATGAAAGAGAATAAGTCAACAACAATTCGATCCTTTACAACAGGAAAATTTATACCCAAGGATTCATCAATGCTTTCAAGCATCATTTTCTCATGCTGTATTGCAAGTGCATCCTGCAACATCTGATCCTGGTTAGCTACTCCAAGTTCATGTGTAGAACCACCTGTACTGATAGACATAAGAGTTAACTCTTTACTTGCATTAATTACCCTCTTTAACTGCCCTGTGTTTGCAAAAGAACGATCAGTCTTAATTCTGTGAGAATGTACAATATACTGAATGCCATTTTTAAATAAGTGATAATGATTCTTTTCCCTATAGAAAATTTATTTTCTGTCATAAAGATAAGGGCTACCAAGCACTATCCCACAGATATCCAATGGAACTACATCAAACTGTACTTCATCCACAAATTTACAGATTGCGAATCTTAAGGTGCATTGTCTTGTTACTTGCAACTTATCATTTTCACAAATCCAACCTAGTGGATAAGGTTTCTTATGTTGTGTAGTTTTTAATCCCAAGTTTCTTACAACACTTTCAGAAATTAAATTAACCTGAGACCACTATCTATGAGTGCATCAATTTTACTGTTCTTAGCAACAACCCTTAAATGAAACAACTCATTCCTTTTTGCATCTTCAGAGAAATCATT
Organism: Sequoia sempervirens; assembly: GCA_007258455.2. Taxonomy (NCBI): domain Eukaryota; kingdom Viridiplantae; phylum Streptophyta; class Pinopsida; order Cupressales; family Cupressaceae; genus Sequoia; species Sequoia sempervirens. Next base: position 45,860,690 of record VDFB02000013.1, on the reverse strand, counting down.
AACTGTAGAAGAAGAAGCACAACTAGCAACAGAAACACCAGAAATAGAAGCTTTACCTTTTAACCCCATAGCTGTTATCTTAGTCTCATCATCTGAATCTGAACCAAGATCCATAACAACATTTGTGGATTTTTCCTTACCCTTCTGTTTCTGATTACGTCTTTGAGCCCACTTAGGCCTTAGTTCAGGATGTAACTTCCAGCAGTGATCTTCATCATGACCTTCCTTGTCACAATGAGTGCAAGAAAGTTTCTCATCCTTCTTGACTGTAGCTGTCTTCTTCCCTTTCCCTGTCTCTGCATTCTTAGAAGATTTCTTTACATCATTATCAAACTTGTCAATGAAAGATCCTTTACCCCTTGACTCTAAGTGTGTAGCTTGAACAGACACTTCATCCAAATTACAAGGGTTCAATACCAAAATGGAATGTCTAAGATAGGAATGCAAACCTCCTATGTACTTCAACAAGGTGTCCTAAGTGTACAAAGGAACATTCAAAGCAATAGCCCTTTTCCTGAATTCATGGGTGTACTCCTGGATAGTTTGACCTTTCCCTTGCCTAAACATTTTCCAGTCCATCATTAACTGCTGCATATGTCCTAGGGGATAAAACTGCTTCTTAAGAGCATTAATAAATTCTGCCCAAGTTAAACTAACTCTACCATGTTGTGAAACTTCTGCCTTAGACTTACTCTCCCACCAAGTTAAGGCTGTACCTCCTAAACGAAGAGTAGCTAATTGGATCCTATCAACATCATCTAATAGGTTCTGGACTCTACAATAAACCTCAATTTGTTGAATCCAATCATCCAATTTTTAGCATTAAGTTCACCACAATATTTAGGCAAATCAAATTTTACATCCAGTTTGATTTTAGGCTTATACCCACTCTTGAAAGGATTAGAAGAAATAGAATGAGGAGAAGATGGAGAAGAAGGAGAAGGAGAAGGAGAGGAGGGAGGAGAAGAAGAAAAGGGGTGATTTGGTTGCTTGCCACCATCTCCATGTTGTTTCCCTTTCTTGTCTTCACGAGCATCTTGCTTCACTAATCTTCTTCCGTTATTCCTTCCGAAAGACTGAAAAATTTGCACCTTTTTCTTCATTGGAACTCCATTCCAAAATCGACACTTTGGAAATGTTCTACGCTTCCCGATCTCAGGATTAAAGTCTTCAAGCTTGCCTTCACCCTTCTGAATCCTGGATCTCGTTAGCATTCAAAAAAAAATAACTGCAATAATAGTCACCCAAAAGCTCTGATACCAACTTGATCTGTATAGGATCTAGACTAGATTAGAATTTAAATGCTTAACTTTTACAATGCTTTTACAATGATTATTCCAAGTTAATTAAATCAAAATTAACTTATGGAAATAACAGAATGAAAGTAATAACAAGGTGATTATAACAGAAAGGAAGGAAATGAGAGAAAGAAAGAGAGAAGAAGAGAAGTGCAAACAGTTGATAACGGAGTTCGTCACGAATGTGACTACGTCTCCGGGTCCACTCCAATAGAGAGACCGATCCGATTAACTCCAAAAATCAATTACAAAAGCACCACCATTCTCCAAGCACTTCGGCAGCGTAACGACACTTTGACATGCAAGAATGACTTGAAAACTCTCCAACAAGACCTCTCTTTCGTCACCTCAGCATCAAGACTTCAACCTGAAAAAAACTTAATCTCCTCTCTCACCTTACACCCCTTTTTATACAAAGAATTTGCTCAAATTGGCCTTTAACCAATTGATTGACAAAATATTTCCCAAATCCACCTTATCTCTCCAAATACATAAAAATCTTCAAAAATCTCATAATCCCCTTTACATAGTAAGAATACTTGAAAAATCCTGCATATAAATCCCCTAAAACATTCTAATCCCCCCATATAATCTTAAATAATATTTTAGCCCTTATTTTGTTGATTCGGGCTTTACAATTTTGGGGGAGTTTGTTTTATTTAATTTAAAATTAGGAGTTTGTTTTAATTTTTATAAGGCATTCGGTTTCCAAAACACATCAAAAAAAAAACCGATGCCACATAAATTTCAAGCGGCTTTGCTGGCCCACCGGTGATAGTATATTTTATCAAGCCGGCGGTTGGGGGTTCAACCCCCACCGCTGGCTTTTAATAGCCACTGCGAATTTTAAATCAACAAAAATAAACCGTCGCCGTTAGTTGTTAGGGTCGCAGATTTGGCGGAACGGTTGGCCGCTGATTTCGTTGCCGGGTAGTTAGGAGTTCGAATCCTATGCCAACCGGGGATACGTTTTTATTCAACAATATAACAAACAAACCGGATTTTTTTTGTTTTTAACAAACCGACTGCCAACGCATAGAGGATGAGAGAGACGCCACGTGGCATGCCGAGGAGGTGCCACGTGGAAAAGCCCAATTCGCTGCTCAAACTGACGTGTCTACCGACGAAAATGATGACGTGTCTCTGATGTGGCATGCTGACTCGGACAATGACGTGGATCTGACGTGGCATGCTGACTAGATGCTGACTGTGCAGACCCGTACGCTGACTGTGTTGATGACGTGGCATACGGATGCCAGTGTCCAATCCTGATTGGTCCGTACAAATGCCACATGTCACACTCTGATTTTTCCACATCAGATTGTGTACCATCTGCTGACGTCATCTGTACGGATGATGACGTCATCACTGTACCTTCAGTCCACAAGTCAAACCTGAAACTTTGACCAGTTGTATCTTGAGCCTCCGATGTCGGATTTTGACGAAACGAACGCCGTCGGAATCATCTCGATGAGCTCTTCGCGATGACGCCAACTTCAAAGATTTTTGACGATGCCATTTTTTTCGCCTTCTGGACGCCCCTGATTCCAGTTTGACCGAAGGTTTGACTGGCTATAACTCGTGCAAACGGACTCCTTTTCGCTCCGTTCGAGTTGCGTTGGAATCAGGACGCTAAGCTCTTTCTGATGGTGCAGATTCTGGAGAAAAATGAGACACTTCAATTTTCACTGAAAAATGTCCACCGGATCACAAGGCAAAAGAGCCCCTACTGCCAGGGGCGCCCATCATTTTGGGCAACCAAATGAAGTTTTCAATAGTTGTTTTCTACAAGGAATTTGTTCAACATCCTTTCAACTTCGTAGTCAATCTAGTTGCTAGCTCACAAGATGTAATGTCCCCTTCTCAACAATGATCAGTGTAGTTGGTCATTAGCGTATCCCAAAAGCCTATAGGCTAGTCGAAAGCAGAAATTAGGATTTGGTATCTTCTAGGAGGATGTTTTAGCATTTTTCAGAGGCTTGCATATTGAGTTTTGGATTTTGGATTGTGGATTCTTTCTAGGATTTTAGAGAGCTTCACAATGACTACATCACTTTACCTCCTGATCTTAGAGACGAATGGTCCTTTGATCAGTTCATGAATCAAAGAAGCAGAAGGAATGGCGAAAGAGTTGAAAACCGTGCTCTTGTGGTTCCTAGAATAGATTATCAATAAGCCCTTAGGAAGGTTACTTTGGCTCACTTTGATGGAAGTGATAAATGTACAACAAGGTCATGGGTTCAGAAGCTAAACAACTACCTCTCACTAAAGACCCATAAATGTCTGAAGAGGATGCCATAAAGTTTGTAACCTAGCACATAGGAGTTTCCCATGAGTGGTGGTACCATGGTTTGGTCACTCTTGGCCACAACTTTATTCGAACTTATGAAGAGTTCACTAACAAGTTGATTGAGAGGTTTGACACCAATGACTCCAAAGTGAAGTTCCATGAGCTTGCACAGCTGAAACAACATGGCTCATTGGATGCATATATTGTTGATTTTCAAAGGCTTTCTGTGATGGTGCCCAACATCACTGAAAGGAGACTTGTATTATTCTTAGAAGGTTTGATGGAACCATTGAAGGGGTGGGTGAAAGCTTTCAATCCACAAAGCCTTGAGGAATCTATCAAGAAAGCAAGAAGCATGGAGTTGTCAGCCCCTAGGCCAAAATTTCCACACAAACCTTTTTCTCACAAGAGAGATAATAAGCACTCTTCAAATCAGCATAAGAAGTTCCCATAGAAGATGTCAGAAGAGCTCTGAGAACAACTAAGAAAAGATGGTGTTTGCTACACTTGTCATGAGCCTTGGTCCAAGGGTCATCGATGCTATGGAAGGGGCAAAGCACAACATATGGAGGCTTATTCTAATGTTGGATCAGAATCTGATTTCTCACAACAGTAGTCTTATTTTGGGGACAACAGGGAAGAAAAAGCTCCAGAAGAGTTCAAAAATGAGCAAGGAGTTGGGGCCCCCATTGCCCAACTCTCTATTTTCCAAAAGAATGAATCTTTTAAGGTTTTTGGTATGCTTGGAGGACATCAAATTGTTTCTTTGATTGACACCGAAGCAACACACAATTTCATTGATGAAGGAGTGGTTGCAAAGAGAGGGCTCAAAACTAAAGAGTTTGAAGGTTTCAAAGTCATGGTAGCGGATGGGTTTCAAATATCTTGCAATCGAAAGGTTGCTAACATGTATTTGCAATTGGGAAATCATGAGGTCAAATATGAATTCTATGTTGTAAGCATTGGAGATACGAATGTTGTTCTTGGAATTCAATGGTTGTGTTCTCTTGGAGAGATCTCTCTAAATCTGCAAACAATGGAGCTCAAGTTTCAATCTGATGGAAAGAAGGTGGTGCTAAGAGGAATGTCCAATGGAGGTCCACGAGGCTGATTTGACATGATCAAGTTGAGTGGCTGCAAAATGCATGATACTACCAGCTAGTCCAGTTGAAACAAAAAGGGACTATCCACCTGATATTCAATCATTGCTCAATAAGAAGAGTAAGGTCTTTGCTGATCTACCTCTTGGGCCACCTCCTGAAAGGGGGACTCAACATGTCATCAAACTCAAAGAAGGGGCCAAGCCAGTTATCACAACCCCGTACCAATACGCTAAGAAGCAAAAATATGAGACTGAAAAGAATATAAGAGAACTTTTGGAGATGGACTTCATTCGCCCAAGCAAGAGTCCTTTTGCTTCAGTTGTTGTGCTTGTGAAGAAAAAAGATGGCACCATCCACATGTGTGTGGACTAAAGTGCACTAAATCAAAGTACAATCAAGAACCGGTATCCCATTCCTAGGATAGATGAGCTCATTGATGAGCTACATGGAGCCAATTTCTTTTCGAAGATTGATCTAAGATCGGGCTACTATCAGATTCAAATGAGGGGATCAAATGTTGAGAAGATGACATTCTAGTGCCATTACGGTCATTTTGAGTTTTTAGTCATGCTATTTGGGTGGAATAATGCTCTTGCCACCTTGCAGTCTTTTATAAACCAAATCTTTCAGAAGCAATTCAGGAAGTTTGTATTGATTTTCTTTGGTGATATTCTCATTTTCAGCAAGACTTGGGAAGAACATCTCAAACACTTGGAGGAAGTGCTAAGCATCCTTGAATCAGAAATTTTGTTTGCCAAAGAGTCCAAATGTGAATTTGGAATGAAGGAGCTGCTCTACCTTGGTCACATAATCAGTGTTGAAGGAGTGAAAGTTGATCATGAAAAGATCAAGGCAATCTTGGATTGGCCACCTCCAAAGAACTTGACAGATTTGAAGGGGTTCTTGGGTCTTTGTGGCTTCTACAGAAGATTTGTGAAAGGGTACTCTCAAATTGCTGCTCCTCTCATTGACCTCACTAAAAAGGGAGCTTTTGTATGGTTAGAGAAGGGGCACAAGGCATTTTTGATAAGTTCAAGAAGTTTATGAGTTCATGTCTAGTTTTGGCTCTACCTAATTTCACCAAACATTTTGAGTTGTAATGTGATGCATCAAGAGAAGCTGTTGGAGCTGTTTTGATGCAAGAAAAATATCCAATTGTGTTTGAGAGCAGAAAATTAAGAGGTGTAGAGAAGACTTACTCCATCTATGACAAATAAATGCTTGCAATCATGCATGCATTGGCTAAGTTTAGGCAATATTTGGTGGGGAGCAATTTTTTTGTCAAAACTAATCACAATAGCCTCAAGCATTTTATGCATCAAAAGGACTTGAATGAAAGGAAACAAAAGTGGGTGTGTAAGCTTCAAGCTTATGAATTTGACATTGATTATGTCAAAGGCAAGAACAATATTGTGGCAGATGCACTATCTAGAAGGCCTCATTTGAACCCACTGTGTGAGCTTACTACTGATGGGAAGGAGTTGTTGCTTGTTGATTATGCCAAAAATCAGTTTGTAACTAGCATTATTGAAGGTACTTTTCATGATGAAAAGTACAAGGTGGTTGATGGTTTGATACACTACAAAGGGAGAATCTTCTTGGTACTTGAACCCAAGCTCAAAAAGAAGATTTTGCAGACTTTCCATGACATTCCGCTTGCTGGTCATCAAGGTTATTTCAAGACCTATAGGCAGATTCAAGAAATATTTTCATGGAAGGGGCTGAAAGAAGAGGTCTTGCGCTACATCAAGGAGTGCCACACTTGCTAAATGAACAAGAATGAGCATACATTTCCAACTAGTTTGCTGCAACCTCTACCAATTACCAATAAAAAACTGGAAATCATATCGATGAACTTCATCACGGGATTGCCAAAGGCTCAAGGCAAAGACTGCATCTATGTTGTGGTTGATAGATTAACCAAGTTTTCTCATTTCTTTTCCATTACTAGTTCATTATCAGCAGCTCAAGTTGCAGATTTGTTCTTTCATAAGGTGTTTAGATTGCATGGGTTGCCAAAAAACATTGTAAGTGATAGGGACAACAAGTTCCTAAGCACCTTTTGGCAAGAATTTTTTAGGTTGAGTGGTACAATGCTTACTTCAAGCACTAATTATCACCCACAAATTGATGGACAAATAGAGGTTGTGAACAAGTGGTTGGAGGGCTCTCTCAGAAACTATGTCTTGGAGCAACAAAAAGCTTGGGTGAGATGGCTTCACTTAGGAGAGTATTGCTACAATTCATCCTTCCACATGTCTATCAGGATGTCTCCATTCATGGCCCTCTATGGATATGAGTCCCTTAGCTTTGTTGATTTGATGTTTGGTGATAGCAAATCCCCTGAAGCCAAGGATATGTTGCAACAGAGTCAAGATATTTTGAAGTCCTTAAAGAACAATCTTCAGATAGCATAGAACAAAAAAAAGTTGTACGCTAATCAACAACGTGTTAAGTGTATATTTGAGGTTGGTGACATGGTCTATCTTAGACTCCAGCCTTACAGAAAATCTACTCTCAAGAAGAGTGGAGCTGAGAAACTCAAGCCATGTTTCTATGGACCATTCAGAGTCATCAAGAGAGTTGGTGTAGTGGCTTACGAGTTGGAGCTACCAACAAGTAGCAAAGTTCACAATGTCTTCCATGTGTCTCACCTCAAGAAGGAACTTTGGCACAATGTTGTTGCTTCCATAGATTTTCCTCCATTGGATGAGGAGGGACAGTTGGTTTTGATTCCAGAGGAGGTCATTGATTCCAAAGAGCACTCTTTGAGGAGAAGGACAATCAAAGAGGATTTGGTGAAGTGGAAGAATTTACCAATTGAGGATGCGACTTGGGAGAATGAGGAGATTTTGTAGCATCCAGACTTGCGATTGCTTGAGGGCAAGCAATCTTGGGGAGGGTGGACTGTAATGTCCCCTTCTCAACAATGATTAGTGTAGCTGGCCGTTAGCCTATCCTGAAAGCCTGTAGGCTAGTCGGAAGCAGAAATTAGGGTTTCCTATCTTCTAGGAGGATGTGTCAGCATTTTTCAGAGGCATGCATATGGAGTTTTGGATTGTGGATTGTGGATTCTTTCTGGGTTTTTTCAGAGAGCTTCGCAATGATCTGACATGCAAGGAATTTGGGAAACTTTTCAAAATTTACTATTTTTAGTAGTGTTTTAGTTGGCAGCAGCACAAAGAGATTTTCACTTTAGGCAATGTAGTTGAGTATTTTTCTAGTTTTGGCTTTAAGGTGCAATTTTGGAGAAATGAATTATTTTAAGTTATAAATGTTATATTTTCACTTTGGAGCCACCTTGGCCTAGTGTTATAGCTTTATGTTGTTTTGAAAAGGGGACTTTGAGGGTGGACACCTCATCTGGAGATTATTGAAATATTTCTAAAGTTAAAATATCCTTGTTGAAGTGGGACGCCTAAAGCAATGTTTTATTTGCATTTTTTATTAAATAATTCTTCTTCATGTGGGGGCGCCAAGTCAAGGAGATAGATGAAGTTAAAAATAAAATGCACATCCAAGTTGGGCACCCTAAAGAGAGGGAAATGGAAATTTGAATTTGGAGACAGAAGGCTATAAATAAGAGCGTTGGGCTCTTCTTTTTTTCATCCATGAAGAATTATAATGAAATGCTACTGAAATGGTGATTGGTTTTCTTCGAGGAATGCATACCTCCTAGCTTGTACTTGGTTTCTTTCTTGAAAGATAACAACTAGCTAAGTGAGAAGGTTGGTCTTTACAATGAAGAACAAGTTGAGCTTATTGTACTAGAGTCTTTTGATGTTTTCTGATGTCTTTTGGTGTGTTTTGTCAGTTTACAGGTTGTTGGTTTGGGTGTGGCTATAGGAAGTTTTCAGTCATAGCTCTTTAGGAAATTTTTGTTGGCTACTGGGTATTGGCTCTTTCACTTCCTTGGCCCAAGGCATCCCTTTGAGAAAGTTTTGGGAATTTATGCTGGATTCTTTGAATTTTAATTGTAGGTCACCCATTTCTTTAGGCCGTACCTTTTCCTAGAACTGTCTTAGACAATATGCTAAAATAATGTCTCATGTTTGTAGCGATTTCAGAGTCATAACTTGGTTTCCATCTCTCTAGGAGTCTTATGCATTTTGTTTCATGTCATTTGGCGAAGTTTTGAGTGAGTTAGGAGCATTTTAGTGTGGTTTCTAGTTGTTGGTCTAAGTTTTCAGTTTGCTGGTCTGTTATATCAGATTGTCTAAAGTTGGAGTTTTGTAATGTCCCCTTCCAGTTAACATCTCTCAGTACTTGAGATTAGCCTATTATGTGGCCCTTGTAGGCTAATATGGAGGATAGAGGGTCTTGTTGAGGCATGGCTTGGCTTTAGATGTCAGAATTATTCAATTTGGCTTTCGTTCGGGGTCTTTTGGACGTCATTTGCTTGACTTACTATTTTTAGTAATTGGACACACTCAGTGGAGCACCCCTGCTATTTTTAACAGTATCATCTGGTCATATGCAGATTCAGTCACTTATCATCCAACTTCAGACGACTTGTCATTTGGACTTATATTGAGGGAGATATTAATATTTATTTGCCAAAATAAATATTAATTTAATTGAAGCTTATATTATAAAGTTCTAATGCAAATTTATGTTACAACTTAAGTGACTTAATGAATGGGTTGACCATCATGAAGAAGGGGCCATATTTCAATTAAATATTATAATTAAATGGGCGTCCAAACTATTGGAAAATTAAAAGTGAAATTCAAAGTTTATTTAAATGATGCTTTTTGAAGGAAATCAACTTGCTTGAGGAGATATAAGGTTTTCTTTGGAAGAAATTCATCATTATTCATATGAGAATCAATTTTAGCCATTTTCTTCTTTAGAGAACAAAGCCAAGGGTTTTAGTTTTCTACTGCATTGGAGAATGAGCCATCTTCAATGTATTGCAATTTAAAGGTTGTGAAATATCAGCTGATTTATCACCTGTCAGTTGAATAGCTTCATTTAGAAGTTATTACAGAGCTTATTGTGAAGTTATTATTTAGGGTTTGATTCAATATTCATCAGGGGAAAGTGATATCTTGAGCAGCTAGTTTAGTTCTTCATCTGGCACATTATTCAAGGTGGTACGGACTTCATAGTTTCCAGTACAAGCCATACTTTACTGCAGCAGAGGCCGTACTACTTCTCTGGACAAAAATTCCTTTCTTTTTTGCACTCTGACTTCACCACAGTGGACGCCTAGCTCTTTGGAGGTATCTGCAACCTTCTGGTGGAGGGAGAAGTCTGTATTTGGATTGGTCGTACATTTTTATGCCTTCTACAGGCAGCTGCAAATAGAAATCAGGTTCTTTAAATATTACGTTTTGCTTTCCTTTTTGGATATTTGTTATCTATTCAGCATTGTAAACCATTTACTCATCAGAATAAAGTCAAAAAAAATTTAGCTATTAGTTGATTTAGCATTTGTAATTTATGTCTTAAAAATTGTACTGGCATCATTTCTTTCAAATCGCATCCTTTCAATATATTGGAAAAACCCTCAAAAAAATTAAAAAAAACAAACAAAACAAACAAAATTTTGCATTCATAGTCAGTAGATGAGGTTGAGAGACACCAGGTCTCTTACAAGTTTTGGGGTGGTTTTTCATATTTAGTGAGTCTTTGAAGTTTGGAGATCAAGTAATAACATTTGCAGCTTCTTGGACAACTTAACTATTGGTTTCTTGTAGGATTTATTCTAATTGTAAAGTTGATTCAGTAGTATTGATCAACTCTTATTTACATTTTGCAAATTTCTTTGTAATTCCCACTATTAGTGGAAGAAGGTTGGCCTCACCACCTTATTTACTTTCTTGTACAAGCATTTCATTCCCACCATTGGTGGAAGAGACATGCCTCACCGTCTTTACTTTTTGTACTACCCGCTAAACAAGTGGAAGGGGTCGGCAAGCCACCCATCACTTTACTTTCCATGTACTTGCATTCTTCATCACGCTAATTGGTTGAGCCATCCAATCACTCCCGTTGAATAAGTGGTCAAGTTGCATTGTAATTTTCTAGCTTTTCAATTTACAAGCTAACAATCCCTAGCACCATATGCTCACACCTCGCCCGTCATTGGGATCTTGGTGTACATTTTTGGTGTAGGGTTACATTTCCAGTGCTGGTTTTGGTTTTATTAACACTGACGGGTGAAATTGTTGAGGTTGTTGCAAAAATTATAAGGGAGTCATTTCACGGGACCTATCAAGTGTTTGGAGATGAAGATCAAGCATAAAATGTTGGAGGAAAAGAAAAATTGAAGGACATGAAGAATTGACTAAGTGTCAATGAAAATGCACCTTCCTAGAAATAGGCGCCCAACCTTTTGGGCAGTCAAATGTTGCTTTTGGGTGTTGTGACTTCTAGGAAGACCTCTTCCATTTCGATCAATCTTCACGATGAAATTGTCAGAACGTTCAATGGAATAGTCAAACCTTCGGCACCAAAGATCAAAGTGGGGCTATTCATGAAGGCTCTCAAAAAGCAAAATGTACCACAAAATGACAAAAGCACCCCTGCAAGCCAGGGGCGCCTAGAAGTTTGAACCTCACAAATCAATTTTTTGAGCTTGCACATATAGTCATCCATTACGAAGTATTTCCAACTTCTCAATGGATTGAACATCCCTTTCCCAAGATTCATCAGTCACCAACAGCTACTAAATGAAGCACAGAGGGTCAAATTGGAGAAATGGAAAAAGCATCCAAGAAATTGGCTAACATTGGCAAAAAAAGAACTCCCTTGGGAAAAGGAGGCCAAGAATTCTAGGCACTAGATTCAGTTTTTAGGATTTGCGACTCCCAAACACACCTTTTTAGAGTTGATCCAACTCTGCAGTGGGTCTGTCAGCAAGACTTGAGGATCAATTGAGCAACTAGAATCAATGATCGAACAGAGGCACTTCAACACAAAAAAAAGGGATAAAAATCTTCAATTCTCAAGACTTGGACACCTAAAGTCAAACTAGGCCTAGGTTGACTTGAGTTCAGATATTTTAAAGCCCCTTCATGCCCAAATGTCCCAAAATAGGTGGAGATGATTCTATTAACTTCCAATCATGGAGGTGATTCCCCTAATCATGATTTGAACACCCTAATTGATGCTTGCAACTCCAAATTGATATTATCAAAGCCTACGCATCCATTCTTCATTATTTCTTGTAGGTTGAAGAGCTCAAACATAAATATTCTCTCTGAATTCATTTGAAGATATGACAGAGGGTATTCTTAGCGTTCTTCACGTTTTCAAGAATAAGTTGCATAGAAGAACAATTTATCAGAATTTACATCTCCAGGCATGATTTTTTGAAGATTTAGAAAGGCAGTTTATAACTTCCAAACTTCTCCCTGTCATATTTCTTCTAGTCTTGTCTTAGATCTTCTTGCATGTCCAAGTAAACGATAGTTATTCACAAATATGACCTTCTAGGTATGATCAACACAATAGTTTCAACAAAACCCACGTGCCAGATTCTTCTAGAAAAAGTAGCCCTGTTGCCCCCTTTTTTAGGGTTTTTGAAAAATAGCAATTTCAAAAAAAGACAAATTGGGTTGGTTTGGCTCTAAAGTTCCTACAATACCCATGTGTCAGATTTTTCCAAAAAAAAAGAGCTTTTGCTACTTCTAAAAACTTCTACCCTGAGAGGCTATTGCATGTCAAAGGAAAATATAGCTTTTTGAAAATCTGACGTTATGGGTCCATCCAGAAAAATATTCCCAACAAAACCCACATCTCTAAAATTTTCATAAAATGTGCCCCTCAGCGAAGCTATTTTTAGTTGTTCTAGAAAGGTTGTTCAAATAGTATCCTGTTTACAGTCAACAATCAAGGTTTTCATAATGCAATTCTTACAGGTTGAATACAAGACCAAAACAGTCTTACTTCATGACTTCTTGAAACCAATTGACACCAATCTACATCGGGCACACCCAGAGGTTAATTTAGAAAAGTTTGAAGGCATAGATCATGGAAGGTAGCTATTCCAATTACAGAGCCGCCATCGATTATCAACATGCTACCTTCTACTTCTAGAGAAAAACCTAGACAAAAGACATGGAGTAACCCTCCAAAAGGTTTCATGACAAGAATGAATACCTTGAGCTTGTGGAAGTGCAGACACAGTTTTAGGACTTCATCCACGGTAGTTTATGCGGTGACCCTGTTGACTATAGGTTGAGTCAGATTGCAACGAGGTTAGCAAAGCTAGATGATGCAGCTGAAAAGAGGCTTCATTTTTAGGATCAAATTGCAAGTGGCGAGGAGATGCTTTGAAGACACATCATCATCCTAAGAAGTATCAGTTGTCCAAACATAGAGACAGTTAACAACTGGTTAGAGGAGTTGATCACTCAAATTGATGGTGTAAACTTCCAGTTGGGACGTTGTACTCCTCCAAAATAGCATTTATGACATAGGAGTTAACTTGATGCCTCTTTCCAAGTTAACTCATTGTAATGTAAACATTATGTAGTAATGTGTTTCCCCATTACCTAAAAGTATTGTCGTGTTTTAGGTGTTTTCTTAGGTAGTCTTGTTTTAGGTGAATTTTAGGAGTACTCCAATTGTTAAGTGAATTACAAAAAAAAAGTCTTGACTCCAATTCCCAACTAATAGAATACCAGTCTATGAAAACTAGATATTCTTGGCTCTCCTATGCCTTAAGTATTCAACATGGTCACCAGACAGAGCCTAATGTTTTACCCAAAATAAATTTTTGCTTCAATAAGGCATTTTGATCACAATGGTCTAAATCATGTAAAATTGTTGTCAAAAGTCCATTTTAGGTCAAACAAAACATAGGCTTTTTGTGGGTTTATTTCAAGCAAGATACTTGCAAATTTCTAAAAATTTGAAATTTAGGATTTCGTATCCCTGCTTTTAGGAAAATCTCTGAAAATAGGACCTTTCCAAAATTATTTGAAAATAATTTTGATAGGATAATTTGACTTCATGATCACACTGGTCAAGTTAAAATCACCAAAAATTTTGTTTTACTCTGGTGGGTATATTTTCATTTTTCAGGAGAAAAGATAGGACCTCTGAGGCCATTATTGGCAGAATGGCCAGTACTAGGTATCGAAATCTTAACCTCGAAAGCTTCAAAGAAGAATCCATGGTGAAAGATGCTCAAAAAGATGCTTCACGATAGAGGGGATTTTCAAAGGTTGAAAAATGCTGAAAATATTCTATTCTAAGTCTAGAAGATGCACGCCTTGCTACAAGAAAGGTGCTACGCGGTCAATGACTTGGTGAAATTTTCAAGCACCCATACACACAGTATAGTGAGAGCAATTGCAATGGTGAACGTGTTCATGTTGATGACAGCGGTGATCAACGTAGTTGGCGAAACGGTGAACGCAAAGCACGAGAGGTGAAGGTCTTCACAAAAATTAATGACACTAAAGACAAAAGATCCCTTGCTGGCCAGGGGCACCCACGAGTTTAAAAGGAAAAATGCAGTTATCAAGTTTTTCCAAGATAGTCATCTTCTCCATAATTCTACCAGCTTTACAATGGATCGTTAATAAAATTCAATAGATTCATCAAACGCCATCAAACAAAGGTAGAGATAGAAGGTGCTGAAAATGAAAGTCATCAAAAATGACAATCTAACAAGGCAAAGAGTGCCCCTATAGCCTAAGGGCGCCCAAGAAGCTAAGCTACAAAATTCCAATCTTTGGATTGGCAACCCCTAGGTGACGACCTTAGATTCAGCTCAACTACGTGATGGATTCAATAGCTAACTCATGAAACGTACCAAATGACAGTAGTTTTTTATCATCTGAGCACATAAAATGAGGGGTAAACTGATGGATATCAAGAAAAAAGAGCCCCTGCTAACCAGGGGCGTCCATCATTCTAGGCAACCAAATGAAGTTTTCAACAGTTTTTTTCTACAAGGCATTTGCTCAACATCCTTTCAACTTCGTGATCAATCCAATTGAAAGCTCACGGGACCTATCAAGCGTTCATAGATGAAGATCAAGCATAAAACGCTGGAGGCAAAGGAAAATTGAAGGACATGAAGAATTGACTAAGTGTCAATGAAAATGCACCTTCCTAGAAATAGGCGTCCAACCTTTTGGGCTATCAAATGCTACTTTTGGGTGTTGTGACTTCTAGGAAGACCTCTTCCATTTTGATCAATCTCCGCAATGAAATCATCAGAACATTCAACGAAATAGTCAAACCTCTAGCACCAAAGATCAAACTGGAGTTGTCGTGAAGGGTTTCAAAATGCAAAATGTACCTCAAAATGGAAAAAGCACCCCTGTAGGCCAGGGGCGCCTAGAATTTTGAACCTCACAAATCAATTTTTTGAGCTTGCACATACAATCATCTGTTTTGAAGTATTTCCAACTTTCCGATGGATTGAGCATCCCTTTCACAAGATTCACAAATCAATTTTTTGAGCTTGCACATACAATCATCTGTTTTGAGTATTTCCAACTACCGAATGAAGCACGGAGGGTCAAATTGGAGAAATAGAAAAAGCACTCTCTTGGGAAAAGGCAGCCAAGAATTCAAGGCACCAAATTCAGTTTTTAGGATTTGCAACTCCCAAGCACACCTCTTCAGAGTTGATCCAAATTTGTAGTGGATCCATCAACAAGACTTCAAGATCAATTGAGCAACTAGAATCAAGAATTGAATAGAGGCACTTCAACACAAAAAAAGGGATAAAAATCTTCAACTCTCAAGACTTGGACACCTAAAGTCAAACTAGGCCCAGGTTGACTTGAGTTAATGTAATGTCCCCTTCTCAACAATGATCAATGCAGATGGCCGTTAGCCTATCCCGGAGGCCCGTAGGTTAGTCGGAAGCAGAAATTAGGGTTTCCTATCATCTAGGAGGATTTTTTTGCATTTTTCAAAGGCATGCACATGGAGTTTTGGATTTTGGATTGCGGATTCTTTCTAGGTTTGCAGAGAGCTTCTCAATGATATGACTTGCAAAGCATTTGGGAAAATTTTCAAAATTTACTATTTTTAGTAAATTCTATTTTTAGTAGTGTTTCAGTTGGCAGCAGCATAGAAAGCTTTCCTCTTCAAGCAGTGCAATGAGTATTTTTGGTTTTGGCTTTGAGGTGCAATTTTGGGAAAAATTAATTATTTTAAGTTATAAAGGTTATATTTTTACTTTAGAGCCCCCCTTGGCCTAGTGATATAACTTCATGTTATTTTTAAAAAGGGGACTTGAGGGTGGACACCTCATCTAGAGGCTATTTAAATATTTCTAAAGTTTAAAAATGGCCTTGAGGAGTTGGACACCACTTTATGGAAGGTTATTATTTTATTAAGTTTCTCATTTGTCTTGGGCGCCAACTTGGAAGGAGGGAAAGTGAATTTAAAATTAAAATAACCTCTAGGAGATTTGGGCGCACTTTCTAGAAGATGTTGGAGAACCATCTCAAAGTCTATAAAAGGATGCACTTTCTCTTTCATTTATCATCAATGAAGAATTTATCGAAATGTTTCCAAAATGGTGATTGGTTTGCTTTGAGAAATGCATACCTCCTAACTTGGACTTAGTTTCTTGCTTGAAATATATCAACTAGCTAAGTGAGAAGGTTGTTCTTTACTCAGAGGAGCAGATTGAGCTCATTTTAATGGATTCTTTGATGTTTTTTCATGTCTTTTGGAGTGTTTTTTCAGTTTATAGGTTGTTGATTTTAGTGTGGCTGAAGTAGGTTTTCATTCATAGCTCTCTAGGCGAATTTTGTTGGCTTCTAGGTATTGGCTCTTTCAGTTCCTTAGCTCAAGGCTTCCCTTTGTGCAAGTTTTGAGAATTTATTGTGGAGTCTTTGATTTTATACTGTAGGTCACCCCTTTCTCCAGGTCGTACCTTTGCCTAGGAATGGCTTGGAAAGCGTGAAAAAATAATAACTCATGTTTGCAGCAGTTTCTCAGTCATAGCTTGGTCACCATCTTCCTAGGAGTCCTTTTCATTTAGTTTCATGTCATTTGAAGTAGTTTTGAGTGAGTTATGAGCATTTTAGTGAGTTTCTTAGTTGTTGGTCTGTAGTTTTTAGTTTGCTAGTCTAATATTTCAGTTTGTAGAAGTTGGATTTTTTGGGGTGGTTTTTCATATTTGGTGCATCTTTGAAGATTGGAGATCAAATAATAATATTGCAACTTCTTGGACAGCTTAACCATTGGCTTCTTGTAGGATTTATTCTAATTGTAAAGTTGTTTCAATAGTACTAATCAGCTCTTATTTACATTTTGCAATTTCCTATTGTATTCCCACTTTTAGTGGAAGAGGTTGGCCTCGCTGCCTTGTTTACTTTTTGTTTAAGCATTATCATTCCCACCATTGATGGAAGAGACAGGCCTTGTCGTCTTTGCATATTGTAATTGGGTCAACTTGCCACCCTTCTTTACTTTTTGTACTTGCATTCATATTATTGATCGACTGTGCCATCAAATCACTCCTGCTAAATAAGTGGTCGAGTTGCATTGTAATTTTCTAGCTTTCAGTTTACAACCTAACAACCCTCGGCGCCATATGATCACACCTCACCCGTCATTGGGATCTTGGTGTACATTCTTGGTGTAGGGTTACATTTCCAGTGCTGGTTTTGGTTTTCCTAATGCTGACGAGTGAATTTGTTGAAGTTGTAAAAATTTGAAAAAATTATCAGGGGGTCATTTCAGTTAAGATATTTTAAAGCCCCTTCATGCCCAAATGTCCCAAAATAAGTTGAGATGATTCCGTTAACTACCAATCATGGAGGTGATTCCCCTAATCATGAGGGACGCCCTAATTGATGCTTGCAACTCCAAATTGATATTATCAAAGCCTAGGAATCCATTCTTCATTATTTCTTGTAGGTTGAAGAGCTCAAACATAAATATTTTCTCTCCAAAGTCATTTGAAGATCTCACAGAGGGTATTCTCAGCATTCTTCATGTTTTCAAGAATAAGTTGCACAAAAGAATAGTTTATCAGAATTTACATCTCCAGGCATGATTTTCTTGAAGATTTAGAGAGTTGGTTTATAACTTCCAAACTTCTCCCCCTCATATTTCTTCTATTCTTGTCTTAGATCTTCTTGTATGTTCAATTAAATGGTAGTTATTCACAGATCTAGCCTTCTGGGTATGATCAACACAGTAGTTTCAACAAAACCCATGTGCCAGATTCTTCCAGAAAAGTAGCCCCACTGCCCCCTTTTTTAGGGTTTCTAGAAAAAGTCACAATTTAAAAAAATAGACAAACTAAGTTTGTTTGGCTTTGAAGTACCTACAATACCCATGTGTCAGATTTTTCCAAAAAAAAAAAGCTTCTACTGCTTCTAAACACTTTTGCCCTGAGAGGCTATTGCATGTCAAAGGAAAATACATCTTTTTGAAAATCTAACATTGTGGGTCCATCTAGAAAAATATTCCCAACAAAACCCACGTCTCAAAAAATTTCATAAAAAGTGCCCCTCGACGAAGCTATTTTTAGCTTCTCCAAAAAGGTTGTCTGAACAGTATCATGTTTACAATCAACAATCAAGGTTTTCATAATGCAATTCTCATGGGTTGAATACAAGACCAAAATGGTCTTGCTTCATGACTTCCTAAAAATGGTTGATACCAATCTAAATCGGGCACACCCAGAGGTCAATTTAGAAAAGTTGGAAGGCATAGATTGCGGTAGGTAGCTATTGTAACGTACTAACCCTTTCATAAAGTAAAAATTTCTTAATTTTACACCAATAAGTAATGGTAATAAGTAATAAAGCCATTGTAATAAAAAAATTCTTTTCTTTTATTTATAATTTCCAAACATGATACAAACATATTCCAACATGTATTCCTTTTCTTTTCAAATATACATCAGAGTAAGAAAGCATACAAATACATACATAGCTCATGGAGCTTTTCAACAAATAGTAGTAAGACAGTCTAGATTCCTTCCTTTCAAATCTTGGTTCTTTTGTTGTTTGTTGTGGAGGAGAAGCATCATGTAGGTGCTTTTCCGCCAACCACATACTTTTAATGCAATCCCCCGCATATCTATCATTCGATAAATAGCCCTTCCCTTCGACGAAGAGATTGGTAGAGTAACCGATAACAACAACCAACTGAGCATATTGTTATGTCCTACATAACTAAAACTTGTAATCCCATAATCTCGAACTAGCATGTAATAATGGATCATGGTGAACTGACAGTGTAGTCTCAAGCATCACACAATCTAAGTGGAGTCTCGTACATTGCACTACTTTGGCCAAAGTGTTATATTTAGTAAACGACTGAGAGTCATCTATCACATACACTACTCAAGGCTGATTTGACTTAAGGCTATCTTACACTATGCATAGATATTGTCCTTCATTAGATAATTTGTCATCCTAGACTAACCTACATTATTCTATTCTACTTGAAATGAATATAATTAACAAGTACACAAGCCCCCTCCCATATTGGATTATCTTTCCTAGGAGTAACACAAGCTTTCCTAGTTAACTTAATAACTTAGTTGGGTGTACCTCAAGTGACTCTTGCATTCAATCAAGCCTAATAAATAATATCTAATGCAAACAACATTCTCCTATTATGGAGACGGGAGACCTTTACAAACAATGTATAACATAGCTAGAATGCTTCATTTTCCCTTTTTCAAAAGACAAACATATTCACTTCCTATGCACAAAAAAAAAGTACTTTTCAAGCAGCATAACAACTCTTGCAAATAAATAGTAGAAGAATATCCCATGCCTGTATATGCTTTTCCCAAATTGATGACAGTGCAACCTTCACCTATAGCTCAATCCAGCTGCTCAAATCAATTCCCAGTATCTCAGAAATTGACAACTCTTCCAAAATTCCCTCTTTCCACACTCAGGAATAACTAATAGATAATTATGAATTCCTTTGGTAGAATATGCCTTTCTCAAAGGTAATAGTGAGCTCACAAAAATGTCAATACTGGCTGAAAATTATGTTCACTCAGAATTGTGAAGAATGAATATAAATTAATGCACAGGATGTTACACAAATGATGATCAAGGCAATCATAGGACAATGCTCAAGGTAATTCAAAAATATTGAATGTGATAACACAAGAGACAATGATAACAATGATACCATTCAAGAGAGTTGGGCGACTGTTAATAGAGAGCCCGGCCTTCAAAACTCCTATATCCATGGCATGTAAATTGACACCATTTCCATTTTGAATTGTTCAACCTGGAGGTGGCACCAACTTAAGCCTATACTCAGTAATGAACATGGTGAATCAACTTCCAAATTTTCCAACATTAAGAAGACTATTTCCAAAAGCAAATAGAGAAATTTGCAAATCAACACCTACAGAAAAATGGTTACAGAGGTGGCACCAAACTTGTGAGATGGCAGAATTTTCATATTCTGAGAAGAAGTCAATCATATTTTCTTAACACATACCCAACATCGACTATTTTTAGGGTTGAGTCGATAAGAATCATTTACTGTGTTGAATTAAGTCAAGCTTCAGATATCGACTAGGTCAAAGCCACTAAGATTTAAACACATTTCTTGTTCATCCTTGTGTATTCCATCAGCAAGTGATGTGCGATTTTCCACAAAATTGTGTTTGTTTCAAAATCCGAATTTCCTCTCATTAAACTATATTGGCATAAATTAAGCCAAAGTCTAAATACGTGAATTGAAGTCTTTATCAAATCGATTCATTTATTAAATCAAAATAATTCAATTTCCAAAGTTTCAAACTATATGAATGATATATATATATATAATGTCCCCTTTTTAGCGTGATCCTGCTTTATGATGGTTTAGCCTATTCTTGGCCCTCGTAGGCTAACATAGATGGTGAGAGGGTGCTTCTTGGCAGAGTCGATTTCGGAGTTCAAATGGCTTGATGAAATGAGGTGTATTGCATAAGTTATAATGTTTAATTATTATTAAGGTAACTTTAATAATAATTAATATCATAAGTATATAAAATGACGTTATATTGCACTTTATAATTTAAGGGTCCATTAGTTATAAAAAGGGGGCCATTTCAATTAATTACTTGGGCGCCTATTTCAAGATCATATTTTAATATTTTCCAAAGTGCAAACTTAATATTAATTTAAGTGATTCAATAAAGCAAAAGGGAGGGAATCAAACTTTTTATGAGAAGTATATAAGTTGCCAGTAAAGAAGGTCGATCCATTCATTGAACATTTGACTTTGTTTTTGGCGTGAGTTCTTGGGATTTGAGTTTGAGACCAAGAGTTTCAACATTTCAGCATTGGAGAATGAAAACTCTTCAGTGTTTGTGCAATTTTGAGGCTACCACCTAAGATTATTGCCTGAGTGTGGGCCTCATCCAGGAGTCTAATCTGAGCATAAAAGAGAAGTTTACATCAAAGTTTGAGCCATATCAGAGAATCTATTCAAGGGTTTCAAGTACATTTCTTGTGAAGAGAATAATCATCAAAAAGGCTGCCATCATTAATCATTTAGCAAGCATTACACTGGCTGTATTATCTGACTATAGCAGGTCGTACATCACCTTTCCCTAGGCGAGTTTCCTTTAAGGTTGAAACGCCTTTGCTTCTTGATGCCTTTCATCTCTATATGAGGCAGCTATGCTTGTGAAGGGTTTTGGTGGAGGTTTTAAAGTGGAGAATTCATTATATGCAGCAGGTCAAACTCTTAATCAGACTCAGCAGTGGCTGCCAGTAATCAGGTTTTTCATATAATAATATTTCTTCCCTATTGGGAATGCATTTGATTTGTAATACCCCTTTGAAATAAGTTGAATAAAAGATATTTGTTTGCAGCGGTAGTTTACTTTTTTTTAGTTGAGTATTTCCTTCAGTTTCTTTTATGCCTGGCATTACTTTTCAAAAATACAAAAGCATATATATCTCAAAACACACAAAAATCATAAAACCAAACAAAACAATAAAGCATATATATCTCATTCAGAAGTTCAGGAAAATACAATTGGGGAGAACCCAGGGTTCTTACAATATATATGTATATTAATATATAACTTAAATATATATATATGTATATAATATTTAATATATATTTACATATATATATATATATAAACGAAGGCAATAATAATATAATATCCACATTATACAGGATGTGTATGCATATACATATATATATATATACCTATATATTCCTCTATGTACACATATGTGTAGGTATACCATATCGATGCATCCGTATGAGCATATCCATTTGCCAACGTACGCTTGTATCAATATGTATATACATATGGATACGTGTATATACTATACATACATATATATATATATATGTGTGTGTGTGTGTGTGTGTGTCCACATCCAATTCACTTACATCCATTTATGTTACCATCATATTCATAGGTGTGTATGTGTGGTATATCTATAGATATGCATATATGTGTCGATAGATCCCCCTGACACGCATGTGCATACATATAAACATACTTCCACCTACATCCGACCTATCCATATGATCGTAATATCACAAGATAAATCTCAAAAACCACACAGATAAACATCACTTGCAAATGCATGCAGAAGTAAACAAGACTCCTACGCAAACATGCAAGCTAAGGATGAATTACCTATAACCCACACAAACTGACTCAATTCACTCAATCTAAGTTGGTGTGTGTATGCTCAGATAGTTTAATTTACCGGTTACCCAACCAAGATCTTCTCCTGAGTGATACTTCCCCTCCACCTAGAGGAATGGTACATGTACCTACATCCACTAACACATGCTCATGACAGTCAAATGTTCATAACATATGAAATATACATAAACATCTCCAAAGTTAGAATACTCACAATTCAATAACCTTCTATTCACATAAATGCAATATTTCACCAAGGATAACATCAATTGAAGTAACATTAAATGAGACAATCATCAAATGTGAAAACATTCACATTGATAACAAGGAAAAACATACTTTATTCATCTTTAGAATTCTCATTACATAAATTTTACCCTATGCAGTAATAGTAAATAGTAACTATAAAATCGGGGTGTAACAACTATTCCAATCATAGAGCTGCTACTGGTTATCAACACGCTACCTTTTACTTCTAGAGAAAAACCCAAACAAAAGACATGGAGTAACCCTCTAGAAGGTTTCAGGACTAGAAGAATGAATACCTTGAGCTCACGGAAGTTTATGCGGTGACCCTATCAATTATAGGTTGAGTCAGATTGCAGCCAGGTCAGCAAAGCTAGATGTTGTAGCTGAAAAGATGCGTCATTTTCAGGATCAAATTGCAAGTGGTGAGGAGATGCTTCGAATACATGTCATCATCCTAAGAAGTATCAGTTGTCTAGATGTAGAGACAGTTAACAATTGGTTAGAGGAGTTGATCACTCAAATTGATGAGGTGTAAACTTCCAGTTGGGACGTCCTACTCCTCCAAAATAGCATTTATGACACGGGAGTTAACTTGATGCCTCTTTCCAAGTTAATTCACTATCCCACTAATTGTGCATGTCAATTTTGGAGTCACTTTTTTATATTAGAGTTCTCTTTTAGTTTAGAATCAATTAACTGAAGTAGACTTTCAATTAACTGTTAGGTTACCTACTTTTTGACATAAGAATAAATCTTGCAAATTGGCAAGAACTCATTGTTAACTCAAGGAGACTTTAGGGTTGCCTAATCCTTTGAGCTTCTATAAATAAGAGCCTTTGCTCATTGTATTTTAACTTTAATTCACGGCAGTAAAAGGTTGAGCTCAAAATCCTTCGACCTTGTTTGCTTAGTATATGTTCTTGAATCGTATTTGTTATAGCTAAACGTTGAGCACAACTTGCTTAGTATATGTTCTTGAATCGTATTTGTTATAGCTAAACATTGAGCACAACTTGCATTCTTTCTATTCAGATAGGTGTGTTCAATCTATGTTCATGTGTTATTAGTTGTTCGTTTTTTGTGTGATTGTCTCTTTCACACTAGTTGTTGTCCCAAAGTGTAATATTTGATCGAAGTTAAGATAATAAATCAGGAGAGCCACGTGCCTTTGAACCAAAAGTCTCAAGATCTGTCATTGTATGTTGTTCCAAATAATCTTTCTTTCAATCTACACCTCGGAAAGAGCACTATGCCTCCTTGGGAATTTAGAGAGTAGGATTATCATTATATGTTGTTTCTAGTAGTCTACATTTCAGCCTACACCTCGGAAAGAGCATTGTACCTCCTTGAAAATCCTGAGATCTAGCCTACTGTTTGATGATTACTTGCATGAGTTCTATTTTGGCATAAATCTAGAAGTTCAGAGTGTTCAAATACATTCTAAGAGACAGTTCATCTAAGTGATCAAACCATTCCCAAATAGCTCCTATATCCTCTTGTTCTATTTTTCTTGAGGAAATATGATAGATTAAAAGTTAGCCTAGTTGTAGTTAAGATCTGCAGAAACCAAAGAAAACCTTAGCTGCAACGCATTATGTTTTATTACCCTTGTGCCCTGCCACTAAGTAAAAAAGATAGGAACCTAGTTCACTTTACTTTTATGCAACCATCAGCAAAAGAGGTAGCTTCCCCTCCTAATTTGAAGAGCAATTAATTATATGCATAGCTGTCTGTTTCCAATAAGCGCTCCAGAGGTGCTAATTGAAATGCCAACAAACCACAAACTGGAAGGCACACAGACTAGTGAGGACCACTTTTCACTAGGTTAGCCCCAAAGACAAGGATGAGAAACACACTAGGTCTACTAGGTGTACCCATAACAAGGTAAAAAAAATGAGAAACACACTAGGTCTACCTAGTGTGTACCCAC
The DNA here is from genome assembly GCA_007258455.2 of Sequoia sempervirens. NCBI lineage: Eukaryota > Viridiplantae > Streptophyta > Pinopsida > Cupressales > Cupressaceae > Sequoia > Sequoia sempervirens. The sequence continues at coordinate 45,836,239 of VDFB02000013.1, read as the reverse complement.
AAACAACCATAACAAGAGTTATACTCCCTAATAACCTTGATAAGGTGCCACAAAATTATCAAGATGCCATGTCAATGCCACGCTAAATTCAACTCATGTGAGAAAAGTGAAGCAAAAATTCCAAAGTCACCTCAGGGGATGCACAAACAACAATGGGACAAGGCTAAAAACTTGAGGGATGTTTTATCAATACCACCACAAGAGATTATTTACAAATATAAGAAAGGGACTTTGCTTATCATATAAAAGGTCACACCTTAGGGGATATTACTCATGAAATCACCACCAAGAGAGGACAAGTCATGGAAAAATAAATTTGTCTTAGGGAATACTAGCCATAGCATTACCACCAAGGGAAATGTTGTATGCTAAGAAATGTCGCACTCTTGAAGGATATCAAGCCCAATATCACCACCAAAGAGACACTCAGATAGAATTAAGAAGGCCACACTTTGGTTGAAAAGGTCATACTTCCTAGGAGATGTATGCTATGATCACTAAGAAGGGACCATTTTCTATGCAAACAATGAGCAAGGAACTATATGCCCCCCCCCCCCCGTAAAATGTCAACATACTTGCTATGTAGGTATTTTAAGGAGAAAGAGAGGAATAGGGGATCCTTGAAAAGAATGCATGCCTCCCCAAAACAAGTTATCTTTTCCCTCCAAGAATAGAGATGAGGGAAACCACACCAATGACCATCATGTTGCTGCTATGAAAATTATGGTTGCACTTAAGATTGTACCACCATGAATGGAAATGAGGAAGACACGTAAAGCTACAAATGCCACATAGTGATGAGAAATATGATGGGATGAATATCATTATTGACTAGAGGAATTAGGTGTATCAACACAAGGAAGAGCACCACAATCCCTAAGATGTATTTTATTACTCAAGGCCTTACATTCATTGGTAGAATGACCATGCACTCGATGATATGCACAAAATGAATTTTTGTTGTAGAATTTTTTTCATGTTCTTGGAGGAAGAGTAATCAAGCGGGCTTTGAGAAGCCTCGACAAGATATTCTCTTGATCCAAAGTGGGTTTCATTTCTTTCTCTTATGAAGAACAGCTTTCTTTCTTATCACAAGATGTCATACACACATAAGATTCTTTAGGTTTAGATTGTGAGACTTTTGTACTCTCCCGTAAAGGAGGGTGTAAAATCTAATGAACCCAAATCATCACTAAAACATGTATTTGAAGATGAAGCAACATCATTATCATTATTTACATTTGTCTTATAAGTTTTTTTCATGATGACATTGACATTAAGCAAAGGTTTCTTTGATGCTTTTGTTTCTTTCGAAGGACAATAATGTAATGTCCCCATTTCTAGCACTATGCTTTCTAGTGACTCTTAACCCATTCTCGGATTCTTCTAGGCCAGTCAGATGTAGAATTAGGGTTTCTAGCTGTTTGGAGGCCTCTTTTGTGGATTCAGGGGTTTGCATGTTGGAGTTTTGCAGTTTGCTTTATGGATTCCTTCAAGGACTTCATAGAGCTTCAAAGGGATGTGGCATGCATTTCAATCAACAGTTTGCATGCAGGATTGGTTTATGGATTCTTTTTTAGTTTTCAGAGAGCTTCGCAGTGGTATGGCATGCATCTGCATCTGACAACCCTTTCCGGACTTAGTATTTTTAGTAATTTGTGATGGTTGCTCAGTTTGTGCTCTAACTGAGTTTGGAGTCACTATTTTTAGCAACATGCTATTTATAGTAAGTGCTATTTTTAGCAATTTAGTGTTGGGGTTTCCAAAGGGGTTTCTATTTATAGCAATGGCCAATTATGATGTTTGTTATCTTCAGTTGGTCACAGTGTTCTTCAGTGGTCCTCAGTTTCACTCAGTTTTGGTGTTTGGTATATACTTACTATTTTTAGCAGTGTTATTTATAGTAAGTCATCTTTGGGGGAGTTGGTCCCAAGCTAGTATGTACACAATAGTATTATTTCTCAATTGATTTTTGGAGAGCCTAAGGTTACAGTGTTTAATAATTGATTAATTCATTAACTTAAGTTTTTTTATAAAGTTATTTTATAAACTTAAGTTGAGGGGTGTGTGATCATTCGAAAAAGTACTTTAAGCCTAGATAAACAACTTAAAGTTGTTTTTAAATATTTATTAATATTATATTCCTCCATGAAATGGATACCTAGGGAAGGGGGAGATATATTTTAAAATGTTTAATTTTTCAAAAGAGGAGAAGGGTGTGGGTTTTAGAGGAAAATGAAGAAAAGATTGAAGTCCATTGCCCTAATTCTATTTAACTCCATTTTGGCTCTCATTTTCATATCTCTACTTTGGCAACATAACAAAATGCTACTAGATTTCTTCCAGATTGCTTGGGGTGCAAATTGAGGATGGAAACTCTCTTTGTATGGGTTGATTTTGGTGGTGAAATATCCACCCTAGTCAAATTGTGAGTGATTCCACAGCAGGGATCATATAGTGCTTCACGGAGTTCGATCTTGGTGATTGAAAAGAGAAGATTTATCAGTATTTTTGAGGAGTTTTTGGTGTGGTTTGATTGCTTTCAGTTTGGTGTGGCTTTTTGAAGATTTTGGTGTGATTTTATTCAGTTTCTAGGTGCTCCAGAACATGGACCTGAACCTGGTTTTTGGCTCATAACTCTAAGTTGGAAGGAGAATTCAAAATGGGTATTGAAGCAATGGAAGACCTATCTCATGGTGATTCCAAAGAGTATAGGATTGCATTTTTGGGTTGAGAATTCAATTTATTAGAGAGGATAGACCCTTTTAAGGACACCTCAGTCACAGGATAAACCCCAGTTTATGACCAGCAAAGGTGTGCTTTCTATTGTTTAATGTTGGTGACTGAATTTAGTGGCTTGGAAATTGGAGAAAAGATGAGTTTGATTGCTAAGACCTTGAAGATGATCGATGCCCAATATTAGAACTTCATTGCTGCTGATACAAGTCATTACTAGGTCTTCAACCTTCTATATCAAGTCTGATATCTCCATGTAATAATCTAATTACAAACTGAAAATGAATGTTTATGATATTTGTTGCAATCTCTGTTTAAAAGGAATTGTTCTCTAGAGTTTCTTGTTCATTGCAATCACTTCTTATGCTATATACATCTGCAAAAACATGTGAAACAAACACAAATAATTCATTGAACAAAACAAACCAGCATACAAGGGTTTTCAAAAAAAATCAGGGGTGTATGTTACAAATAACCAAGACCTCTTATTTCTTGCATTCTAGGCTCTATAGGGACATAGATACCTTGTTCTTGTACACCATATCATTTTTCATTATAACCAAGTTGTTTTAAAAGTTCATAACCTCTTCCACTAATGACTTCACAAAAGATGATGGTAGAACTGTTGTGTGGGATGAGTTCGCTAAAAAAGAGCAAGCTGAAGGAAATACTAGTGGTGTCTTTGAATCGGCTTATGACTACTTTCCTAGTGATGATGTTTATAATGATTCAGATGAGTTCATATCTAATCATGTTGAAGATTTGGTGAGGGATAATTCTCTACTTGTTGTTGACCCAACTTACCAAGAGTTTCAAATGAAGAGTTCATAAAAAGTAACCAAGAAGATCTCCTTGTTATGCATGGGATTGCTAATGATGAAATTAGTAACATACCTACTCATCATGGGTTCATTGAAGAGAAAAATGATAGAGTTTTCCAAACAGCTAGCATTGATGACCCTTTACTTCATTACAGTGTTGGTGGCATGGGTGGTCATGGGTTCTACTATCAAACTAAGCCATTGGAGAGAGATACTTATGAAGATATCAATTTAAGTGAGTTGGGAGGTGACCTATTCAAAGAGTCAACACCCCAATAGGAGTACAAAGAGCACTTTCCTTCTGATAATAACAATCAATTCATTAGCATTTGGGATCCGGGTGTGAAGGCACCTAAGGATGATGGGGAACTTGTGTGGGATGAATTTCCCTTTGATCCTGACAATGTTCAAAATTCAGATTACAATGCAAGCTATGAGATTTCCATTGGAGGAGATGATGTCTTTGATGAAAAAGCTTGTTTGGCAAAGCTCTGTAATGACCCCTTTGAGATGGTTGCAGCCACTAAGGAAGAGTATGTTGCTACTAAAGCTTTTAGAACAATGATCACTAATGATTCATTGATCGAGTTTGGCGCTGCCTTCTCGTCTGATCAAAGTGATAGTGAGGTGGAAGCAGATTTAGAAGTTTATAAGGTCCCTGACATTGAAGAGCTTGATGGTGTTCTTGAGAAAATATCAGATTTATTAGTGCACGGAGCTGATCATCATCTAGGTGTTGAGCAATGTCATCACATGGATGGTGTGGGGTGTGAAATTAGGGACAGCCAAGGGGTCATTGGAAACAGGGATGGAAATTATGATTGTAAGCAAAGGCCTGAAGAACTAGTGGAGTCTGATCCTATTTATGATATTGAGTATCTTCAACTTGTTGGTGGTGAAAAACAAGAGTCTTGGAGCAGCTATGAGGGCATCAATGATAAGAATCAAAGTTTTTATTTTTAATTACATCCTATCAGTAGTACACCACCATTGCATACTTATGGATGGAAATATCAATACATGGTACCCGTTGAAGATGAAGTTCAAGCTCTATCCAGATTTGACCGTACACATAGTTTGATTGAAGAACTCTTAGGGAAGGTTCAGATTGAGGAGACACAAGGTGGAGTTAGGGGTGGAGTCACCTTCCCTAAGTTGCAACTTGTTAAAGATTCTTTCGAGACTATTAAATCAAAGTATTTACACTTGATTAGAGATTGAGATTATGCCTTTGAATTTGCAAAGAAGACCATTGATGCTTTCCAAGGAAAGGAGAGAAAGGTTGATGAGCTTACTCTTGATCTTGAGTCAACAAAAGATATGTTAGAAAATACTCACGTGGCATTAATGGAGGTAGAAGAGTAGCTAGCTGATTTCAAACTTTTGAGAGAGCAATAAAATGAGCAAAGAGCTAAAGAAATCAAGCAAATGATTAGTGAGCTTGATAATCTTCGAGAGGAGTTTGATCTAGAGAATTTCACAAGTAAATTTGAAGTTGCATGTGCAGATTTAGACCAACAAGTAGGGATTGAATGTGAGAAAGGAAAAAGACTTCCATATCATGGATAACCCTCTCTTTGAAGTTAATGCCAAGGCAACTTATGATAATCCCTTCTTTAATATGGAAGATGAAGCATCAAGTGACTATAGCACAAAATGGGATCCTGATGAAGTTTCCATACACAATATGAAATGTGGGTTTTAGCTTATTGATGATTTGCTTGGAAATCATAAGGGAGATTCGCTCCTTGCAATTGATAATCTTCCAAGAATATTTTTTGATCAAGAATGCTTAAGTAGGATTAAGGATGTAGTACTTGGGAAGTATTGAATCATAGTGACTTCTACGATTTAAACATCAAGATGTTAACAAAACAAGTTTTGGTAGCTGCTGGAAATTTCATGATAGCAACAAGGAGTGAAGAATTTAGACTTGTTACTCTTGAATTATTGGAGAAAGAAGGACTAAAACAAATTGATTACTTTCTTGGCAATCCATCCCTTGGGTGGAGTGATGCTTTGGCTCATTCTAGTCCATTTTTGGAGTTGTATTTGAAGACAATGATTATTCCATGCTCCAATGTTGTTGAAGTTTTCATGGTTAGGCTTCAGGGGTTCACTAGAGGAGGCACCAATTTCTTGAGTATGAACTTGGTTGTTACTGACACTTGGGGATGTGTTGAGTATTCTTTCTGATGTGTTGGAGATCACTTTCGGCTGGGTATCCATGCTTGGGATCCTCAACGTGGGTTGATGAGGCTTATTACATGTGGAAAGAAGGATCTTTGGAGGGATAAGGATCAAATTAATAGATTTTTTGGTATTGTCCCCTTCTTCACCAGATGGTTCCTTTTGCTCATCAACTAGTGGATTGGAAAGATATTTTGAGAAAAGGATGGTTCTATGAGGAGTTGGAGTCATTAGAGAGGATGTTTCTAGCCTTAGATGTGAGCAGATGTGTTATTTTGGATGATAATTTCTAGTGTTGCAGCAGTGTTTCATCTTCTTGGATGTTGAATTTCCTAGAATCAGATCTCAAGTCAATCATTCCAGATGTGGTGGGCAGTTGGTGTACTCTTTTTCAGACTTCACAGTCTCCTGGCAGGACTAGTTTATGGTCTCAAATGAGAGGTATGTTGTGTTGGGGCAATTAGTATCTGTTTTTGGGAAGTGTTCAAGCTCCAACCAGAGGGATTTCCTATACACTCTCTTGTACTTATGATTGGGGCGGAAAACCTCTGCTTGTTTTGGTTCATCATTTTGAGGCACTTGGAGTGGGAACTATAAGAGTTTTCAGAAGTCTTTATGGTTGTATATAAATAATACAGAGGAGGCATAGTAGATCCATGTGGAGTTATGAGGATGAGTTTGTTGAGCTCTTGCAAGGAATTACTTTCCTCTCTGCAAGAAGCTTTGGAGAAGTCACATTTGCGGTCATGGCTTTGTCAGATACCATATGGAAATATGCTGAGGAGTTTGATTTTGAGTTGAGTAGATTATCTTTCCTATTGCCCAGGTTGGTGATAGACCGTGGAATTGTTGGTATTGATTACTCAGAGTCTTTTGGGCATGAGATGTTGCATGGTATTGATTTCAGTCCCTCCAATTTCTTCAGCTTGAGTTTCATGGATGGTAACATTTTGCGGTTACGGGGGAGGTTAGTGCAATTTTGGCACAAGGGTTTCACTTATGTGATCAAAGTGGTGCAGTATCAACATGGTTGGTCCTTCCTGAGATGGACATGGGACCCAAGGATCCTACTATTTTTGGTGCGAATCAATTTAAAGTTTTATAAAGTTGTGGTGGTATTGGTTGAGGGCAAGCAATATTGGGAAGGGCGGACTATAATGTCCCCATTTATAGCACTACATTTTCCAATTACTGTTATCCCAATCTCAAATGCCTGTAGGCTAGTTAGATGCAGAATTAGAGTTTCCAACTATCTGGAGGCCTCTTTTGTGGATTCAGGGGTTTGCATGTTGGAGTTTTGCAGTTTGGTTTATGGATTCCTTATGGGTTTCCAGAGAGCTTTAGAGGGATGTGGCATGCATTTCAGGGATGTGACATGCATTTCAATCAGCAGTTTGCATGCAAGATTGGTTTCTAGATTCTTTCTAGGTTTTCAGAGAGCTTTGCAGTGGTATGACATGCATCTGCATTTGTATCTGACAACCCTTTCCAGACTTACTATTTTTAGTAAGTTGTGATGGCTGCTCATTATGTACTCTAATTGAGTTTGGAGTCACTATTTTTATCAGTATGCTATTTATAGTAAGTGCTATTTTTAGCAGTTTAGTGTTGGGGTTTCCAGAGGGGTTTCCATTTATAGCAGTAGCCGGTTATGATGTTGCTATCTTCAGTTGGACATAGTGTTCTTCAGTGGTCTTCAGTTTCACTCAGTTTTGGCATTTGGTATATACTTACTATTTTTAGCAGTGCTATTTATAGTAAGTCATCTTTGGGAGAGTTGGTCCCTGGCCAGTATGTACACAACAGTATTATTTCTCGGTTGATTTTTGGAAAGCCTAAGGTTGCAATGTTTAATAATTGATTAATTCGGTAACTTAAGTTTTTTTATAAGCTTAAGTTGAGGGGTGTGTGATCACTTGAAAAAGTACCTTTAGCCTAGAAAACAACTTAAAGTTGTTTTTAAAGATTTATTAATATTATATTCCTCCATGAAATGGATGCCTAGGGAAGGAGGGGATATATTTTAAAATGTTTAATTTTTCAAAAGAGGAGAAGGGCATGGGTTATAGAGGAAAATGAAGAAAAGATTGAAGTCCAGTGCCCTAATTCTATTTAACTCCATTTTGCTCTCATTTTCATATCTCTACTTTGGCAACATAACAAAATTTTGTTGGATTTCTTCCAAATTGCTTGGGCTGTGAACTGAGGATGGAAATCCTCTTCGTATGGGTTGATTTAAGTGGTGAAATATCCACCCTAGTCAGATTGTGAGTGATTCCATAGCAGGGATCATACAGTGCTTCATAGAGTTCAATTTTGGTGATTGAAAAAAGAAGATTTATCAGTATTTTTGAGGAGTTTTTGGTGTGGTTTGATTGCTTTCAGTTTGGTGTGGATTTTGAAGATTTTGGTGTGATTTTATTCAGTTTCTAGGTGCTTCAGAATATGGACCTGAACCTAGTTTTTGGCTCATAACTCTAAGGACCTATCTCATGGCGATTCCAAAGAGTATAGGATTGCATTTTTGGGCTGAAAATTGAATTTATTAGAGAGGATTGACCCTTTTAAGGAGGATGCCCCAATCACAGCATAAACAGCAGTTTATGACCAGAAAAGGTGTGATTTCTATTGTTTAATGTTGGTGACTGAATTTAGTGGCTTGGACATTGGAGAAAAGAGGAGTTTGGTTGCCAAGACCTTGAAGATGATCAATGCCCAATATTAGAACTTCATTGATGTTGATACAAGTCATTACCAGGTCTGCAACCTTCTATATCAGGTCTGATATCTCCATGTAATAATTTGATTACAAACTGAAAATGAATTTTTATGATATTTGTTGCAATCTTTGTTTAAAATGTATTGTTCTCTAGATTTTCTTGTTCATTGCAATCACTTCTTATGCTATATACATCTGCAAACACATGTGAAACAAACACAAACATTTCACTGAACAAAGCAAACTAGTATACAGGGGTTTTCAAAAAAAATCAGGGGTGTATGTTACAAATAACCAAGACCTCTTGTTATTTCTTGTGTGGAAGGCTCGATGGGGACATAGATACCTTGTTCTTTTACACCACACATTTTCCATTATAACCAACTTGTTTTAAAAGTTCATAACCTCTTCCATAAATAGCTTTCATTTTTTTTAAAGGTGGATTTTCATAATCACTTTCATCATATGTAGATGTGTAATTTGTGTTTTCATCTTTTTTAGAAGTGGTGTATGATTCAGTGATGGATTTTGTTGATACCATTGCTGCTTCTTTCTCTTTTTTCTGGTTTTTGTGTAATCTTGTATTCTCCCATGAATGTAGGTGTAAAATCTAGTGATCCCCAATCATCATCCAACAAATTTGTCACAGTTGAAAGATACTTATATTTATCCTCGTCTTGTAAAGGTTCCACTTTTGTAGTTGGTGTCGATGTGCTTAGAGAATTCTTCATTTCTGTTTCAATTTGTAAACAATTTTCAGACTTTGGATCATCTTTTATCATGTAAACCTTGTTGTAAGTGTATTTCATTAGATGATGAAGCATTAAAGGCACTGCATTCATTTCATGAATCCATGTTCTAACTAAGAGAATATTATATGAAAGATCCTAGGGCATGACATGGGTAGGAGTTTGTAAAGTAATGAATCTGACTTTGACGGGTAATATTATCACACCAAGCGGTTGTTTTTCCACATTATCAAAATCACAAATAGACAACTCAGCTGGTTGAAATTTAGTCTTATTTGCTCTAATTCTATTCATAAGGTTTATGCTACAAACATTAAGCTCCAAACCATTGTCAATAATGGTACGCCTAATCCCAACTTTGTTAATAACAGCTAATATCGTCAAAGCATCATTTTGTTTTTGCGTTTCTAAAGGAGGTAATTCACTTTGATGAAGGACAATGTCGAAATTAGGATAATTTATATTCTCAATCAAATCTTCCACCTCATTTGGTTGCACACTAGAAGGGATAACAATATTTTGAAAAGTCTTTTGAAGCATGCCATGGTGAGCATGTGATGTTTGAATCAAATCCCACAAGGATATCTTAGTTTGAGTTTTACGAAGTTGTTCAACATGATCATATTCTTTACCACTGCGCTGTAAAATGTTAGGTGTGGGTGGGATGTATGGTTGAGACAATGGAATAGATGTTGGTGTTTGTTTTGGTTTCTTATTGTTCATGTGTGAGCTATAGGATGATAACTCGGTTGCTACAACACATGATTACTAGTAAATTGCTTTGCGAAGTTTAAGATAGAACCTAGAGGTTTAGGAGGTCCTATAATGAGAGGTGACTTAGGAGATCTAATAATTAAAGGAATTTTAGGAGGTCCAATAATTAGAGGACTCTTAGGAAGTCCAAAAGGAGTTTTAGGAGGTCCAATAATCAAAGGAGATCTAATAGCCAACCGTGTGTGCATAACCTCAACGGACTTAACTTCTTGTTGATGATCTTCTATCAAGGGGGAATCTAATATCACCTTGAATCTTAATCTATGCAATCCATAAATGTGTCAATGGTTTCATCCTCCTGTCCAACAATATCTTCCCAAGTAGGAGAGGTAGGGGGAGAGAAACAAATAAGATTCTCATGATGCTCAATGACTGGATCTTCTAACACAAGGACACCTTTAGGTGAGGTATCGGGAGAAGCATAAACATGATTGTCATGATTGTCAAGGATTGTATTCTCTTTCACCAAGCTAACCTAGCACATAGGAGAGATAGTGGGAGAGGGATCAATGAAAAACAACAAAAGAGGGGCAATAAACTCATTTTCATATGCTTGTAAAAAAAATTCCTTAAAATGTTCAACGAGATTTGGCAATAGGACATGAATTATGATAACACAATATTTTTGCAATGATAACATAATGTAAACAATTGACTTGTAGATTTGAAATGCAACAATTTTTCTCAAATTTGCAACAAATCAAGCAAAATGACACCTTTCTTGCACATGCAATAACACTATTTCAAAATTTTAGAACAAACATCTGCAAGCATAAACAAAATGAAAGTATAGAGATAGAACACTGTGTAAAGTTTCTTTGAGACACCTATAACATGATAGGGATGCCCAAGGACGTCTGAGTCCTTGATAGGATTTTAGAAAACTTAAAAATTGACTATGTATGTTTTTGTTTAATATCATTGTTTTTGTTTGCAAACAGGTTTCTCAGTGATTGTTTTTCCATATTTTGGTCAATTTAAGACAAAATGATGCCAAATACAAGTGTGCAATAATGTTGAAAATGTTTTTACAATGTTGGGTGCAATTTCTAGATGTAATCATGCAACAATTGATTGATTCTTATTAAAGTATTATTGTAATATTTAATGGTCATCTTAGTTGTTAGTTTACTTTAGTTAGCTTTAGCAACTTTCAATTTATTGTTTTTGTTCACGACTGTTTCTTTTTCGAAACATCGTTTTGTAATTCATTATAGAAGTATTCCTCTCCTTTGTTTAATAACAATAAACAATCAATTACCATTTTATGCTATCAAAGCATAAGCTAATTTTTGACAAATTTTTTAATAAAATCCATGGCTTTTTCCTAAGAAATTTTTGGAAAATTTTTTAGATGTTTTTGTTCATTTTTTGATAAAAATCAAAGGTTTTCTCAACTATTAAAAATCACAAGGTTATTGTTTTGAGAATCGACGATATTTGGAAAAAATTTCTGACAAAATCTGTGGCTTGTTTTTGCTTGATTTATTAATAAAATCAAGGGTTTTATCTAAAAATCCGTGGGTTTTATTCTAAGGAAAAACACTTTTTTTTTCTTTTCTGGGAAGAATTTCAAGGGTTTCTCATCTACAAATCATAGGTTATGAAGTATTCATGCTCCAAGTGGCACAACAACAGTTAAATAGAATATTAATATCTTGTTCTCCTGAAAGAGAAAGACAACACATGGATATCTCAGCTCCCAAGGTCTTTGTAGTTGGTTCTCAACTGTGCTGATCTCACTTAGTGGTTGATGTGAACTATAATGTTCAAGGGGCCTGCTAGTGTTGAGCTTCTAGATTGTTCTAGGATCAAACATAAACTTAAAACCTACTTTAACCAGGGTTTTTAAAGAAATAGAAAAAAGATAGATCAAAGCTTTAGAACAGAAAAGAATATTAATTCATCCTGTCTTAACCAGACTTGATATCCTTCAAGGAATTTCTGACTAAAAACTGTTGAACAAAATTAACTTATGATTAATACACAGTTTCATTCATTCACAATGCTAATTTAAATAACAGATTAAAAGTCACCATTTTAAACAAAACATAAAATCAAACCTCATTCCTTGAAAGTTTCTCAAATCAACTAATTAACTCAAAATAAATAACATTTTGGAACACAACATGAAGTAGATTTAAATCTGATTGCTTCTACTATTAATGAAATAGATAAGCAATATTTACAAAGCTAGCACAATCACCAGTGTATAGAAAATCTATGTCTTCAGATTGTTTCCATCTATATTAAGAGAACTTAAGAAATACATTATAGTCTATGCTAAATCTAACTCCTAACCAAGAAGACACAAGAAACTCCCATCACAAAGAATCGGGATGTAGCTCTATCTCCTCTATCCTTCAGAAAATTCCTACTCTTGAAAATCTATCTAGAACTGTCTACTCTATTCACTTTCTAACTGTCTTTATTTCTTTTCTTTTTTTTTAACTTTTAACTTCTAACTTCTAACTTCTAACTTCTAACTTCTTTACAAAGAGGCAAGAATGCCATATATACAGAGTGTACCAAAAAAATGTGCTATCCCCTACCTTAGGGTTTACAAAATATCTGCTTTCAGGAGGGTCAGCTTTCAGATCTTTCTAAAGAGAGTCAGTGCTACATTAAATTGCATCCTCCATGTCCCATCGGTGAAATATTGTCCTCAAGGGAAGTCCTCAGATCTTTTGTAGCTGCAGCATTTACTCCTAGTATCCATGTCTATCTTTCAACTCCTTCGAAAGGCTACCTTGAATGCTCTAAAGTATCACCATTAATAGCGATCTGCCCCTTTTCTGCCAATAGACTCCAACTGTTCCTGAGACTTGTGGCCTCTTCCTCTTTTCTTCCTTCTTCATTCTCTAGACCCTCCTTTCATTGATCATCTCTGGAAGCATCATCGGGCCTCCCTTTAGATCTAAACATCATCACCTGAGCCGATCCATCGCCTTTTGATCTCAGAATGAGTCCATGTCATTTGCATTCTACTGGTCTTCTTCAAGGTGGTAGTCAATCAGTCAATGGCCCACCTTTATTTCCTTTCGATTGATGGAACATAGGCCATGCGAGACTTTCAGGCTGTCAAAGGTGGTTTGAATCGCATCGCATATCGGTGAGACACATATCGTGTCTCCCCGATGCGATTATGTCTCTACTAGCAGCCATCGGCGTAGCATAAGACAGTCGGCAAGACCTCCTGCGAGCTGTACAAGTCATATCGATACCGCAAAACCCATTGGCAAGACAGTCGTTCATCGGCAAGAGGTCATAGCGAGTTCCCCTCTATCATACCGATATCCCTTTCTATTTGTAAATCTATCACTGTCGACAGGAGATAAGACGGTCGTCAAGACGTTATACCGAGCCCCCCTTCTCTCGGCAAGCACATTCCATCTCAGGGAGACTTCTTCGTTTCGAGAAGACCTTACCCCGAACTCACGCCATGTCGCCGAGACTCCTCTGCAGTCGGGCAGACCTTTGGCTGATATCATTCCATGTCAGCGAGGCTTTTCTCTCTTCACTGGGACCCTTCTTCTTTGATCAGCAGGACTTTCTTCGGTCGGTGAGGCTTCTTATTGAATTCAAAACATTACATCGAGGGAACAATCCCTTCAGCGATACTAACAGTCATCGGTGAGACATCTCACCGAGTTCATTTCAATTCAACCAGACTCTGTTGGATCGGTGAGACATCACACCAATATCATGCCATATCGGCAAGACTTACCTTGGTCGACAAGACCTTTCGGCGACTCCTGAACATTACACCGAAGGGAGAATCCCTGATAGCATCCTCCTATCACTAAGACATCATCGGGTTGGCAGGACTTCTTACTGAACCCATTCCATTCACTCATAGTCTCCCCGAGCTCATTCTATTTCCTCAAGCTTGAGCCCTCTTTCTTTTCGAAGAGACCTTCTATGTCGGTGGGATGTCACGGCGAGACTTAGAACCCTTTGGCAAGCTCATTTGTTATATCGGGGAGACCTCCATCAGTCGGTGAGCTGTTATGCCGAGTTCTTCAATTTTCCCCAGGCTCACCTCATTTCAGGAAGACTCTGCCTTGTCGGTGAGACCTTACAATGAGCTCATTTATTCTTCCTAGGCTCATTTTATTTCGGTGAGACTTCATGGCGATGTTATTTCCCTTTGCAGGATCTTATGTCGAACATCAATCTTTTGCTTGGAGCTCTTATTGGCAAGAGTCCACCCCATCGGCGAGACCTCATTTCGATCTCTTCTTTTCTCCCCGAGTTCAAAATTGTTTCGATGAGACCTTCCGTAGTCGTCTAGACCTCACAGCGAGACCCAAATCCTTCACCAACACCACTTCACCTCGATAAGACCATATTGGGTCAGTAGGACATCATAGCGAGCACATTTAGTCACGTCGAGGGTTTAAAACCATTAGCAAGACCATCGCTTGTCAGTGGGACACATTGGCAAACTTCTTCATTCTTAGCGAGCTCTCTCTGTCGGCAAGAGTCTCCGTGGTCGGGGAGACCTTATGTCAAGAGTAAACCACTCTCCCCGACCTCAAGGCTGCACCACTTCAGCAAGATTCAACCGGGTCGGTGAGGCATTTTGTCGAATCTACCTCGCTGTCGCCAAGACTTCCACCTCTTGGGAAGACTTCTCCCCGAACTCAAATCCCTTGCCGATGCTACCCCGATGTCACCAAGACCTCGCCCGTTCAGCCAGACTTCACACCAAAGAGAAGACCCTTGGGCGATCTGGAACCACTTCGGTGAGACTCTGAGGGATCGACAAGAGATTATGCCAATATCACCTCATGTCGGCGAGACCTTCCTCCTTCGTCGAGACCTACACCGAAGTCTCCCTGCTTCACCGAGAGTTCATTTTACTTTGGGGAGAGCTTGCTTGATCGGCGAGACTTCCTGCTGACACCACCCCCACCTTTGTCACTGAGACATCACTTGTTGGGAAGACTTCTCAATGATGAAAACCTCATTTTGGCGAGCTTCAATACTTTCGGTGAGATATTCTCTGTTCGGTGGGACCTCATGCCGATATTAGAATATTTTGGCGAGGGCTCCTGTAGTCAGCGAGACACATAAAGATTCATGGTGACATGGATGTTTGGGGTGACCGATGAGTCTCTTTTGAATAGAATGCACTGCTAGTCGGCAAGATGTCTGCGGAGTCTTGCCAACTTTCTTCTCAAAGGAAATTTATGACCAACTGGATTGGGAGATGCTTTCCAACTGAGCTCCCTAAGAAATATCATCATGTGCATGATCCAATCTTGTGAAATAAGGTCTCCATCAGTCCTTAGAAGCAAATAAAATATATTATGATAAAATCCACTATTGCTTGTGATTATTTCATTGAATTCTTAGCAAGAAGAAAACCAACTCAAGCTGAGACAGAACCAAAATTGAATAGAACAAAAGAAAAAATTAAAAGGAAAACAATAGGATTCCAAAGGTCAAAGCACATAGCAGAGGCAAAGTACACAAAAAGAGAAGGGGGACCTGTTTTGTTCCAGAATAAAATGGGGTGGTTATGCAAGGCATAACAAATGGCAACTCGGCTGGGAAAATGGTTTAGCCATTTCCAAGGAGCTGAAGGATTCAGCTACCCAGAACTCCTGGTTTATGAACATCACAACTCCAATTGGGTCAGTTTTAGCAGGCAAGGGTGAGCTAGAATCTCAAATGTAAATCAATCAATGGCTAGCCCTGAATCTATGTGTGTGCTTGATAGTGCATCATCCTTTCATAAAGTCTTCCTCATCTTTTGAACAAAAATGTGCAAGATTTGAACTACATGAGTTGATTCCCTTTAGTTGTCGTGCAATGATATCATGGGCATTGCTCCACTGCCAATCGGGTGTCCATAGCCCTGACGGAGATACCTCTAGTTTTCTCACACCATTGCTCTACTACCAGTCAGGTGTCCATAGCCCGGGTAGAGATAATGAAATCACCCATTCATATTGAGTCCTCTTTTCTCTTTAGATAATTCTTTTCTTTTTCTTTTCTCTTTTCTCTTAGAGTTTCAAATATTTCATTGAAAAAAAAAATATAATATTTCAGATGTTTAATAACTGATCTGGGTTGAAAACTACCATGGACCTCATAACAGCACTTGGGGATCATATTTTTCACTCAAATCTTACAACACTATCATTCTAGGACAAATATACCATTACAAGAGGAGATGATCTTGACGATTTGTGACAGAATCAGAGGAGCTAATGAAGGTTATTTACCTTGCACCTTGTTTTCAAGAATTTCCACAACTCTTATTGACAATGGGCATAAAACAAAAGTTTAGGACAGAATCACCCAATCAGCAAACCTGAAAATACCTAAACCCCTTCTCTCCTAATGACCATAGTATGCCTTGAATAACAACCCACCATTTGAGGGTGGAAAGAACAGATAAACCCCAAAGAACAAAGCAAGACAGAAACCAAATAGCAAAGGAAACAAAAAGGATAGAAGGAATGAACAAACAAGAACATCAAAACTATCTACACACAGAAAAACCAATTACTTACATAGAATGCAGCAAGCTATTCACATACAGACAACAAAACTACTTACATACAAAGATTATTTACAACCAAAAACATAGAAACTATTTACATAAATGCAAATCATTTATAAACAGGAGACAAACAAATTATTTACATAAAGAACAACAAACTATTCACATGCAGAGAACAAAACTACTTACATACAAAGATTATTTACAAACAGAAACTATTTACACAGATGCACTGCCCAGCAGGTCTACCAACTTTAGGACTCAAAATAGTGCTTAAGAAACTATCCATTGACAGGCAAGGGGACAGGTTCTCCAGTTAAACTACTCAATCGGAAATCATTTTCCCCTAAGATCTCTGCAACTTAATAAGGACCTAGCCATAGTTTGTCAAATTTCTAGTGACTTCCTTTCTTTTCACTAGCTTTATCCCATAATAGCACCAGATCTGATATCTTGAAAGCTTTGATCTTGGCTCTTTTGTCAAACCAATGTTTGACAATAGCCTGGTGCCTAAATAATTGTTGCAAGGCGGCATCTCATTGCTCTTCTAATTTCAACAAGGTAGCTAATCTTACTTCTATCCTATTGTCACTAGAGTAGAATTTTTGCATGAACTCAAGGATAGGTATCTGCAGATGGATAGGGAACACAGGCTCTTGACCATATACCAGCTTGAATGGTGAAGTTTTTAAAGCAGTCTTGATCCTAGTTCTATCTTCCCATAACGCGAATCTCAGCTAGGTATGCCAGTCCCTAGGGTTTTTTTCTAACAATTTTTTTATTACCCCTAAGAGATTCTTATTGGTTGATTATGCAACTCCATTTCCTTGTGGGTAATACTTTGAAGAATAATTTAAAACAATTTTATGATCATAATCCCATGAAATGAATTCAACATAAGAGAAGGAAGAACCATTGTCACATACCAATGAGAAGGGTACCCCAAACCTGGTTGTGATGCATTCGGTGAGGAACTTAATCACTACCTCTGTTGTACTATTCTTGTAGGGTATAGCCTCTATCCACCTTGTGCAGTAATCAGTGGCCATCAGAATAAACTTATGTCCTGCAGAAAATTTTGGATTAATTACCCCAATAAAATCTAGTGCCCACTAGGAAAATGGCCTCACCTCATAAACGGGCTCCAATGGCATGGTTGAATGTCGTTCCTTTGATGCAAAAATCTGACATATGTGACATGTTCTCACATGCTGATGGGAATCTTTTAACACACAAGGCCAGTAATAACCAAATATGAGGATCTGGTGTGCCAAGGAGTCTACAGAACCATGACCTATGCCATATTTCCCATGGAATTCAACGATCACATGCTTAGCCTCCTACTGATCAAAGCATCATAGGTACACTCCCTCAAAATTCTTCATGTATAGTAAACCTCCTTTGAGCATATAATGCAAGCTCTTCATCCTTAGTGCTCTCCTTTGAGTGGCATTCATTCCCTCTGGACATCGATTGTTGAGAATGAAACTGATGATATAAGTATACCAAGGGGCATTAGAGAAGGACCGAATAGTGTATTGCTAGCAAATGATGTTGTCACCAGCACTCGCCATGGACTTGGATAGGCCTGCGCCTCTGACAAGTTTCATAGGGCGTATATCCATATCGAACTCTTGCAAGATGGCCATCCATTTTCCTCTTCGTTGTCCCAACTCGCTCTGCATAAGTAGAGACTTCACTGCTGCATCAGGGACTACAGTAATAATCTGACTTCAGAGAATGTAGTGTTTGAACTTCTTGACAGCCCTGACTAGCGCAAAAGCTTTCTTTTCAAGAGGTGGGTACTTAACTTCAGCATTTTTAAACAGAGAGCTCATGAAAGCAATTGGTCTCTCCTCTGCCTAATCTCTTCATTGAGTTAGTACAACTATATAGGAATGTTCAGAAGCAAAGGAATAAATATAGAATGGCTTCAAGTAGTCGAGGCTGGTGAGGACTAGTGCTTCTAAAATGGATCACTTGACATGTGTAAATGCAGCCTTCGCCTCATCACTCCATTTTGTTTTAGCATCTTTCTTCATCATTTCAATCAGTGGTTTTACAATTTCTGCAAAGCCCGTGATAAATTTTCTCACAAAGTTGATCTTCCTGAAGAAAGATCTCAACTCTTTCTTGCTTCCTGGTCTAGTTATCTTGAGTATGGACTCAACTCGGTCTAGATTGATTGATATTCCTCTTTCTAAGATTATGTGTCCCAAAAGTTTCCCTTCAAAGACTCTGAATACACACTTTTTGGGATTTAGGGAGACGCCATACCGGATGCATCTTTCAAGAACTTTAGCTAAGTCTGCATAATGGTTCAATCTATCCTTGGAGAACACTGTCAGGTCATCCATGTAAACAATAATGTATTTACCTATTAAATCCTTGAATACTATGTCCATGGCGTGCTGAAAAGTTTCTCCAGCGTTTATCAGATCGAATGGCATCCTTCTGTATGCAAACGTTCCCCACTTTGTAGTGAAGGTTATCTTCATTATGTCTTCATAATTAAAAATTACCTGATTGTACCTAGAATAACCGTCCAGGATGATATCATCTGAGACCCATTGACAGTCTGCAACACTTCATCCAGAGAAGGAAGTGGGTAGTTATCTTTTTGTGAAGCTTTGTTCAGATTTCTGAAGTCGACACATAACCTAATCTCCTTGTTTTTCTTACGGACTGGAACTAAGTTAGCCACCCATGTTGAATGGCGTACAGGGAAGATTATCCTTGCAGAAAGCAATTTATGGACTTCTTTAAAGATCAATGGTTCAATCAAGGCGTTGATAGGGCGCTGCTTCTGTCGAAACGGTTTAACTTCCAGCTTCAAAGGAATAGTATGAGTCATTATAGAAGTGTCACATGTCTTTAGGTCTTCATATCCCAAGGCTATTGCAGCAATATCTTTCTTAAGTGCCATCAATATGTCTTTTCTAATTGCTTCATGGCAGGCTTTCCCTATGTAGACATTCCTTTCAAGGCCAGAATCAGCCAAGTTAACAATTTCATATTCACCTCCTTTATCTTCAGCTGATATCTTTTCTCGAGCCCTGGGGTCTGAATCAAAAAATCTTTCTAAGGCCACCATTCCCTTGGGAATGTTGTTACCTTTCAAATTGAGGACCCCCTCTGCATCACAACCTTCAAGGTTCCAATCCCCTTGATCCATGTTGGACTCATCAATAATTTTCCCTTCAAAAACATCTGAGCTTGCTAAGAAAGTGAGGATATATCGATCATCATCAAAAACTTGAAAGTTCCTGACATTGTCAGGAATAGCTAGGGTAGAAATCAATTCTACTAAGAATCTTCTAAGCTTGGAGTCCTACATGGGTTCCAAGGTACTTGTAGCAACAACTAATGAATCAGCTACCTAATTTTCTTCTCTAGGGATTAAGCTAATCCCAAAAGCATCAAATTCATTAATCAGGTTCCATACCCGATTTCGATAGGCTGCCAGCCTTTTATTGTGGCATGTGCATTGGTTGCGCACTTTCTTGATAACTATTTCTGAATCTCCTTTGACCACCAAGGAAGTGACCTTCTTCTTATGTGCGAACATCAGCCCCCGAGCTAATGCCTCATATTTTGCTATGTTGTTAGTGCACCCAAACTGCAACCTATAGGCAGGAAAGAAGGTCTTCCCTTTCGGGCTGGTTAATTCAATCCCAACACCACAGCCTGTTTTGGACTTGGATCCATCAAATGTGAGGGTCCAAAGCTGGTCATGAGTTGGGTCTGATCCTTTTGAAATTTTTGTGGGCACTTGGATTAGACGAGCCATAGGTCCCTGCTTGATCTTTTGCATCAAATGTTAGTAAAAGGTGTTCAATGGGTTCTTTGGGTGTAATTTCCAATTCCTGCTCAGACATATCATATAATCTGTGGCTATCCTTCTGTCAGTTACTTGGGCCTTCGGTTAACCCTTTGGGATTTGGTACATTTTTGAATGAATGGGTGTTGGACAAACCTTGGGGTTGCTCCTCATCAATATGCTGATTTGGAAATGTGTTTGGGGTAGGTTCAATTTGAGAAGGAACTTCCTTTGAAGGTATCTTATCCCTGGTTAACATTAATGCATCTTTGATGTCAAATGAGAAGTGATCTGCAATGGTCTCAAGATGACTAAGACTAGCTTCCTCGGTTTGGGAAACATGATTTAAAATGTTGATGCAGGGTTGGCAGGTCAATTCAGAATGATTTTGGTAATGCACCCTGCACCAATTAGGGAGTAAAAGACTTTGCAAATCTACACCTTCCCCTAAGACCAACTGATCCTGTTGTAATTTCTTGATTAGTGCATGTTGATTCTCATTAATCATGGGATCAAGGAACTTTTGTATTGACACGTCTTTAGAATCAAGAACTGAAAGGGTCAGAATTTCCTCCCTTTTATAAACCCCTATCTCGGTTTCAAAATAAGCTACCTCATTGGGGCAATCATATTCAGTGATGACATGCTTGAGGCGACGCTTACTTTCAATCCTAATCTATGTAGAAATTCCTCTCCATGGTAGCCACATATGTGAAAAGTCAAGGGAGAGATATCCTCCTATACCTTTCATCAAATCTCTGCTCAATAGCATACCATAAGTCTCGAGAATGTCTACCACTTGAACATCTATATAGGTTTGAATCCTAGTGTCTGACCCTACTTGCACATGTATGTTTCTCAATTCTCCAACTACATTAACCTCTGTTTTATCAAGTTGGATGACCTTCTTGTTTGTTTGGACAGGGTTCAACCCCAATTTCTTGCATATAGAAAATGGCATAACATTGCCTGAAGCTCTTGAATCTAAGAAACAATTATGTAGATTCTTCCCACAGATTCTTAAACTCAAGAGAAATGGTGGAGTACCTACCTTGTTTCTATACAAGGTTGCATTCATGTCTGCAGTAGGTGCCACCTTGTTTTTCCCTTTTGATTTATCAGATTGTTCTAAAGCTTTCAGCACTATCTCTCGTTGGGCAGAGCACCACTTTAAGATGTCGAAGTATGACAAAGAGGTTTTTTGTTTCTGCATCTCAGAAACAATATCAAAATCTATGTTATAGCTTGTATTGCTTTTGAAAACACCAGATGAAGTACCTTTGTTATGGGAGTCAGTCAAACCCTTTGGTGGAGGAGGGTTATTGTCAGTACTTTGATTCGGAGGCACCATGTGATTAGGTGGTGCTGATGTAGTGAATGGACCCTTGTTCTGATTTCTTAGGAAGTGTCCTCCCTTTTTCTGAAAAGCTTGGGCATCATACATATCTTCCTTTGGTTCATTCTCACTCTGCATTGGGAATGAAGGTTGATTTTCAAAGAGGTCATAAGCCATTGTTGTATCTACTAAGTCACCTCCTTTGTTTGAATTCCCTTGAAACATGTGGGCATCTACCTATGCCATCTTGAAAACATTCTCCATTTCAGGGTAGTTTACCTCAGAATGAGTTGCAGTATCATGAAGCCTACACCAGTTAGTCATTAAATTAAGGTTAGCCACATTCGCAGTATGTGACCTATCTTCACTAGCTTGATAATCATAGGAAACTCCACCATTATTTGGTCTTGTATTCCCTTGTTGGTTGTTATTTGGCCTCTAGTTGTATCCTCTATTTTGATTTTGATAGCCTTGATTAGAGGGGTTTTGGCCTTGATAACCCCTTTGGTTATAATTGTTATGATTCTGATAATTACCCTAGTTGTTATTGCTCTGATTGGGATAATTACCTTGGTTTTGAGAGGGGTTCAATCTAAGTTGAGCCATGTCATTCGTGACTTGAGACATCATCTTCTTTAAGGTCTCTACCTCGTTTGTGAGTTGAACTGTCTTTTCACTTTCGACAGCCTTAACAACAGGTGGCTAACCACCATGATTTGGTGTTCCAATTTGGTTATGATGACCATGGTGACTTTGAAGAACTGGTGATTGTTGAAAAAAATCAGGAGTTCCATTAGCAAAGAATGGGACAGGAGGTTGAGTCTGCAATTCAGACATAGATCCATAATGGGAAGGGGACATTCCTGGGACAGTATTGAACAACAGAGTTGGACTAGGAATCTGATACCCCATTAAAGGAAAACCTCCTCCCAAACTCCCTTGTTGAGAGCTAATTTGATGTTGCAGCTTGATGGCTAAATGGTAAACTTTAGATAGGGAATCAATATCAGTCGGTTGATAAGTTCTTTGTAGGAACAAACCTAGCAAAGGGTCTATAACTCTAAAGTAAGCTTGAATGGCACTATTCTCAGTGACTAGGTAGGGGTCTTGCAGTCTCCTATACATTCGTTGGAACCTGGTATTAAACAAAGGCAAGGGTTCACCTGGCTCCTTCCTGATAGTAGCAAATTGGTGGAATAAGATGGCGGGATCCATGTAGATTTTGAACTGATTGATGAAAGCATTCTCTAAGTCTATCCAGCTCAAAATAGAATGTTGAGGGAGATTCAAGTACCAGTTGTATGCCATATCCCCTAAGGAATAAGGAAACAACCTACAAACAACATCATGGTGAGCTATCTAAGCTCTGGTACAAGCATCCTTAAAAGCTTGTATGTGCTCTTTAGCACTCATTGATTTGCCATGAATGTATTTGGGGCAGAATTTCTCGGGATTCTTAGGCATATCATGAAAGCCTCCAGGAATAGTCCCCAACGAAGAGGGATTATTCTGAAAGAACACCATTGGTGGTGGTGGTGGTGGTTGAGTCAGCTGTTGGATGGGTTGAACAAGCTATAATGGCAATTGAAATGGATTCGATGATGGATTGATATGAATCCACTGGGGTATTGGTGAAAAACCTGGTGGAGTGAGTATAGCTGGCAAGGGTGGTATGACGGTTGTCCCAGTTTTGCGAACGTTGTGTCTTGTTGGGGTCTTGAGTTCTATGAAAGGTGATGGATTTTTAGTTGATCAAAGAACTCTGTGGGGCCTTTCTGAGGAGGATGAACAAGCTTTATCTAGCTTGCTCTCCTAGGCCCTCCTTCTAGTGCCAGCTTCTGTTGATGCTCCAAGTGGCATAGCAACAGTTAAACAGAATATTACTATCTTGTTCTCCTGAAAGAGAAGACAACACATGGATATCTCAGCTCCCAAGGTCTTTGTAGTTGGTTCTCAACTGTGCTGATTTCACTTAGTGGTTGATGTGAACTATAATGTTCAAGGGCCCTACTAGTGTTGAGCTTCTGGATTGTTCTAGGATCAAACATAAACTCAAAACCTACTTTAACCAGGGTATTTAAAGAAACAGAAAAAAGATAGATCAAAGTTGTAGAATAGAAAAGAATGTTAATTCATCCTATCTTAACTAGACTTGATATCCTTCAAGGAATTCCTGACTAAAAACTATTGAACAAAATTAACTTATGATTAATACACAGTTTCATTCATTCCTAGTGCTAATTTCAATAACAGATTAAAAGTCACCATTTTAAACAAAACATAAAATCAAACCTCATTCCTTGAAAGTTCCTCAAATCAACTGATTAACTCAAAATAAATAACATTCTGGAACACAACATGAAGTAGATTTAAATATGATTTCTTCTACTGTTAATGAAACAACTAAGCAATATTTACAAAGCTGGCACAATCACCAGTGTACAGAAAATCTATGTCTTCAGACTATTTCCATCTATACTAAGAGAACTTAAGAAATACATTACAGTCTATGCTAAATCTAACTCCTAACCAAGAAGACACAAGAAACTCCCATCACAAAGAATCAGGATGTAGCTCTATCTCCTCTATCCTTCAAAAAATTCCTACTCTTGAAAATCTATCTAGAACTGTCTACTCTATTCACTTTCTAACTGTCTCTATTTCTTCTTCTTCTTTTTTTTAACTTTTAACTTCTAACTTCTAACTTCTTTACAAAGAGGAAAGAATGCCATATATACAAACTATACCAAAAAGAATGTGCTATCCCCTGCCTTAGGGTTTACAAAATAACTGCTTTCATGAGGATCGGCTTTCACATCTTTCTGAAGAGAGTCAATGTTGCATTAAATTGCATCCTCCATGTCTACATCGATGAAATATTGTCCTCAAGGGAAGTCTTCAGATCTTTTGTAGATACAGCATTTACTCCTGGTATCCGTGTCTATCTTTCAACTCCTTCGAAAGGCTGCCTTGAATGCTCTAAAGTATCACCATTAATAGCGATCTGCCCCTTTTCTGCCAGTAGACTCCAACTATTCCTGAGACTTGTGGCCTCTTCCTCTTTTATGCCTTCTTCATGCTCTAGACCCTCTTTTCGTTGACCATCTCTGGAAGCATCATCGGGCCTCCCTTTAGATCTGAACATCATCACCTGAGCTGATCTGTCACCTTTTGATCTTAGAATTAGTCCATGTCATTTGCATTCTACTGGTCTTCTTCAAGGTGGTAGTCAATCAGTCAATGGCCCACCTTTAGTTCCTTTCGATTGGTGGAACATAGGCCATGCAAGACTTTCAGGCGGTCAAAGGTGGTTTGAATGGTATCGCATATCGGTGAGACACATATCGTGTCTCCCCGATGTGATTATGTCTCTCCTAGCAACCATTGACGTAGCATAAGACAGTCGGCAAGACCTCCTGCGAGCTGTACAAGTCATATCGATACTGCAAAACCCATCAGCAAGACAATCGTTCATCGGCAAGAGGTCATAGCGAGTTCCCCTCTATCATACCGATATCCCTTTCCATTTGTAAATCTATCACTGTCGGCAAAAGATAAGAAAGTCATCAAGACCTTATACCGAGCCCCCCTTCTCTCAATGAGCACATTCCATCTCGGGGAGACTTCTTCGTTTCAAGAAGACCTTACCTTGAACTCACGCTATGTTGCCGAGACTCCTCCGCAGTCAGGCAGACCTTTGACCGATATCATTCCATGTCAGTGAGGCTTTTCTCTCTTTGTCGGGACCCTTCTTCTTTGATCAGCAGGACTTTCTTTAGTCAGTGAGACTTCTTACCAAATTCAAAACATTACATCGAGGGCACAATCCCTTCGGCGAGACTAATAGTCATCGGTGAGACATCTTACCAAGTTCATTTCATTTCGACTAGACTCCATTGGATCGGTGAGACATCACACCGATATCATGCCATATCGGAAAGACTTACCCCGGTCGGCAAGACCTTTTGGCAACTCCTGAACATTACACCGAAGGGAGAATCCCTAATAGCATTCTCCTGTAGTTGAGACATCATCAGGTCGGCAGGACATCTTACCAAACCCATTCCATTCACTTGGAGTCTCCCCGAGCTCATTCTCTTTCCCTGAGCTTGAGCCCTCTTTCTTTTCGAAGAGACCTTCTTTGTCGGTGGGATGTCACGGCGAGCCTCAAAACCCTTTGGAAAGCTCATTTTTTATATCAAGGAGACCTCCATCAGTCGATGAGATGTTATGCCGAGTTCTTCAATTTTCCCTAGGCTCACCTCATTTTGGGAAGACTCTGCCTTGTCAACGAGACCTTACAATGAGCTCATTTATTCTCCCTGAGCTTAGTTTATTTCGCTGAGACCCCATCGGGTCGATGAGACTTCATGGCAATGTTATCTCCCTTTGCGGGATCTTATGCCAAACATCAATCTTTTGCTCGAAGCTCTTATCGGCAAGAGTCCACCCCATTAGTGAGACCTCATGTCGATCTCTTCTTTTCTCCCTGAGCTCAAAACTATTTCGGTGAGACCTTTCATAGTCGCCCAGACCTCATAGTGAGACTCGAATCCTTCGCCGATGCCGCTTCACCTCAGTAAGACCATATCGGGTTGGCAAGACATCACGGAAAGCACCTTTAGTCACATCGAGGGTTTAAAACCATCGGCAAGACCATCACTTGTCAGTGGGACACATTGGAAAACTTCTTCATTCTTAGCGAGCTCTCTCTGTCAGCAAGACTCTCCGTGGTCGGGGAGACCTTATCTCGATAGTAAAACACTCTCCTAAACCTCAAGGCTGCTCCACTTCAGCAAGAGTCAACCGAGTCAGTGAGACATTTTGTCGAATCTACCTCGTTGTCACCGAGACTTCCACCTGTCGGGAAGACTTCTCCCCGAACTCAAATCCCTTGCCGATGCTACCCCGCTGTCGCCAAGACCTCGCCCATTCGGAAATACTTCACACTAAAGAGAAGACCCTTGGGCGATCTAGAACAACTTTGGTGAGACTCCAAGGGATCGGCAAGAGATTATGCCGATATCACCTCATGTCGGCGAGACCTTCCTCCTTCGCTGAGACCTACACCAAAGTCTCCCTGCTTCACCAAGAGTTCATTTTACTTTGGGGAGAGCTTGTTTGATTGGCGAGACTTCCTACCGACACCACCCCTACCTTTGTCGCTGAGACATCACTTGTCAGGAAGACTTCTCAGCAATGCAAACCTCATTTTGGTGAGCTTCAAGACTTTCGGTGAGACCTTCTCTGTTCGGTGGGACCTCATGCAAATATTAGAATCTTTTGGCGAGGGCTCCTTTGATCAGCGAGACACATAAAGATTCAAGGTGACAGGGATGTTTGGGGCGACCGATGAGTCTCTTTTGAATAGAACGCACTGCTAGTCGGCAAGATGTCTGTGGAGTCTTGTCGACTTTCTTCTCAGAGGAAATTTATGACCAACTAGATTGGGAGATGCTTTCCAACTGAGCTCCCTGAGAAATATCATCATGTGCACGATCCAATCCTGTGAAATAAGGTCTTCATCAGTCATAAGAAGCAAATAAAATATATTATGATAAAATCCACTATTGCTTGTGATTATTTCATTGAATTCTTAGCAAGAAGAAAACCAACTCAAGCTGAGACAGAACCAAAATTAAATAGAACAAAAGACAAAATTAAAAGGAAAACAACAGGATTCCAAAGGTCAAAGCAAATAATAGAGGTAAAGTAACCAAAAAGAGAAGGGGGACCCGTTTTGTTCCAGAATAAAATGGGGTGGTTATGCAAGGCATAACATGAAGATTTTTTGACAATTTTTTAACCAAAGTCATGAAAATCTTGGGCATGCAATTTTTTTGTGTTTCTGTAGTTTTTTGATATTTTTTCTCTAAAAAAAACATGTCAGCGCCTTGATTTTCTACAAAGACCTATTCTGAAAATCATGCAAGTTTTTGACTTTTTTTTTCTAAAACAATTGTGCCTTGTTGTTTGACGAATTTTTGAAAATTCGTCTCTTGTTGGGCCTAGGGTTTCAAACTTGGGCATTTCATTTTTTTCTCGATTTTGGGAAAAATTGTGGATTTTTTAGCCTCTATTTTTTGGTGATTTTTAAATCGTGAAACTAGCTAATCGCCTTGGGATCCATGCTAGTTGATTGCCTCATTTTTTGTGCCTTTGGAAAATGGGAGGGATGGTGTCTATGCATTGATGGCCAAAATACCAACAGATCATGTCAAATAATTTGTGTGGTACATTGATTTTGGAGCCTCTCGACATTTCACAAATAGAAGGGATTAGTTCATAGAGTATAAGGCTTGCTCTGATTCTATCATCTTTGGTGATGGAAAAGAGTATACAGTTGTCGGCAAGGGCAATGTTCAAATCACATCTGGTGGGAGAAATTTAATATATCTCAATGTATACAATGTCTTGGGCATGGAGCTCAATCTTCTCTCGATGAGTTAGATTATGTGACATTGTCCAAAGTTGGACATCATCTTTGGTTCACACAAGTGTTGAATTGTTGATAAGGAGTCCAAAAAAATTGTGGTAGGTGGGCTCGAAGATCATGGTTTGTATGGGTTGGTTGATATTGGAGATTCTCAAAAGAATGCATTGGCTGTGAAGAGTTCATCCATCAACACTCTTTGGCATCAACAATATGGGCATCTCAACATTTCCTACCTCTCTCAACTGGCTCGAGAGAATTTGGTAGAAGGCTTACCTAAGATTTAGCAGTAGACACATGGTGTATGCGGAGCTTGCCAAACAAGGAAGCAACATCGAACTCCATTCTCAAATGGAAAATCTCGGAGAGCATCCAAGGTCCTACAATTGGTTCATGCGGATGTTTGTGGACCAATAAAAACTACATCAATCATTGGTGACAAGTGTTCTATTCAAACCAATTCATCGACTTCTGTGCTAAACATGGTATCAAGTGTCAACTTACCACACCCTATAACCCTCAATAGAATGGTGTTGTTAAGCGGAGGAACTGTACCATCATGGAAATGGGCCATTGTATGCTAGAGAACAAAAATGTTTCCAAGAAATTTTGGGCTGAAGTAGTGTATACTGTTGTATTCCTTCTTAACCGATCTCCCACACAGGCCATCAAGAAGATGACCCCAGAGTAAGCATGGTCTTGGATGAAACCCAAAATCAACCACCTCAGGATTTTTGGATCGACTGCATGTATTTGGATTCCAGATGCGAAGAGGACCAAACTAGATTCCAAAATCTAGAAGTTGATGCTAACGGGATACAATGACAATCCTAAGACCTATCGGTTGATTGATGTGGACACTGATCATTTGACATTCAACAAGGATGTTGTGTTTGATGAGGAAGGTGGGCCCTTTTTTCTCTCTTCTCCCATCAAGAGTCCTGAGGATCAACCTCTAAAGACTAAGAATTTGGTGTTAGGCTTCCATTGGCTCCACCTAAAGGGAGCGAATATGATGATTTTGAGATTGTGGAATCTCCAAGGCATGATGCCATTCTAGTAGATTTCCCTCAAGATAACTTGGATCAACATCTAGATGACTTCATTCCAGGAATCCCAAGTCATGATGATGATAATCCTGATTTGGAAGAAGATGCATCTCCTCGTCCTAAGTGGTGGGAAAAGCTCATTGGTGTTGTTCATGATGATGAGCTTGTTGAGGGTAGATTTTCTAGAGGCAAGAGCACACTGAATACAATAAACTTTTCTCTTATGGCCAACATTCAGAGTGTTTATGAGCCCCAAGACTATTCAATGGTGAGGGGTAAACCTGAATGGGAAAAGGCTATGGATTTTGAACATCATAGTCTTTTGAAGAATAATTCTTGGGTTCTACTAGATCTTCCACCAGGGAAGAAACCCACTGGCTGCAAATGGGTATACAAAGTGAAGTACAAGGCTGATGGAACACTTGATAAATACAAGGCTCGGTTGGTGGCTAAGGAGTTCTCACAGAGAGAAGGCATTGACTATGAGGAGACCTTTTCTCCCTCAAGAAATATGAGCACCATCCAACTTGTCCTATCCATGGTAGCATAGTTTGGTTGGAAGGTCCATCAAATGGACATGAAGAGTTCCTTCCTCAATGGAGATTTGGAGAAAGAGGTCTACATGATGCAGCCTCCTAGTTTCAAGGTTGTAGGCAAAGAGCACAAGGTATGCAAATTGTTGAAGGATCTTTATGGCCTAAAGCAAGCACCCAAGGCATGGTACCTAAAGATTGACAAGTACTTGGTTGCATAGGGGTTTCAATAGAGTCCCTTAGATGCAAACTTGTATGTCAAGAGCACTAGTAGTGATATCATCGTTCTTGTCATCTATGTGGATGATATCATTATTACTGGCAGTGGATTACATTTGCTTGAGCAGATCAAGTTGAATTTGTGTCAAGCATTTGATATGATAGATTTGGGTCTCCCACACTATTTTCTTGGTGTAGAATTTTAGTAGACAAGTGGCAGTATTTTCATTTCTCAGTTGAAGTATACTAGGAGTTTTCTAGAGAAATTCAGGATGGCAGATTGCAAAATCTCATCCACTCCCATGGAGAAGGAGCTGAAACTTTCAGCCAAATCAAACTCACCAGTGGTGAATGAGTCTGCATTCAAGAAACTAGTGGATAGCATCATCTATCTTACTGCCACTAGACCTTATCTCAATTATGTTGTAAGTTACATTTCTCATTTCCTAACTACCCCTAAAGCAAAACATTGGGTTGCAGAGAAGCGAGTGTTGAGATATGTGAAAGGGACATCTGGCTTTGGCATTTGTATAGCAGTTGTAAAGATCTAAAGCTAGTTGGTTTTACATATTCAGATTGGGAAGATTCAATTGATGATAGGAATGTTGATGTTATAGCGGCGAGAGATTTATTTCTCTCAAATTTGGATTTAAATAATAAATAAATGATAAAACAAAAGCAAGTCAAACTTATATTATTTTATGTTTTGAGGCCGACTCAATATGAAAAGTCGCCTTGGTTCTTGAAGGAGGCTGACCCTTATGAAATGATGCCTTTCCTTTGTATATATACAAGGTGCTTGAGATCCATTTCACAATTCAATTCATTCAAGACATATTTGCATTGCTAGGAGAAGATCACATATTTTGCAGCAGATCAATATTTTGCATCAAGCAGATTGTGATAAAGGATATATCATATTATTTGTATATTCGCACCTTGGAGAGGTGCTATCTCTTATTACTTGAGATTGGCCTTGTGTTTGGGCCTAAGTGTAAAGCAGATTTCTACTCTTTCATTTAATATATAAGTGATATATTTGTGGCCGAGTTTTTCTCCCTCAAGAAGGAGGGTTTTCCCAGGGTATTTTTTGTGTCTTATTGTTCATTATTTTTTGTTTTTGCTTATTTCATTTCTGATCCTAAAATTAACATGGTATCAGAGCAGGTTCTAGAGATCCGAGCAGATTCTCCATGAAGTTCATTTTGGAAAGAAAAAAATTATCGGGAGCAGCTTGTAATTGAACTATCGTATTTCAAAGAGTCGCTTCATTGTGGATATATGTGAGTTTTCAATCAATTCAGAATTGTGAAGTGTGGACGGGGTCAATTCTTGAAACTGTAAGGAAAACATTTAAAAATCAAGTTGATGCTTAAGCTTGTATTAATTTGGGCGCACGAATTGATCTTCACTAACATTAATGCCATTCATGATGTTATCGGGCATATTGACAAATAATATTGGTGAAAGATTATTCTATTTCACCTCCTGTCACTGAGTCATTGTAAGGAAGCATATGTGAGTTTCAAAATTTGAGTAAAGTTCTGTGGAGAAGAAAAGAGCCATCTACCTTACACGAAAGAAGAATTAGAAGTCACGAAGCAAGCAAATATATTCTATTTTTTTTGTGTAAACATGTATTTTGATGCCAATATTTACATCATGAAACGGTGTTAATATTTCTTTTTGTAAGAATTAGCTATGAAGGTAGCCACCCAAGATCTAGAGGCCTAATAGAAAGCACAAGTATAAGAGAGATAGAAACAAGATGACAAGAATAAACTGTATTCAATGTCAATGATATGAGAGAGTTCTGATTGATTACAAATGAGAGAGACCCCTTGGTTATATAGCCAAGGTGAGAACATAGAAGGGCATAAGATTATGACAAGTGTCGTAATCTTATGACATGAGACAACAATGAAAAGTTATCACTCCACTTAAAGTGGGAAA
This sequence comes from Sequoia sempervirens, assembly GCA_007258455.2. Taxonomy (NCBI): domain Eukaryota; kingdom Viridiplantae; phylum Streptophyta; class Pinopsida; order Cupressales; family Cupressaceae; genus Sequoia; species Sequoia sempervirens. The sequence continues at coordinate 45,804,390 of VDFB02000013.1, read as the reverse complement.
GAGATAATGTGATAATCACCACAAAAGGTGGATCACCCACAAAAGGTGGAGAGATATCACATTATGTGTCCACAAAAGGTGGAAGTGATGTGGTAATGAGATGTCAAGTCCACCAAAAGTGGAAAATCTCCAACAACCTCCTATGTGGTCCCTAAGTAAACTTAACTAAGGTGTAATCATGACCTAGGACAATGTACAAGACATTTAATTACACCAACACCCCCCCTTAAGTGCAACTTAGGGAGAATGTACACAAATGCAAACAATGCAAGATGGGTCCTAGCTATTAGGCCATGCTAGGTACCCATGTACACACAATGCAATCTCTCATAAAGCGGAGAAAAGGAGAAAACCCAGTGGGACAAAACTCCTCCCCAAAAGAGAGAAACAAAATAGGAATCATGCTCAAGGAAGGATAAAACCTCAAGTGAGGAAAAAGTCCCCCCCATAAGAAATAGTCCATGCAACCCCCCCTCAATGGAGAGTCACTACTCAAATGTCACAATGTCAAGAGTCCCCAATCTAAACTGAAGAAGGAGAGAATATAGAACAATGTGAAAGCTAAAGTAGAGCAGACCAAGGATGATGACGAGTCCTCCAAATGTTGTTCCAAAAGAAATGCCAAACTGTGCAAAGCACTGATAGAAGGAATCAGGTACAACTGCAGAAGATGCCACATAACTGGTGACTGAGCTGAATCTGTCAACTCAAGAGTAACTGCAGAATCTGTCAATGAAGAACTGTAGAAGAATCCACACTGCAACAGGAATAAGGTCATAACCAAAAAGACAACTGCGTGAGCATCAACTAAATGCTCAATAATAGCAGATTGGTACAATCCATGTCTCACTAGAGCCATGCACAATTTGTACAATCCAAGTCTCACTGGAGCCATGCACCAAGTCTCTGGATGTAGAACCAAACTTCTGAAGACAGGTAGAGTGCTTCCAAAATAGGAGTCTATATGGTGATTAGTCCATCTCACCGAAATGCATGGGTAACCAACCGCTGCATACGCTGAGTATATAGGAACTAACACTAGATACATAGATCAATCCAAAGAAGCATACAGAACATGACATAGTACACTGAAATAGAAGATTGTGGCACTTTATTTTAGTGCGATTACAACATTACAAAGAGGAGAACTACAATCAACATGATGCAAATCTGGAAATGTTGATGAAGAAGCCAACCAAAGGTGCCTCGAAGTAGAAGACCGTGAAGAAAGCCCTCCATGTGGATGTCGGTAGGAGCAACTGACCCCCATTGACTGCCGATTAGAGGAATAAATGGTCGAAGACAAGGCTCGATCGGGAGGCAAAATAATTTCTCCAATTTTACATGTTATTGCATGATTTGTTTTTTAAAAAACTTAAAAAGTTTAATTTAAAAACTTTATTTATTTAAAAACTTTATTATTAAAATAATAAAGAAATTTTATTTTTATGAAAAAAAAACTTTATTAAAATAAAGAAAAAACATTTTATTTTATTTTGAAAACCTTTATTAAAAATTTAATAAAGAAATTTTATTTAAAATAATTATAAAGAAAAACTTTTAATAAAAAATTATTAAAGAAAAATCCTTTATAAAAATTTTATTTATTAAAACTTAATTCATAAAAAGTTTTATTTTTAAAAAACTTAAAAAAAACAAAACAAGTTTTTATTTTAAAAAACTTTTAAAAAAATAAAAAATTTAATTAAAAAGCCCTTTAAAGGGTCTGAACGGTACAGGCCACCCTCGCGAATCCAAGGCCACCTAGTGGATGGGACGACGCTGGTACGCCAGCGCTGCACTACACAAAGTTAAAAAATTATATATATATTTTTTAAATTTGTTTTTAAAATTAAAATTGATATTAATTTTTTTTTTTTAACTTTTCAAATTTAATTAAAATATTTGTAGAAAATTTAAAAGATTTTAAAAAAAAAAAAAAAATTAAATTCGCTATGCCAGACGCTACGCTAAAAAAGTTTGCCCCCGAGAGCAACTTGCTCCGATTCGGATGGTTTGACAGTCGATTTAGGGGTTTTTGGCCCTTCTGAACGCAATGGAAGTGTCCTCTTCGGCTGAAAATGGTCCGAAGTGGCAGCTACCTCCAGGATCTGGCAACCACCTCCAATCTTCAACCCTTTGCAGATTTGGCCTTCAATGTCCAACTGAGACGAAACAAAAGGAAAATATGACTATCTCGGACACTCCGAACACAATGGCAAGCTCACATCTGATGCAACAAGCTCCCAAAATGCACCTACAATATAAGGCCAAAAAAATGGAACCCTCCAAGAATCTCTCCAAATGACTAACTAAAGGCACTCCAAAAGCTCTGATACCATATAAGAATTGGCTATGAAGGTAGCCACCCAAGATCTAGAGGCCTAATAGAAAGCACAAGTATAAGAGAGATAGAAACAAGATGACAAGAATAAACTGTATTCAATGTCAATGATATGAGAGAGTTCTGATTGATTACAAATGAGAGAGACCCCTTGGTTATATAGCCAAGGTGAGAACATAGAAGGGCATAAGATTATGACAAGTGTCGTAATCTTATGAAATGAGACAACAATGAAAATTTATCACTCCACTTAAAGTGGGAAAGAGATAATGTGATAATCACCACAAAAGGTGGATCACCCACAAAAGGTGGAGAGATATCACATGATGTGTCCACAAAAGGTGGAAGTGATGTGGTAATGAGATGTCAAGTCCACCAACAGTGGAAAATCTCCAACAACCTCCTATGTGGTCCCTAAGTAAACTTAACTAAGGTGTAATCATGACCTAGGACAATGTACAAGACATTTAATTACACCAACACTTTTAAAGCCAATGTCTTATTACCGAAAATGGGTCTATATGGAGAGATTATTATAATTCAATCCAAATTGTGGTTACGAAACCTAGCAAAGGCAGCACATCATCTTCTTGTAATGTGGAGTCTTCAGGGGAAGCTGAAAATACTGTGTGAGTTGGAAGTGAGTCGCAATTAAATAACTAGCAAAAGATAAAGTTTCGCATTGGTGTATTCCTTACTGATGGGTTTGAGATTCATTTGACGCCTTAATATGGTCAATGCATATGAAAATAGTTATTTGGACAATGATGACTTAACCTATGGCTACCACTTATACCTGCAAAGGTGTCGTTCTCAAATGGTCTAAAATCGTCAGGAAGTTATGGTGCTTTAATGTGATTCAATAGACATAAGTGGCAGAAATTACAAGTGTCTTAAAGTTGGAGTCAGGTGTCAAATTTATCAAGGCAGCGCATATGTAACTTGTGGTATGGGGGGTGGATATTTAGGTGGCAGTGGCTCATCCTATTATTAAACAGTATATGTGATCATGAGGCTTCCTTAGACTGAATTAGTTTCAAGTTCTGAGAGGCATAACTTAAACTTTTAAAGGAAACATCGGTTTGAATTAAATGCTTGAGAAAAAGCTCTTATTGCATAAGGTGATGGTTGCAACCGAATCAACAGAGATAAGTATTTCATACCCTTGAATAATGTTCATGAATATTTTATGTAGTTATTAATTCATGCAACAACATTGGAATGGTGAATCATGTATGCTTCTAGCATTGGTATTTCTCTTCAGGATAGTTTGATTCTATGAACTATCAGTAATCTCTATAAATGCTTCCATGACGGATCAAGGAACCAAAGGATGATGAGAGATTACATAAGGAATTCAAAGAGAGGAAGAGCTTGAGGCATCCTGTGAGGAAGTCATGCCGACTAGAGAAATGTACAAGCATGGAGTCATAGCTTGCAGCCATGGGACTGAGTTGGTGGCACTTAACTTCACTAGAGTCATCTCTCAAAGAGGAAGAACCTATACAAATTGCAATCAGTTTCTTTGAAGAGGAGGAATTAACATTCAGAGGGAGCCTGACAAGCCAACAGAGGCAACCTTGGACGAGGAGGTCAAGAGGTTGATGCAAGAACTTGGAGCTTTAGAGGGAGTCACATCATCATGAAGATTTTTTGTAGTGTATATTTCTTTGTGACAAAGAAGTATGAGGTGAAAGCCCTTGTAGTGTATATTTCTCTATGACGGAGAAGTATGAGGTGAAAGCCCTTGTAGTGTATATTTCTCTGTGATGGAGAAGTATGAGGTGAAAGCCCTTGTAGTGTATATTTCTTCGAGACGGAAAAATATGAGGTGAAAGCCCTTGTAGTGTATATTTTTCTAAGATGGAGAAATATGAGGTGAAATCCCTTGTAGTGTATATTTCTCTGTGACAGATAAATATGAGGTGTGAGCCCTTGTTCATCTCTAAGACTGAGATGAGACATCATGTTGAGAGACTCCATGACATCACGTTGAGAGACTCCGTGATGAACCCCTTGTACTTTTTTTTTCCACACATGGGAGTAGCCATGGTGGACATCATGTTGAGAGACTTCATGATGACATCACATTGAGAGACTCCATGATGGGAACTTGTGCACATGTTTCTTTCCACACATGGCAGTAGCCATGGTGGATGTCATGTTGAGTGACTCGATGACAATATCATGTTGAGACTCTGTGATGAACTTTTTTCCATAAATGGGTGTATCCATTATGGGTGTCATGTTGAGAGACTCCATGACATGGACATATGGAAAGATATCTCCATAGCTAAGAGGGAGTGTTGATGTTATAGCGGTGAGAGATTTCTTTCTCTCGAATTTGGATTTAAATAATAAATAAATGATAAAACAAAAGCAAGTCGAACTTATATTATTTTATGTTTTGAGGCCGACTCAATATGAAAAGTTGCCTTGGTTCTTGAAGGAGGCCAACCCTTGTGAAATGATGCCTTTCCTTTCTATATATACAAGGAACTTGAGATTCATTTCACAATTCAATTCATTCAAGACATATTGGCACTTCTAGGAGAAGATCGCATATTTTGCAGCAGATTGATATTTTGCATCAAGCAGATTGTGATAAAGGAGATATCATATCATTTGTATATTCCCACCTTAGAGAGGTGCTATCTCTTATTACTTCAAATCGGCCTTTTGTTTGGGCCGAAGTGTAAAGCAGATTTCTGCTCTTTCATTTAATATATAAGTGATATATTTGTGGCTGGATTTTTCTCCCTCAAGAAGGAGGGTTTTCCCAGGGTATTTGTTGTGTCTTATTGTTCATTATTCTGCGTTTCTGCTTATTTCATTTTTTATCCTAAAATTAACAAGGAAGTCCACTTTTGGGTATGTTATCAGACTTGGTACAGGTGTAGTCACATGGACCCATAAGAAGCAATGGGTAGTATCTCTTTCCTTGACAGAAGCAAAGTATTGAGGAACAATCAAGGCAACATGTGAGGCAGTATGGCTATGGAGGGTGCTTGTTGACATGCAAATGTCTTAAGTAGGGCCTTCACCCTTATTTTGTGACAACCAAGGGGTACTAAAGCTTGCCAAGAATCCAGTCTTCCACGAGTGAACCAAGCATGTTGAGCTTCATTGTGATTTCATCTGATAGCTTGTTGAAGATGGATCTATAATGTTGTAGTATGTTCCAACTAAGGATCAGATTGCTGACATTCTCCCCAAGTCCCTAAGTCCAGATAAATTTGTAAAATTTTGGGGTAAATTTGGTGTAGTTAGTAGAATGACTATTAAGGGAGGGTATTAAAGTATTATTGTAATATTTAATGGTCATCTTAGTTGTTAGTTTACTTTAGTTATTTTTAGCAACTTTCAATTTATTGTTTTTGTTCACGATTGTTTCTTTTTAGAAACATTGTCTTGTAATTTATTATATAAGGAGTATTCCTCTCCTTTGTTTAGCAACAATAAACGATAATCAATTACCATTTCAATTCTAAAATGCAAAATACTGAAAATGATGATTTTGATGCAATTTTGAAACAAAACAATGGAATATTTTTCAAACAATGTGATTGCAATGCAACAGTAAAGAACAATTTTGAATGCAATTTTTAGATCTACTATGCAATAATCGTCTAATTTGAAGGTGCAAAATTCTGAGAATTTTGAATGTTAAAATGCCGCCAACAACATGCCCAAAAATGGGTCCTAGCTAAGAAGGGGGACCCATATGCCTATGGACGTATGGGTCCTAGCCCAAATTTCCAGGACATTGAATGTTGGGGGCAACATATGAGTTGGATGCCTTTATTCAATGCTTGTAGTTTATTAAAAAATAGTACAAAAGGGCTCTAGAATACATAATTCTAGGGAATTAGGGGGTCAATTAGGCTCAATAATTTAGGGGTGCCAAAACATAGTGTGAAATTGTTAAGGGTGACACTTTTCGACACTACAAAAGCCAACAAGAAAATTGAAAGATTTTTTCCTCTAGTTCCTAGCAATCCAAGAGGGTTTTCATCCTCAAGGAAAAATGCTAAACCAAATATTTCTACAAGAGTTTCTGAAAATTGATAATGATGGAATGATTTGCCTTCTCCAATATTTTTTTTATGCTTTTTGCAATCAACCCTAAAAATAATTTTAATTAAAAATTCACCTTTACCCTCCAATCTTGATAAATTTCCCTTTTACATAATTGAACATAAGTTCTTTTAATTATGCATTTTTCAACAACTTAAATGTTTAACCATTTAATATTTTAATTATTTTCTTCACTATCAAAGTTATGGAAAATATTAAAATATGCCAAATATAATTTTTTACCTTACCACCAACACCAAAAGTGTGTATGGCAATTGTCTATTTGAAATTTGATGCTCTCCCAAGATGACATAACTCTCCAAGAAGTGTGGAGTGTTGGAATATGTGCCTCAATTCTTATTGACATGGAACTCCTAAAAGGCAAAGTTGCTAAGACATTATTCATGTTTGGCCAACTAACTGTTCTAAATCTGCTTGAAATGTTCATGTCGTTGAGACAGAGTTGATGTCTTGCCAAATGAAGTCTATCACTGTAACAAGGAGCATTCGCTGTCACCTTTTTTCGAGTAGAAGATCTCTGGCCGACAGTATGTTCTTACTGGGCGTCAGGGAAACACAAGGGTCGCAGGGAGATCTCTTAGCGACTATGTGATGTCTCGCCGACGGTGGAGATTTCAATAAGATGTCCCAACGATCGATGAATGTCTCACCGATAGCATATGATCATTGGGGTAACACTTGGGGCCTTCGTGGTAACTCAAAGACTTTGATATGAAGTCTTGGCGACGGATGTGAGTCTTGCCGATAGTATCTGACACTCGGGGTGACATAGGTTGTTCGCTATGACCTCTCGGCGAAAGCGGTAGACCATTTGATGGAAGCTTAGTCTTTCGGTATGATGTCTCACTGAAAGCGTGGGGTCTTTCCGATAGTAGTATGGCTTCAGAGTAACATAAGAGATCTCGATGAAACCTCTTGGCGACAGTTGAATGTCTTAGCGATAGATGGGTGCTGATTCAAAACAACATGAAGTGGTCGGTGGAAGGTCTTGGCAAGAGCGAAGTGTCTTGCCGACGGTATAACTCTTCGATGTGATTTTTGGATGTCGGTATGTGGTCTCACCGAAGAGCAATAGTCTCACTGAATGGAAAACTCACGACGGCATGACTTGAAGACTCGGCATGAGGTCTTGGTGATCTGCAGTAGTCTTTCCGATGGAAAAGTAGAGATCGATATGACTTGTGGCATTCGGTATGAGTCTTGCCGATGAGAAATATCTTGCTGATAGAAATGAAATGGTTATCGGTAGATTCGGTATTACTTGTGGCTTTCGTTATAACGACTTGCCGACTATTGGGACTCTAAGCCGATATCGATATGAAGACTTTGTGGCATTGGGGAGACACTGTTAGTGTCTCACCGATATGCCAACAAAGTTGAACGCCCTTGACCAGATAGACCATCCTATGTGGAGCCTTGTGGACCAATCAGAGGAAGCAATTTTCAAATGGATGGCACTTAGATTTCTGCAACAGTTGCGACGCTGGAGCTTAATTGCATGTAGGGAAAAATCAATTTCTCAAAAGGAAATTGTCTATAATGGGCAATGGCGGATAAGAATGAACAGAAGGTAAAAATCAGAATGTGATAAGATTTAAGGGATTGATTCTGATTTGTAAACTGTATGAGATGAGTATTGAATTCTAGAGAGCATTTTCTGTAACTGGATGAACAGTGAGTAAAACTACTGTAAACAAATACCAGAGAGTTGTATCTTTGCACTGTATGTAATTGTTTGTTACTGTAATACAAAGAGATTCAGCTTGGTGTGGTGGGTTTTTTCCCGATAGGGTTTTCCCACATAAATTTGGTGTTCATTGTCTTTATGTAGTATTTTTGTTTCTGTAAATCTTTCATGTGTATCTTAATTGGATTGTAATTAGAAAATTAAAATTATTGTCTGCATTCTTCCCTGTAGTTTTGACGTTAGGAAAGTGTTTCCGCACCTCTTCTTTCCTTACAAGTGGTATCAGAGTCAAGCCAGTTGTGTTATCTTTGTGAGTGGGTTGGGTTTTTTGTGTCAATCCTTTTCCAGTGGGAGTTTGGTAGAGGTCTGATAATTACAGATTAAGATGGCAAGCACATCCAGAAAGATGGATATAGAGAAATTCAATGTTAGCAATTTTGAGTTGTGGAAACTCAAGATGGAAGATCTGTTAGTGGACCGAGATCTTTGGAATGTTGTGTCTAGAACAAAACCTCAAGCCATGAAGCAAGAAGATTGGGACCTGGAAGATAGAAAATCTAAAGGGTTGATAAGGCTCTGTTTAGCAGACTCAGTTCTTCTGAACGTTCATGAAGAAAAGATAGCATCTTCCTTGTGGAAAAGACTGGCATCTATTTATCAAGGCAAGTCCTTGGTAAACAAATTGTTCTTGAGGAAGAAGTTGTATTCTTTGAGAATGCAGGAGAGAGGATCCGTTGCTGATCATTTGAACACATTCAACATGTTGATTGCTCAGTTAACATCTGTTGGTGTGAAGATTGAAGATGAAGATTGCTGCATGTTGTTGTTATGTTCTTTACCTGATTCTTGGGATCATCTAGTGATGGCTATTGGGAGTACAACATCCACATTCAAGATGGAAGGCATTGTTGCTTCTCTGTTATCAGAAGAAATAAGAAGAAAATCTTTTGAGATGGCAAAGGAGGCTCTAGCTGTCAAAGGTAGATCGAAGGAGAAAAGCAAGAAGGACAAGAAATCAAAATCAAAATCAGAAGGGAGATCAACGTCTCCTGGCAAGAAGTCCAAGGTGAAGTGATGGAATTGTGGGAAACCTGATCATGTCAGAAAGGATTGCAAGGAGGAGAAAAAGAAGAACTCTTATGGTAATGCTTCTTCTCACAGTGAAGCAGACACCTTAGTGATGCAGACGCCTTCATTGAAACTTTGGCTACACGGGCATCAGATGATGTCTGGCTGATTGATTCTGGAGCATCTTTCCACATGACATCTCATAGAGACTGGTTCACGAAGTATGAAGAATACAATGGCAGAAAGGTGTACTTGGCAAGTGATTCATCTTTGGAAATTGTTGGCCATGGAAGAGTCAGAATTCAATTCCTTGATGGCAGAGTGAAGGGAATCAATGATGTGATGCATATATCAGGTCTGGCTCGAAACCTACTTTTTGTAAGTAAGCTGAATGATATTGGAGTGTAGGTCACATTCTCTAGAAATGGCTTCAAGATGACTAGAGGCTCTATGGTGCTGGCTAGGGGTGCTCGAATTGGTACCTTGTACAAGCTGGATGCACTAGTTGTTCAATGCAATAGTGTCTCTGCAAAGTCACTAAAAGCTACTCATGGAGAAAAGAAGGAAAACGTTCCTGATGGTGTAAACTCCATGGAGGTTAAACTTCCAGTAGAGAAAACTATGCTCTGGCATCATAGGCTTGGCCACATTGGTGAGAAAGGTTTCAAAACCTTGAAAAGTAAAAACCTGGTAGAAGGGCTTGAAGATTGTAACCTTGAGTTCAATATTTATGAACATTGCATATATGGAAAGCAACACCGTGTTTCATTTTATTCCAGTTCTCATAAATCTTCTGGTTTGCTTGATTATATTCATTCTGATGTGTTTGGTCTAGTGAATGTTCCTTCTTTGTCTAAATCAAGATACTATGTGTCGTTTATTGATGATTATTCAAGAAGAGAATTTGTATATTTTCTGAAAATCAAATCAGAAGTGTTCGGTCGGTTTAAGGAATTTAAAAACCTTGTTGAAAATTAGACTGGTAGAAAAATAAAATGTTTAAGAACTGAAAATGGTGATGAGTTTTGTTCAGATGAATTTGAAAGGTACTGTAAGGATCATGGGATTAAAAGACATAAGACTACATCTTACACTCCACAGAAAAATGGAGTTGTTGAAAGGTTCAACAGGACAATAATGGAAAGAGCATGAAGTATGTTGAGCAGTGTTGGCTTGGAGGAGAAGTTCTGGGCTGAAGCAATTTCTACATCATGTTACTTGGTAAATCGTTCTCTCAACTCTGCTCTAGTTGAGAAGACGCCTTTGGAACCATGGTCTGGAAAGAACCCTCTCTGATACATATTCGTGTCTTTGGCTGTGAGGCATATGCATATGTTCCATTTGAAAAAAGATCTAAGTTGGAAAACAAAGCTGTAAAGTGTATTTTTATTGGCTATAGTGCTGGCATAAAAGGATACAAGCTTTGGAATCCTGAGACTAAGAAGGTTTTGTATAGTAGAAGCGTTATCTTTCGTGAGTTGAAGCCTTCTACTTTGGATCTACAGTCAGAAGAGAAATCAGAAAATAAAAGGATGTAGTAGGAATTCCTCCTACACCAGATAAAGAGGAATTGAAAAATCAAAATGTACCTGATACTGAGGAGAGCTCAAGTAGTTCTGAGAGTTCTAGAGAAGATGAACAACCACCTCAGCCTCAGCCTGTGAGGAGGTCAACTCGAGAAAGAAAGCAACCTGATAGGTATGGGTTTTCTTTGATTGAATCTACTTGTGCCTATGCTTTAATTTCTAGCACTGATGAACCTAGGACTATGAAAGAGGCATTTAAAATGTCTGATTCAAACTCTTGGTTGGAAGCCATGAATGAAGAGATGGCATCATTAGAAAAGAATGATACCTGGAGTTTGGTGCCATTGCCTAAAGGTAGAAAAGTTGTGGGCTACAAATGGGTGTTTAAAAAGAAAATAGGTCTGGATGGCAGTGTAGAAAAGTATAAAGCAAGGCTGGTTGCGAAAGGTTATTCCCAAGTAGAGGGAATTGATTATGGAGAAATCTTTTCTCCTATAGCTAAGCTGACATCTATTAGATTTCTTTTGTCACTTGCAGCAGCGTATGACTTAGAAATTGAATAGATGGATGTGAAGATAGTGTTTCTTCATGGTGATCTTGAAGAAGAAATTTATATGTCCCAGCCAGAGCACTTTTTGGAAAAAGGTAAAGAAAGACTGGTTTGCAAGTTAAAGAAATCTCTGTATCGGTTAAAACAGTCTCCTAGAACGTGGTACCAAAAGTTTGACATGTTTGTTTTGTCATTGGGATTTGTAAGATCAAAATCTGATCATTCTGTATATTACAAAGTTGAAAGTGATCAAGTCCTTATTATTGCTCTCTATGTTAATGATATGTTGTTCATAGGCAAGGGTAAGCTAATGATTTCTGATCTTAAGTCTCAGTTGTCTGCAAAGTTCGAAATGAAAGATCTCGATGCAGCAGGGAATATTATGGGAATGGAAATAACTAGGGACAGGAAGAATAGAAAGTTTTGGCTCAGCCAGAGTAAGTATGTCAAGACTATTCTGGAGAGATTTTGTATGATTGATTGCAAACAGCTAGTTGTTCCAGTTATGCAGGGAACGAAGCTATCTGTTGAGGATTGTCCAAAATCTCCTTCTGAGATGGAGGACATGACCAGTGTGCCTTATGCAAGTGCAGTTGGGAGCCTCATGTATGCTATGTTCTATACAAGGCCAGACATTGCTCAAGCAGTGGGAGTTCTTCGTCGGTTTATGGAAAATCCTGGAAGGACACATTGGGATGTTGTGAAGAGAGTGTTTAGATATCTGAAGGGCACTTCAGACTATGCTTTTTGTTACCATGGAAACTTAAATGAATCACAGAGGACTCTCAGTATTCGAGGTTATGTGGACTCTGATTGGGCAGGGGACATTAATAGCAGAAGATTCACCAGTGGATATGTTTTCATGATGAATGGTGGTGCAGTGAGTTGGATGAGTAAGCAGCAGGCTGTAGTCGCTTTGTCCACTACAGAGGCAGAATACATGGCAGCAACACATTCTTGTAAAGAAGCAATCTGGTTAAAACGTTTGTGTTCTAACATTGGTTTTGATGCAGGAAAAATTACTATCTACTGTGACAATCAGAGTGCTATATGTTTGGCAAAGAATCCTACTTTCCATGCCAAGACGAAACATATAGATGTACAGTATCACTTTGTATGAGATATGGTGGAGGATGGGAAGGTCTCTTTGGAAAAAGTGGATACTCTGGAAAATGTTGCAGATACATTGATGAATCCTGTGAGCACAGACAAATACAGGTGGTGTGTTAGTTCAATGGGCCTCTTGGCCCATGAATTTCAATAGTTTTATTATGCTATGGAGGTGTCAGTAAGATCTTCGTCAAGTGGGAGCTTGTTGGAATATGTGCCTCAATTCTTACTGACATGGAACTCCTGAAGGGAAAAGTTGCTGAGACATTATTCATGTCTGGCCGACTAACTATTCTAAATCCACTTGAAATGTTCATGTCGCTGAGACAAAGTTGATGTCTCACCGAAAGAAGTCTATCGCTGTAACAAGGAGCATTCGCTGTGACCTTTTGTCGAGTAGAAGATCTTTGGCCGACAATATGTTTTTACCGGGCGTCGGGGAAACACAAGGGTCGCAGGGAGATCTCTTAGCGACTATATGATGTCTCGCCAATGGTGGAGGTTTCGGTAAGATGTCCCAGCGATCGGTGAATGTCTCACCGATAGCATATGATCATCGGGGTAACACTTGGGGTCTTCGCGGTGACTCAAAGACTTCGATATGAAGTCTTGGTGACCGATGTGAGTCTTGTCGATAGTATGTGACACTCGGGGTGACATGGGTTGTTCGCTATGACCTCTCAACGAAAGCGGTAGACCATTCAGTGGAAGCTAAGTCTTTCGGTATGACGTCTCACCGAAAACGTGGGGTCTTGCCAATAGTAGTATGGCTTCGAAGTAACATAAGAGATCTCGATGAAACCTCTTGGTGACAGTTGAATGTCTTAGCGATAGATGGGTGTCGATTCGGAACAACATGAAGTGGTCGGTGGAAGGTCTTGGCGAGAGCGAAGTGTCTTGCCGACAGTATAACTCTTCGATGTGATTTTTGGATGTCAGTATGTGGTCTCACCGAAGAGCGATAGTCTCACCGAATGGAAAACTCATGACAGCATGACTTGAAGACTTCGGCATGAGGTCTTGGCGATCTGCAGTAGTCTTGTCGATGGCAAAGTAGAGATCGATATGACTAGTGGCATTCAGTATGAGTCTTGTCGATGAGAAATATCTTGCCAATAGAAATGAAATGGTTATCGGTAGATTCGGTATGACTTGTGGCTTTCGTTATAACAACTTGCCGACTGTTGGGACTCTAAGTCGATATCGATATGAAGACTTTGTGGCATTGGGGAGACACTGTTAGTGTCTCATCGATATGCCAACAAAGTTGAACGCCCTTGAACAGATTGACCATCCTATGTGGAGCCTCGTGGACCAATCAGAGGAAGCAATTTTCAAATGGATGGCAGTTAGATTTCTGCAATAGTTGTGACGCTGGAGCTGAACTGCATGCAGGGAAAAATCAATTGCTCGAAAGGAAATTGTCTATAATGGGCAATGGCGGATAAGAATGAACAGAAGGTAAAAATCAAAATGTGATAAGATTTAAGGGATCGATTCTGATTTGTAAACTGTATGAGATGAGTATTTTATTTTGGAGAGCATTTTCTATAACTGGATGAAAAGTGAGTAAAACTACTGTAAACAAATACCAGAGAGTTGTATCTTTGCACTGTATGTAATTGTTTGTTACTGTAATACAAAGAGATTCAGCTTGGTGTGGTGGGTTTTTTCCCGATAGGGTTTTCCCACATAAATCTAGTGTTCATTGTCTTTATGTATTATTTATGTTTCTGTAAATCTTTCATGTGTATCTTAATTGGATTTTAATTAGAAAATTAAAAGTACTGTATGCATTCTTCCCTGTAGTTTTGATGTTAGGAAAGTGTTTCCGCACCTCTGCTTTCCTTACATGGAGTGCTCCAATAAATTTGACACTCTCTAAGAAAGTTGGGATTTCCAAAAGTGTTGGAATCGACCGGAAAAGGGACTTTACAACCATATAGTTGTGTATTAACTTTTTCTTGTGGACCAATGTTATATAGAAAGGTTTTGGTTTATCTTACCTCACTTGCAATTTTTAGAATGGTAGGTGGTGGCAAGATGCTTCTATTGTGTCTACAGGTTTCACCCTTTCCTTTCCTAATGCCTTTTTCCTTCTTAGAGCCTTTTGCAACATCTTTATTTCATTTGTGTGTGGAGAGCACTTCCCAAAATGACACCCTTATTGTGGACTCTTGAGTTGATCGACTATATTGAATGAACTCATTGTTTGTCCCATCTTGACAGCATTGGGTGCCTAAGGCATGCACCACTTCTCCATAGTAAGGGTTTGTGCTCTTACTTCTTCTTGGATAGGAATCCATTGCTCTAGGAGTCCCAAAAATATTGAATTGGACACCATCAAGTGTTGCATTCATTGAAGTGGATGCCACTGGCACATCAAATATTGGTGCTTCTTCTTTATTCTGTATTATAGGCAGTAGGGGCCTAGATTGAGTTTATTTTTTGGCCACCCTCCTTTTTTTGTTGTTTGATAGTCAAATTTGAGCTATGGTTCTTTTGAAGCTATAGTAGGTTCATGTTGAACATATGATTTTGAATCTTCCTATGTCACTAATATATGAACTTGGTTGCTAGTATTCTCTTCATAGATTTGTGTAGCAAACTATTGATCAATATGATTGGCAATCGAGCTTCTTTCATCATGGAAAATGATTTGGCTATGTTGCAAGGTGTGCGCCCTTGGTCTCCTTGTGTTGTGCAACGCAACACCCAAGTTCATGACATGGGTTAACTACCTCTCGTGGATTCATTAACTTTGGCGGTTGTATCGAGCATTAACAGGTCAATCTTTTGGTGCAACGACAACCATCCTTTCAACAATTGGTATCAAAGCCTAGGTCACAAGTTCAAACCCCTCACTTGCATTGGGGGGGATTGTTGCAAGGTGTGTGCCCTTGGTCTCCTTGTGTTGTGCAGCGCAATGCTCGGGTTTGTTACATGGATTAACTGCCTCTCGTGGATTCATTAACTCCAGTGGTTGTATCGGGCATTAACAAGTCGATCTTTCGGTGCAACAACAACCATCTTTGCAACAAGATAGGGGAATTTTTAGGGCATGAGTTGGGAGTGTGGGGCATGGAGGAGTGGTAGCACCATATGTTGCTCTCTTAGGTGTAGTTATTTGGGGCTATGACTAGATCTCTATTGGGGTTATGGGGAATTTGTTGCAATGATTTCTCTACTAGCACCAACTAATTATGTTGTATACAAGCTTTGGTTTGATGATATGGAGGCTTTTGTTGGTAAGGTTGGTTTTTTGTGGAACAACCTATAACCTTGACTAAAAAAATAATTGATTATATGGTTGGCTTTGGGGATGTTGATTATTTGCATAGGGAGCTCTTTGCAAATTGTATTGATTTCTTTCAAGAGCAATGACCTCATTGGACATAGTTTGGAGCAAATTCCTCATCTTCTCAAGCTCAAAGGGTGTTGATGGTTTAGCGAAGTGGTATTCTAGTTGAGGTTTGGTGGGGATTGGGTTCAATGGCAAAGGAAAAGGCCTTCTGGTTAGCATAGGTTGGTATGGCAGTTGAATATAAAGGAACAATGGCATAGGGGAATGGGGCACCGACCTTTCAATTTGTATTAGGTCATCTTCTGTAGCTAGAGAAATTTCATATGCATTTGATTGAATATTTCTTCTACTTTCCATGACCATGGCCAGTTTAGAAACAACCTTTATGTAATAGAGATAAGCCATACTAGATGGATGACAGACCTAAATTGGGATGCATTTCCGTGTCTTTTGAAGTTTAGTGTTAAAATTGTTAAGAATCTTCATATACGTGGACTCTTTTAATGGTTATTAGGTTCTCCAATAGTGCTTAAGCATTTCCCTTCTCTTTGAATTTGTTGAGAAAAACTTGGCATAATGGACATCTGTGGAAGTCACGATACTAATCATGGCTTTTCCTTTGAATAATGCAACAAGAAATTTCAATAACAATATTTTCTTCATCAATGTTGTGAGCAATGCAATGAGTCACAATGTCACATAGATGTTTCATTGGAGTAGTGTGGATCTCCCGCATTAAGTAAGGGAGAGAATGTAGAGCGAAATTTAGTATGGCTCCCCATATCACAAGTGGTATTGGGGTAATTAATGGACCTCTAATGTTCCACCATATGAGATGTGATCTAGGTGGTTGTTGTGTAGCCACAATAGATATTCCTTACAGGATTTTTGCTTGTGGTTGTGGTATGGTATGAGGCCTTTTGAGAATGAGCACAAGGGGTTGCATAAGGATATGTGGGTTAGCCCTAGTTGTAGATCTTGTAGTGATTCTAGGGTTCATAGGCTTTTTTCAGTTGATTGGTGCAATGTTGCCAAGTGAAATACCAACAATGATAGCCAAGAATTCATTGAGAGTTAAACAAAAGTGGGTTTGATTTTCATACTGGAGGCATAAAACCTTTAAATATTTGAGTTCCACTAGGTGCACTAGAAATTGTTGGCTTGTTCTAAAGGCCTTTTTGAAGGGCCAAATTGAGAACATGGAAAGCATTGCAGGTAACAATGTGGGTCTACAATGAAAGTGGTCTTTGCAAGACAATCTCTAGGGTTGCAAGGCTGACCCCTATCTATCCCAATGATAAGCCTAAAGCTATTATGTTGATTGGGGGACCTAGGGGTTGAAAAGGCATAAAAGAAAATAAAGCTAAACAAAAGGCTCATGTTGGATAGATAGTGTATTTACTATTAGAGTAGAGCTTAACAACTCATGATTAAACAATCATCAAAGAGAAACATGCACACAATAACCAATGATGAACAAAGACAAGTTGAGAATTACTTAGGGCAACATTTGTTTTTTATTAAGTTTACTGATCATTATAAGTTACATACTTATTCTTTCAAAAACATACCCAAGGCTCACCTATATAACAAAAAAGAGGCGAGAATCAACTAATACATCAAGCTCAAAAGCTCAAATGTAGAAAGTGGCATTTGCTTCTAAATGAGCAAGTAGGCTAGTATTTATAGATTGTACTACTAAGCCCACAATTATTTTCCCACCCAAATCTACATTTGAAATTTGAAATTCATAAAGGAAAATGCCTCTTTACGAATTCTAGTTCCTTAATTGCTCATCAGTGGTAGGACATGGCTTTGGGATCCTTGGTAATTGGTTTATGAAATTTGCCACCTAGCACTACACTATCGCAACCTTGATAGGTGAAACTTGGCTATCTTGGTAATGTATAGTCGTTGACCATGAATGTTCAACCATGTCTTTCTAGGAAATTCAAATTTTGGATGTGACTGAGCCCACCTTTGCTGCTCTAGTGCTCTAGACCTTCTTAGGGTGATAACAGATGATCAAAATTGTGTTGTTAGGATGCAAGGAGGAGCATTTTTGTGTTGCAATGGCCACTTGTCTTGTGGGCCATTGGATGAATCTAGTGTTGCAAGAACGGATGGTTTGTGCTCTTTTATGATATATTTCTCCTTCACTTTTTGGGGAATCCTTGGGAGCACACCATGAGCCCTTGCTTAAGTCATGACTTAACCAACAAAAGAAGTGTGGCCTGCTGATACTTATACAAAGCACTTTTATCCTCAAAATATTGCCCACATTGCCACGAATCATAATATTGGGGTTTTTGTGAAAACCATTCCTGCCTCTTTATAGAAGTCTTGCAAGTTGTTTGATTAGATCTAACTTGGAGCATTGGACAAAATGTGCAATTGTCGGTACTTAGTAGTTTACTAGAATTCCATCAACTTGCATAAAATCTCAAAACAGGGGAGAGTAGGAGGCCCATGGATGCCGTGGGGTATTTTTATTGATCAAACATTGAGGCAGGATGAATCCACCTCTTGTAGTGAAGGATTCACTACAGATCTCTCTATTGTATACTAATGTACTCTCGAGTCCTATTGACCTATTTTTGGTCACCCATGGACATTAGTATAATTTCTTTCTTTCTAATATTGAAGCTGCCAAATATCACTGGAACTGTTCTCTTTCTAGTTTCTACCGAAATACTGTCTTCTTTGTTTATGTAATGAAAACCTGTAACAGATCTTTTTAGTTTCCATTTTTGTTATTTACTTTACATGTTATGGTGGAATATTGTAAGTTTTGTTTCTAGTTTTACAGATTATCAATGTTAAATTTTATTTGTTACAGGTACAAATGTTGACATCCTTAAGGTGGTTGGATATAAGTTGTCAGTACTTGAAATTGAAGCAATATTCTTAGAGGTATTGAGAAGGAAAAAAATGGATATGCTTCTGTAACAAGGTCATCTTGATGATTTATGTGCTCTTTAATTTTTATTTTTGTTTTGATGTGTCCTTCTAATTTATACAGCAGATCAATTAATTTGTTTGAGCTTTTAGTTCTATGCATATTGTTATCTAATAATAGAATTGGTTATGAAGTTATCGGGCATTGGTACAAAAAAATGGAACTCCCTAAAATTCACACCTTAAAGCCTGAAATTGAAAAAGAAGGAAAAAAACCTATATTATGCTCTTTAACAGTGATCTTGGGATTTCCTCTCTGTAAAAACACTTTTTTTTTCTTAAATATGATTAGATTTTAGAAAATATTGTAGTAGACATTTAATTCTATGAACATCCTTGATAATGGTTGTTGGACAGAGATAGAGATGCCAAGGTGGAGTTTTTTCAATTGTATAGACTTTTCTGTTAAGATGGGATCTGAACTAAAACCCTTACATCTTCATGTAGCTCTCTGTGCAAAAAACTTGTGAAGTGACCAATGGAAAAGACTTGGAAAGTGACTAACGGAATTATGTCTGAGATGTAACTCTTCAGGAAAAACAGGTAGAACAGTTTGAAAACTTACCTTGCTCTGAAAAGAATGCGTGGTAGTCTAGGGGCTTCCTATCTCATCAGTGTGTTCTCCGGCGAATTTATTAAGATCTAGAGTCTCTTGAAACCTGTTATCAGAGTTTGCAAATTCTCTCTTGCTTCACTGTAGCAGCTTGAGATAAATCATACTGGAGGGTCTGGTATACACACAGGAAGATTCAATTTCAAAGTACTTGCTCACTCATAGCAATAATGTATTATTTTTCTGTTCCATGCCTTTTAAAACTGGAACCATACGGTCCAAAAGCCTATAATTATATTTGTTGTATCTTACAATGTCTATCCTAGTTTTGTTGCTTTACATTTCCATTGTATAACGACTCAGATGTTGCTTTTCCATTGAGCTAGCCTTTATTACATTCATAAGAATGGAAACTATATGGCTAGATAGTGAAACACTTACTATGAAGCATATTAAGCATTTATGAAATGTTGAGGCCAAATTCTGGTTTCTGACTAAATGATTCACATTACTTTACGTAGTATGTATTCTATGCTAAAGAAAAAGTGACAACTTGCAACTCTCCTTTGTTCCAACATCCAGATATAGTGGAGTGCTCTGTTTTGGGGATACCAGACACAGTCTATGGAGAAATCATATGTGCAGTAGTAGTTCCAAAAACTGAGGCACAAAGAATAGAAGCCAATTCAAAATCTGTTATTACCATTCAGGATCTCCACAAATGGGCTAAAGAAAGAATTGCTCCTTACAAGGTTGTCAGTTTGTTATTTTCATCTTTCCATATACTGTTTCTTCTGTATTCTTTTCTTGTGTTTGAGATATTTTCTCCTGATAATTACCACCAGCTAATGAAATAAATTTTCATTGTTTTGTTTGACTGGATATGCATGCAACATATTGAAGCATATGTCAACTGAAGTACATATGCATAATGAACACATGAACCAGGATAACATAACATAAAACTACACAATGCCATAGCAAGTGACTAACTACGTGGATGAAGAACCTTTTATGCGCTAGAATATAATTCAAGCTTATGGATGGAGAAACTTTCCCCATCATTGCCTTTATCCCATATAAGTGCACGTATACATTGTATCATAAATAAAATGAAAGTTCAAAATTACATATTATCATTTAGCTTCTTTATTTAATAGATATATGTTTCATCTATTGATTCAAATGTAGAAAAACACCTCACAACATATAGATCAAACTTATTGTCCATCTATGGTTGCTCTTTCTAAGCATTCCTGGAATCCTTGGCATGACTTTCCTCTCCAAATTTTATTATTATATCAGATTTGGTAAAAAAAAAGGTCAGCTCCAAAATGCAAAATTATCGTAGTCTAATTTATTAGGAAAGCTTAATGACATCAATAGAAAGGATGGTGTTAAATTGATTCAGAAGTGTAATGACCCCTTTCTATTGAAATTATAATTATAAATAAGTATAATTATTTATTACTTAATTAATTAGATGCAAATAGTAATTGAAGATAATAAATAATGATGATAATAATTAATAAATTAAAAAAAAAAAACTGAATTAATGATAATTGATTTAAAATTATTAAATAATAATAAATATAAATAATTATTAAAATAACATTGATAATATCTAAACATTACCTAGAATATTCAAAATAAATAAATGAAATAGAGTTTTTTTTTTTAAAGATAAAACTAATATTAGAGGGATTTAAGTGGAAGGAAATTAATTATTTTCTTTTAAAAAATAAAATAAAACAATTATCTTTACTTTTAAAATAATGGTTGATGTTATTTTTTTGAAATAAATTTGCAAGTATTCAAAATAAATAAATAAAAGAGTTCAAAAAAATGAAAATAAAATATATAAAGATTTTTGCAAACTAATATGAAAGGATTTAAGTGAGAAAATTATTTTTTTTTAAATTTTATCTACATATATAATTCATTTATTTATATACATATTATATATTCTACATATATATTTTATATATAAATACATATTTTATCATTATCAGTTCTAAGAATTTTAAGTTTAAAATCAGATTTATTTAAGTTTCAAAACAATGCAAATCAATCTAGATGTGCTTTTACTTGTGGTTATAAAATTTCTCAACCCCTTGAATAGGTTATTGATTCAAGTGCATCTCAACATGTTATTTCACAAAGAATTTTTTGAGTTTATGCAACCTGATATGTCTAATGTTCCTCGTCAACTTGCTAATAATCATACTTGTAAAGTAGAAGCAATTGGAGATGTAAATGTTCCTAATGGTAAATTGCATGACATTTTATATCTTCTTAAATTAAAGATTAATTTGCTTTCAGTTGTTAAGCTTTGTCAAGATTATAAAATAGAATTTTACAAAGATATGTGCTATGTTATTGATCCAAAACAAAACAAGGTAATTGCTAATGTTAAATTAGACAATGATAATTTATTCAAATTTTATGAGTTTGCTCAATCTAGATGCTCTTCAATATCTACCATTGATTTTAATGTTTGGCATGAAAGACTTGGTCATATAAATGCTAACAATATTGCTTTAATGCAAAAGCTTAATATGGTAGATGGATTGCCTAGTATTGTTCCATCTACAATTGTATGCACATGATGCATGAGTGGTAAGATGCATATGGAGCCCTTTCCACGTAGTCAATCATGGAGGGCAACTCATAAGTTGCACCTAGTTCATAGTGACCTTTTGGGATCCATGGAGAATAACTCCATCCAAGGATCAAGGCATGAACTTACTTTTGTTGATGATTTTTCTAGAAGAACTTGGATCTATTTTCTTCATAGTAAGGATCAAGTTCTTGATATATTTTTTGAATTTCATAAATTTGTTGAAAGGCAATATGGTTTTAAACTTAAAATTCTTAGAACTGATAATGGTAAAGAATATGTGAAAATTTTGTTTAATAATTATTTGAAATCATTTGGTATTAAGCATGAGCTAACTATTCCCTATACACCTCGACAAAATGGTGTAGCGGAAAGGAAGTATAGAACTATTGTCAAAATGGCTAGTTGTATGTTACATGTTAAAAATATGTCTTATAAATTTTGGGCAAAAGCTATGTTTTGTGCTACTTACATTATTAATAGGACTCCTACTAAAGTTTTCAAGGATATAACTCCTGAAGAAGGAAGACCAATCTTAAGCATTTGAGAATTTTTGGTTCAACTGCTTATGTTCACAAACCTAAACAAAATAGGCAAAAATTAGATCCTAAATCTTCTTATCATATTTTTGTTGGTTATGATGAACATTCTAAAGCTTATAGAATTTATAATCCTCTTACTAACAAAGTTAAAGTTGCTAGAGATGTATGCATTACTAAAAATGGTGTTCACGATTATTCTAAAGTGCATGATATTGAATCTTTTCAAAATAATGTTATTGTTGTGGAGGATAATCTTCAAGTTGAATCTTCTCTTAACCCTCCTAACGCATCTTTTACTCATAGTGATAGTGATGATGAAAATGTTGAAATTTCTCCTCATGATTCTTCTTCTAGTGATGATACTACTACATCTAAAACAAAGCCTAAATGGTTTACTAAACTTATGCAAGAAAGTGAGGATATTTTAGCTAGAATGAATCAATCTAGAAAGATAAAGTATTGTACTTATGCTTTGATGTCTAACATTATGCATTCAAATGATCTTCAAACTTATGAACAAGCTAAGGTTCAACCTCATTGGCAAAAGGCTATGCAAGAAGAATATGATACTTTAATTGCTAA
Organism: Sequoia sempervirens; assembly: GCA_007258455.2. Taxonomy (NCBI): domain Eukaryota; kingdom Viridiplantae; phylum Streptophyta; class Pinopsida; order Cupressales; family Cupressaceae; genus Sequoia; species Sequoia sempervirens. Next base: position 45,781,448 of record VDFB02000013.1, on the reverse strand, counting down.
TAAAACTTGGGATTTTGTTCCTTTACCTCAAGGTAAGAATCTTGTTTTATGCAAATGGTTGTATAAAACTAAGGTTAATGCAAATAATGAAGTTAGCAAGTTTAAAGCTAGATTAGTTGCTAGGGGCTTCTCTCAAGTTGAAGGTTTAGATTATAATGAAACATTTGCTCCAGTAGCTAAGATACCAACTATTAAATTAGTTCTTGCTTTAGCTTCTCATATGCATTGACCTATTCATCAAATGGATGTTAAAAGTGCATTTTTAAATGGTGATATACATGAAGAAACTTATGTCTCAACCTTTGGGTTTCATTAAGGAAGGTAATGAAAATATCGTTTGCAAATTGAATAAATCATTTTATGGTTTAAAACAATCTCCTAAAGAATGGTATTCTAAGATTAATGCTTTCCTTCTATCTCAAGGTTTCATTAGGAGTAAAAATGATCCAAATATATATATATATTAAGCCTAGTGAAAATGACATTATGATTATTATTTTATATGTTGATGATTTAATTATCATTGCTAGTTCTAATAATTTGATTAGTGATGTTAAGTCTCAACTCAATCAACAACTTCAAATGACTGGTATGCAAATTTGGAAAACGCCTAAAGGTATTTTTCTTTCTCAACAAAAATATGCTCAAGATCTCTTAGATAGGTTTAAAATGAATGATGCAAAGTGTGTTTCTACTCCTTGTGAATTAGGAACTAAATTAAGGGTTGATATGAAAACTCCTTTTGTTAATCCTACTTTGCATAGGCAATCAGTTGGTAGTTTGAACTATTTAACACTTACTAGACCTGAGATTTCTTATAGTGTTGGTTTAGTTTCTAGATTAATGTATAAACCACAACAAACTCATTTTAAAGTTGCAAAAAGAATTTTAAGACATGTTAAAGGTACTCTTAATCTTGGTCTTTTTTATGATGCAAATTGCGGTTTTTCTTTAAAGGGTTATACTGATTCAGATTTAGGAGGTGATCCCAATGATGGGAGATCCACTTGTGGTTATTGTTTCTTTGTTGGATCAGGTGCAATCTCATGGAATAGTAAGAAACAACAATCTACTTCTCTTTGTTTTACAGAAGCTAAATATAAAGGTTGTGCACTCAGACAAATATGACCCTTCTCTATCTACTCCTCTAACTGAATCTTGAGCTCACTAAGCTTATGTGTAGTCATCTTATAAGGTGCCCTAGATATTAGTTGAGCAATTGGTATCAAATCTATACGAAAATCATCTTTCATTGTGGTAGAATACCTAGTAACTTAGAAGGAAATACATTTGTAAACTCCCCAAGAATGGGATGGTCATCTAATGATGTCTCTATCTTCTCCTCATCCAAATCACTAACAATGATGGAAAACATCTAGCATCCCTTTCGCATACATTGCTTCAACTGCATAGCGGATATAGTGTGAAGGGAGATGGGTCTTCGTACCCTTGAAATCGCCATTGTTGTACCCTGATCATCTACACACTCAATCATCTTTTGACAACTTTTTGCCTTAGCTCAATGTGTGTTGAGCCATATCCAAAACTACTCCATAGGAGCCCAAAGGAGTAATATGAAGGTCAACTGGAGTGGTCAAATCTCCAACTCGTAGTGGACAAGCTTTGGCTATATAATTCATAGACACCTTGGTCCCTAAGGCTAACTCAACCTCCCACCATCGTCTTGACTAGATGCCACTAACCTACTACGTTCCATTACAAATAGGGGTATAAAATAATCTGACGCCCCATAATCAAATAAAATAGATACATGAGTATTGCCTATCATACTTGGGGCTTCAATCATAGTGGCTTGATGTTCAGCTTAGCAATTCTCAATTGCCTAATACACTATATGAAACTTCTCAACATCTCTCACTATCTACTCAAAGCTTATTACTCACTACCCTCCAGCTGCAAAACCTTGAGGACACTCTCCAGCTAGATTCCCTACTGCACTACACACAAAGCAAGCACCTCTAATCTAACCTTGAGATGACTGTGTCCTATTGAACTATTGTCCACCAATCTTAATAGATCTATTATGTCCATGAAAAGACTATTGAGAACATGTTGGAGTAGCACCCTATGCTTGTGGATGTTGATCCCTATAGGGACCCTATGATTGCCATGGTCAAGAATGACCACCCTGAAATTCCTATTGAGGCTATCCTTTGACTAAACTGCTACTATTGGGATGGCCTAGACAGTCTTGTAGGGGGTCTAAATCCTCCCTTGGAAGGAAGAGGAGGTCGACAGAATCCTTGTACCTGTGTAACTGGATTACGATTTTGAAACCACTCTCATGTGTCATGGGATTTCCCCTAAATCTCCTCCGCATTAAGGGCCTTCTCCACAACAACCCAAAGGTTCTCTAGATCAACCATAAGCATAGGTCTTGATATGCCAACATTCAGTCCCCAAATAAAGTGGTTAACAAGAAGCTTCTCATCTTGGAGATAGTCTACATAATGTAATAACTCTAGAAAAGGGCTCTCATACTATGCTACTATCAGTACCCTCTGCTTAAGATCATGAAACTTGTCAATGCAACATTGTATAAAATGCTTGGACAAGTAGCATGCTTTGAAATGCTCAAGGAAGACCTCCCATGTAAGGGTGTCCATAGTAAAGTGATACTTGCACTCCTCTTCACACCACCATGTAGATGTTGTGTCTCCAAGTAGATGTATAACAAAATGTGCTTTGAGATTGCTCGCATACACACGCAATACAAAACCTCTCAAGACTAAGATGCCATTAGCTTGCTAACATGGCGTGCCAAAGGGTGAGTTAGATCCACCTTTATTTCTTGAATTTTTTTATTTTAATGCATTCAAGTCTCATGCTCTTCATCTTCCTTGAAAAGGCCATGCTTATCTCCATGTGACAACCTTATTGTTCATTGTTCTTTGCACATATGAAGCCCTTTTTTAATGCAATGGGTGTTGATAGATCCACTTGACCTCACACTCTTCATCTTCCTTGAAATGGCCATGCTTATCTCCACGTGAAAACCTTTTTCCACCATAAGGTTTTAGGGTTCTTGAGTTTGCATTAAAATCCAAACTATCAAAACATAAACCTGCAAGACAAGAAAAATTAGTTGAACCCTTTGGCACACCCTTTTTCCAATTGATTCTATGATCTCTTTCTTTTCAACCTTCCATTATCTCTCCTCTTGCAACTACATTCCCACTTGATATCTATTTTCTCCCTCCAACATTTCCACGCTAGCCCAATCACTTTCTCTCACAGTGCCCAAAATCTTATACACTTAAAGCACCCAAAAAAATTCTTGATTCCTCATGTTAACTCAAGAACTTTTGTTAAAATAGCTTCACAATACCCAAGCCATCTTATTCATCAAGCATGTGCAAAACAATCATGAACATCAACCTGCCACATGACTAATCCATGTACCTTATCAACAAATTTTAAATGCAAACAAATCCTCAACCATGGATAGATCCACTTGACCTCATGCTCTTCATCTTCCTTGAAATGGCCAAGCTTATCTCCATGTGACAACCCTATTGTCCATTGTTATTTGTGCTATGAAGCCCTCTTTTAGGCCCCCAATTGTATCCTCACACTCTAAGACAACAAACCTTCCACTTGCATTAGTAAATTCTTTTCTTTTTGAGGTATTACCCAAAGCACCCTTGGATTTTCCACTATAAGGGCTCACAAATCCATATTAATAGATTGCATCCCTTTCATATAGATGTGGACTCTCAAAGATTACACCACAATGTCTAATGGAATCACATCAAATATCACCTCATATACAAAACACAACCTAAAACCAAACCATAACTTACATTTCTTTGTGAACTTCACTTTCACATTGTCATTCAACCATTCCAAGGAATAAGAACATGACTGAACTACTACATTCAAATGCCTCTCTAATCTAGTTAGATCTAGTGTAGTTTCAAGCGGAGTGCATCCCATCAATTTTGCGATTTGGCACACACTTTTTTCAATCGATTTTGCAATTTCTCTTTTCAATATTGCATGATCTCTCATCTTGCAACTACATTTCCTACATGATATCTATTTTCTCCCTCCAACATTTCCACGCCAACCCAACCACTTTCTCCCATAGTGCCTAAAATCTCATACACTTAAAACACCTAGAAAAATTCTTGATTCCTCATGTTAACTCAAGAACTTTTGTTAACATGGCTTCACAATACCCAAGCCAGCTTATGCATCCATGAACATCAACCTACCCAACCAAGCTTTTTGATAGGAAACAAATCTATGGTTAACAACTTTGATCTATTGCACTAAAATGGTTTTAGGTTGTGTTTTGTATATGAGATGATATTTTATTTGATTCCATTAGACATTGTGGTGTAATCTTTGAGAGTTCGCATCTATATGAAAGGGATGCACTCTATTAATATAGATTTATGAACCCTTAATAGAGTTCTTGAGTTAACATGAGGAATCAAGAATTTTTTCAGGTGTTTTAAGTGTATAAGAATGACAGTTGGGCTAGCGTGGAAATGTTGGAGGGAGAAAATAGATATCGAGTAGGAAATGTAGTTGCAAGAGGAGAGATCATGGAAGGTTGAAAAGAAATAGACATCACATAATTGATTGAAAAAAGAGTGTGTCAAAGGGTGAAGAGTGTGTCAATTGCATCCTCACACTCTAAGACAAAAAACCTTCCACTTGAAAAACATAAATGATATATGTGCAAATCCATCCTTAACTATGGAATTGTAATCTTTTAGGGGGGGTAAAAAAGGGCATCATATGTGCATAGAGTGCAACCCTTTCATATAGATGTGGACTCTCAAAGATTACACCACAATGTCTAATGGAATCACCTCATATACAAAACACAACATAAAACCAAATCATAACTTACATTGCTTTGTGAACTTCACTTTCACATTGTCATTCAACCATTCCAAGGAATAAAGACATGGTTGATCTACTATTTCAAATGTCCCTCTAATCTAGTTAGATTTAATGTAGTTTTAAGAGGAGTCCATCCCATTGGTTATTTGGCACACCTTTCACCCTTTAGCATGCCCTTTTTCCAATCGGTTTTGCGATGTGATCTGTATAGGATCTAGACTATTTGCAGAATTTGAATGCTTAACTTTTACAATGATTATTCCAAGTTAATTGGAACAAAATTAACTCATGGAAATAATTACAATAATTAAAATGACAAGGTGATAACAACAGAATGAGGAGAGAGAGAGATGCAAACAGAGGTTTGATTACGGAGTTTGTCACAAACGTGACTACGTCTTCGGGTCCGCTCCAATGGAGTGAGACCGATCCGATTAATCTCCAAAATCATAATTATAATTGCACCAAAACCATTTCTTCTAGCACTTCGGCAGCATAACCATACTCCGATGTATGAAAATGGCTCCAAGAATCTCCTAGAACTCCTCTTTGTATCACCTAGCACCCGTTTCCTTGAAAATTATGAGTTTCACACTTCAAAATTCCTTCCAATAAAATTAACTAAACACTCTCAGCCATCTCTCACACATTCACCCCCTTTAAATACAAAAATATTGCTCAAATTGGTTACTAACCAATTGATTTACAAATCTACCTTATCTCTCCAAATTACATAAAAATCTTTAAAAAATTCCCTTATTTGCATATAAATCTTCTGAATACCCCCTTTAATCCAAATAATAACAAATTTAAGCCCTTTTAGTTTTTTTATTCACGGGCTCACATAGTTTTGGAGATTGATTTAATCTTTAAAAAGATTATTGTTTGTTTTTATTTTAGGGGAATAGTTTTATTTTTAAAGCATTCGGTTTTCCAACACACAACAAAATCAACCGATGCCAACTATAGTTTAAAGCCATGGAATGGCTTATCGGTGGCTATTAATTTTAGTAGGCCGGCGGTCGGGGGTTCAACCCTAGCCGCTGGCTTTTTATAGCCAATTTCCCATCATTCTATAACAAAACAAAATCGTCGCTATATACAGTTAGATGTGCATGCGCTGGTGCAACGGTGATCCGAGATTCTCGGTGACGAGAGGTTGGGGGTCCGAGTCCTTAACCAAACCCTTTTAACAATCAAACAGACTAATCCATCTGTCAGATGAAGATACAGGCCACGTGGCATGCTGAGGAGGTGCCACATGGCAAAACCTGATTCGATGACAATGGTGACTAAGTTGCTGATGTGTCTGCCACTGGGAGCCGACATGGAGCTGACGTGTCCGATGACGTGGCATGCTGACTAGACAGGTGACTGGATGTCGAACGCTGACAATGCTGATGACGTGTCGTACGGATGCCACGTGTCAACCTCTCATTAGGTCTGTACAATGATGATAGGGATGCCACGTGTCAAATTATGGTTCGTCCACTTCATCGTCTGTACCATACGGAATGCTGACGTCAGCATCCATACGGTCCACCTCAAAAAGTCAACTGAAAGCTTTGACTGCTGATAACTCTCGCGTACAATGTCGGATTTTGACTAAACAAACACCGTCAGAATCATCTCGATGAGCTCTTCACGATGATGCCAACTTCGAAAACTTTTGACGACATCATTTTTCTGCTTCCTAGACGCCCCTGATCCTAGTTTGACCCAAGGTTTGACTAGCCATAACTTGCACAAACAGACTCCTTTTCGCTTTGTTCAAGTTGCGTTGGAATCAGGACGTTGAGCTCTTTTTGATGGTGTAGATTCTGGAGAAAAATGAGACACTTCAATTTTCACTGAAATATCCCTCGGATCACGATGTCTCCTTTTTCAACCTTTCATGATCTCTCCACTGGCAACTACATTTTCTACTTGATATATATTTTCTCCCTCTAACATTTTCACGCCAGCCCAACCACTTTCTCTAGGACATGGCTGATTTGCTACTTTCAAATGCCTCTCTAATCTAGTTAGATCCAATGTAGTTTCAGGAGGAGTGCATCTCATCGGTTTTGTTATTTGGTGCACCCTTTTTCCAATCGGTTCAGCGACGTCTCTTTCTTTTTAACCTTCCATGATCTCTCCTCTTGCAACTACATATCTTACCTGGTATCAATTTTTTCCCTCCAACATTTCCATGCCAGCCCAACTACTTTCTCCTACAGTGCCCAAAATCTTATACACTTAAAGCACCCAAAAAAATTCTTAATTCCTCATGTTAACTCTAGAACTTTTGTTAGCATGGCTTCACAATACCCAAGCCAGTTTATTCATCAAGCATGTGCAAAACAATCATGAGTTCATTAACCTACCACATGACTAATCCATGTACCTCATCAATAAAATCTAAATGGAAACAAATCCTTAACCATGGATAGATCCACATGACCTCATGCTCTTCATCTTCTTTGAAATGGCCATGCTTATCTCCATGTGGCAACCCTATTGTTCATTGTTTTTTGCATGTATGAAGCCCTTTTTCAGCCCCCCCAATTGCATCCTAACACTATGAGACAACAAACCTTCCACTTGCATTAATAAATTCTTTTCTTTTTAAAGTATTACCCAAAACACCCTTGGATTTTCAACTATAAGGGTTCACAAATCTATATTAATAGAGTGGATCCCTTTCATATAGATGTGGACTCTAAAATATTACACCACAATGTCTAATGGAATCACATCAAATATCACCTCATATACAAAACACAACCTAAAACAAAACCATAACTTATATTGTTTTTTGAACTTCACTTTCACATTGTCATTTTGAACTTCACTTTCACATTGTCATTCAACCATTTCAAAGAATAAGTACATGGTTGATCTGCTACTTTCAAATGTCTCTATAATCTAGTTAGATCTAGTATAGTTTCAAGAGGATTGCATCCCATCGGGTCTACAATTTGGCACGCCCTTCACCTTTTGGCGCACCCTTTTTCCAATCACTTATGTGATGTCTCTTTCTTTTCAACCTTCCATGATCTCTCCTATTGCAACTACCTCGATATCTATTTTCTCCCTCCAACATTTCCACATCAACCCAACCACTTTCTCCTGAACATGGTTGATCTGCTACTTTCAAATGTCTCTCTAATCTAGTTGGATCCAATGTAGTTTCAAGGGGAGTGCATCCCATCAGTTTTGTGATTTGGCACACCATTTTTCCAATCAATTACGTGATATCTATTTATTTTCAACCTTCCATGATCTCTCATCCTACAACTACATTTCTTACCCGATATCTATTTTCTCCCTCCAACATTTACATGCCAACCCAACCACTTTCTCCCACAGTGCCCAAAATCTTGTACACTTAAAACACTCGAAAAAATTCTTAATTCATCATGTTAACTCAAGAACTTTTGTTAACATGGCTTCAAAATACCCAAGCCAACTTATGCATCAAGCATGTGCAAAAAAATCATGAGCATCAACCTTCCCAACCAAGCTTTTTCATAGATCTAACTTACTTTTTGATAGGAAACAAATCCATCGTTAAGGATTTTGATCTACTACACAAGATGGTTTTAGGTCGTGTTTTGTATATGAGGTGATATTTAATGTGATTCCATTAGACATTGTAGTATAATCTTTGAGAGTCCACATATATATGAAAGAGATGCACTATTAATATAGATTTGTGAACCTTTAATAGAATTCTTGAGTTAACATAAGGAATCAAGAATTTTTTTGAGTGTTTTAAGTGTATAAAAACCATGGTTGGGCTGGTGTGGAAATGTTAGAGGGAGAAAATAGATATCGGATAGGAAATCTAGTTGCAAAAGTAGAGATCATGGAAGGTCGAAAAGAAAGAGACATCACATAATCGATTGGAAAAAGGGTGTGCCAAAGGGTGAAGGGCATGCCAATTGCATCCTCACACTCTAAGACAACAAACCTTCCACTTGGAAAACATTTGATATACGTGCAAATCTATCATTAACCATATAATTGTAATCTTTTAGGGGGAGCTAAAAGAGGTCTTCATACATGCATAGAGTGCATCTCTTTCATATAGATGTGGACTCTCAAAGATTACACTACAATGTATAATGGAATCACATCAAATATCACCTCATATACAAAACACAACCTAAAATCAAACGATAACTTACATTGCTTTGTGAATTTCGCTTTCACATTGTCATTCAACCATTCTAAGGAATAAGGACATGGTTGATCTACTACTTTCAAATGTCTCTCTACTCTATTTAGATCCAGTGTAGTTTCAAGAGGAGTGCATCCCATCGGTTTTGTGATTTAGCATGCTCTTCACCCTATGGCACACTTTTTTTCCAATCAGTTTTGTGATGTCTCTTTCTTTTCAACCTTCCATGATCTCTCCTCTTGCAACTAAATATCCTACTTGATATGTACTTTATCCCTCCAACATTTTCATGCCAGCCCAACCACTTTCTTTGGGACATGTTTGATCTACTACTTTCAAATGTCTCTCTAATCTAGTTAGATCCAATGTAGTTTCAAGATGAGTGCATCCCATCGATTTTGCGATTTGGCATACCCTTTTTTCAATCGATTTGTGATGTCTCTTTCTTTTCAACCTTTCATGATCTCTTTCAACTAAATTTCCTACCCAATATCTATTTTCTCCCTCCAAAATTTACATGTCAACCCAACCACTTTCTCCCACAATGCCCAAAATCTTATACACTTAAAACATCCGAAAAAAATATTGATTCCCCATGTTAACTCAAGAATTTTTGTTAGCATGGCTTCACAATACCCAAGCCATCTTATGCATCAAGCATGTACAAAACAATCATGAACATCAACCTACCCAACCAATCTTTTTGATAGATCTAACTTACTTTTGATAGGAAACAAATCCATGGTTAACGATTTTTATCTACTACATCAAAATGGTTTTAGGTTGTGTTTTGTATATGAGGTGATATTTTATGTGATTCTATTAGACATTATGGTGTAATCTTTGAGAGTTTGCATCTATATGAAAGAGATTCACTCTATTAATATAGATTTGTGAACTCTTAATAGAGTTTTAAGTTAACATGAAGAATCAAGATTTTTTTTGGGTGTTTAAAGTGTATAAGAACCATGGTTGGGATGGCATGGAAATGTTGGAGGGAGAAAATAGATATTGGGTAGGAAATGTACTTGCGAAAGGAGAGATCATGGAAGGTTGAAAAGAAAGAGACATCACATAACTGATTGAAAAAATGGTGTGTCCAAGGGTGAAGGGCATGCCAATTGCATCCTCACACTTTAAGACAATAAACCTTCTACTTGGAAAACATTTGATATACGTTCAAATCCATCATTAACCATGGAATTGTAATCTTTTAGAGGGGGCTAAAAGAAGGTTTCATACGTGCATAGATAGAGTGCATCCCTTTCATATAGATTTGGACTCTCAAATATTACACTACAATGTCTATTGGAATCACATCAAATATTACCTCATATACAAAACACAACCTAAAACCAAACCATAACTTACATTGCTTTGTGAACTTCACTTTCACATTGTCATTCAACCATTCTAAGGAATAAGGACATGGTTGATCTGCTACTTTCAAATGTCTCTCTAATCTAGTTAGATCCATTATAGTTTCAAGAAAAGCTCATCCCATCAGTTCTACAATTTGGAATGCCCTTCACCCTTTAACATGCCCTTTTTCCAATCAATTTTGTGATGTCTCTTTCTTTTCAACCTTCCATGATCTCTCCATTTGCAACTATATTTCTTACTTGATATCTATTTTCTCCCTTCAACATTTTCAAGCTAGCCTAACCATTTTCTCCCAGACATGGCTGATCTGCTACTTTCAAATGCCTCTCTAATCTAATTAGATCCAGTGTAGTTTCAAAAGGAGTGCTTCCCATCAGTTCTGCAATTTGGCACACCCTTTTTTCAATCGATTTTGCGATGTCTCTTTCTTTTCAACCTTCCATGATCTATCCCCTTACAACTAGATTTCCTAACTGATATCTATTTTCTCCCTCCAACATTTCCACACTAGCCCAACCACTTTCTCCCATAGTGCCCAAAATCTTATATACTTAAAACACCCAAAAAAATTCTAAATTCCTCATGTTACCTCAAGAACTTTTGTTAATATGGCTTCACAATACCTAAGCCAACTTATGCATCAAGCATGTGCAGAACAATCATGAACATCAACCTACCCAACCAAGTTTTTTGATAGATTTAACTTACTTGTTGATAGGAAACAAATCCATGGTTAAGGATTTTGATCTACTACATCAAAATGGTTTCAGTTTGTGTTTTGTATATGAGGTGATATTTTATGTGATTTTATTAGACACTGTGGTGTAATATTTGAGAGTCCACATCTATATAAAAAGGATGCACTCTACTAATATAGATTTGTGAATCCTTAATAGAGTTTTGAGTTAACATGAAGAATCAAGAATTTTTTTGGGTGTTTTAAGTGAAGTAAAAATATGGTTGGGTTGGCATGGAAATGTTGGAGGGAGAAAATAGATATCGACTAGGAAATGTAATTGCAAGAGGAGAGATCATGGTAGGTTGAAAAGAAAGAGACATCACAAAATCGATTGGAGAAAGGGTGTGCCAAAAGGTGAAGGGTGTGTCAATTGCATTCTCACACTCTAAGAAAACAAGCTTTCCACTTGGAAAACATTTGATATATGTGCAAATCCATCTTAAACCATGGAATTGTAATCTTTTAAAGGGGGCTAAAAGAGGGCTTCATACTTGCATAAAGTGCATCACTTTCATATAGATGTGGACTCTCAATTATTACACCACAATGTCTAATGGAATCACATCAAATATCACCTCATATACAAAACACAACCTAAAACTAAACCATAACTTACATTGTTTTGTGAATTTCATTTCCACATTGTCATTCAACCATTCCAAGGAATAAAGACATGGTTGATCTGCTACTTTCAAATGTCTCTTCAATCTAGTTAGATCTAGTGTAGTTTTAAAAGTGGTGCATCCCATCAGTTCTATGATTTGGCACGCCCTTTTTCCAATTGGTTTTGTGATGTCTCTTTCTTTTCAACCTTCCATGATCTCTCCTCTATCAAATACATTTCCTACCCAATATCTATTTTCTCCCTCCAACATTTTCACCCCATCCCAACCATTTTCTCCCAGGCATGGCTAATCTACTACTTTCAAATGTCTCTCTAATCTAGTTAGATCTAGTGTAGTTTCAAGAAGAGTGTGTCCCATCAGTTTTGTGACTTGGCACGCCCTTTATCCAATCGATCCTATGATGTCTCTTTCTTTTCAACCTTCCATGGTCTCTCCTATTGCAACTACATTTTCTACCTGGTATCTATTTTCTCTTTCCAACATTTCAATGCTAACCCAACCACTTTCTCCCACAGTGCTCAAAATCTTATACACTTAAAACTCCAAGAAAAAATCTTGATTCATCATGTTAACTCAAGAACTTTTGTTAACATGTCTTCACAATACCCATCCAAGCTTATGCATCAAACATGTGCAAAACAATCACGAACATCAACCTACCCAACCAAGTTTTTTCATAGATCTAGCTTACTTTTTTATAGGAAACAAATCCATGGTTAAAGATTTTGATCTTCTACATCAAAATAGTTTTAGGTTATGTTTAGTATATGAGGTGATATTTTATGTAATTTTATTAGACATTGTGGTGTAATCTTGGAGAGTCCACATTTATATGAAAGGGATGCACTCTATTTATATAGATTTGTGAACCCTTAATAGAGTTTTGAGTTAGCGTGATGAATCAAGAATTTTTTTGGGTGTTTTAAGTGTATAAGAATCATGGTTGGGCTGGTGTGGAAATGTTGGAGGGAGAAAATTGATATCGGGTAGGAAATGTAGTTGCAATAGGAGAGATCATAGAAGGTTGAAAAGAAAGACATCACAAAACCGATTGAAAAAAGGGTGTGTCAATTGCATCCTCACACTCTGAGACAGCAAACCTTCCACTTGAAAAATATTTGATATGCATGCAAATCCATCATTAACCATGAAATTGTAATCTTTTAAGGAGGCTAAAAGAGGGCTTCATATGTGCATAGAGTGCATCTCTCTCATATAGATGTGGACTCTCAAAGATTACACCATAATTTCTAATGGAGTCGCATCAAATATCATCTCATATACAAAATACAACTTAAAACCAAACTATAACTTACATTACTTTGTGAATTTCACTTTCACATTACCATTCAACCATTCCAAGGAATAAAGACATGGTTGATCTACTACTTTCAAATGTCTCTGTAATCTAGTTAGATGTAGTGTAGTTTCAAAAGGAGTGCATCCCATCGATTTTGTGATTTGGCACGCCCTCCACCCTTTGACACGCCCTTTTTCCAATCAATTTTGCGATGTCTCTTTCTTTTCAACCTTCCATGATCTCTCCAATATTATACACTTCTTATCCAATATCTATTTTTTGCCTCCAATATTTTCACACCATCCCAACCACTTTCTCCCACAGTGCCCAAAATATTATACACTTAAAACACCTAAAAAATTCTTGATTCCTCATGTTAACTCAAAAAGTTTTGTTAATATGGCTTCATAATACTCAAACCAACTTATACATCAAACATGTGCAAAACAATCATGAATATCAACCTATCCAACCAAGCTTTTTCATAGATCTAACTTCATTTTTTATAGGAAATAAATCCATGGTTAAGGATTTTGATCTGCTACATCAAAATGGTTTTAGGTTGTGTTTTGTATATGAGGTGATATTTTATGTGCTTGCATTAGACATTGTGGTGTAATCTTTGAGAGTCCACATCTATATGAAAGGGATGCACTCTATTATTATAAATTTTTGAACCCTTAATAGATCCTTTGAGTTAACGTCATGAATCAAGAATTTTTTCAAGTGTTTTATGTGTATAAGAATCATGGTTGGGCTGGCATGGAATTGTTGGAGGGAGAAAAAATATATCGAGTAAGAAATGTAGTTGCAAGAGGACAGATCATGGAAGGTTGAAAAAAAAGAGGCATCACAAAATTGATTGGAAAAAGGGCATGCCAAATATTCTTTGCACATATGAAGCCCTCTTTTAGCCCCTATAATTGCATCCTCATACTCTAAGACAACAAATGATGCAGAGTCCGGAGCACCTATTTCATCAGAAGCACAATTTCCCAATTTCACTCCTAAACCCCAGTTTTAGTGCAAACCAAGTTTAAGCATTTTCACCAACATTTTCCAAAACACCTAACAAAATCAAGGATGATTAAGATACCCTTTTGCAAGTTATAAAACATACAGGAAAACCAATATCAACTCTTTTGGACGAACTCAAAAATCCAATACTCCTGCCATGGAAAAGGCTAGTGGATTAGCCCACTTTTACAAAGAAAGTACACTTCAAACTCCACCAAACTTTATGAAACCTTGGGGCAGCAATTAAAATGCCCAAAAACTACTAAATCCACCAATAGTTTCTAGAAATCACTCTTCCAACATAGCACAGCCTAAAACCCTTGATTCTAGGCCTTCAAAAGGAGGGTTTATTGTAAATCATACCTCCAGACCTTTCCAGACTCTGCCACCTGTTCAAACATGCATAATTATGCCTAAAAAAGCTTTAAACTTCATCACATAGGTTATTTCTTCCAGAAAACTCATAAACCATCATTTAGTTCCTCACTTTCACAAGGAAAATCACCCAAATTCAATCTAGGGCAACACCCAAAACCCACAAACACACTTCCTATGACCTTCAAATAATTTGGAAATATATTTTACAAAAAATGGGGCCATTCCACTGAGTTAAAATTGCTATAGTAGGTGGAATGCCCTAAAAACTCATTTTAATACTCTCAAATCACCAATTTACACCAAAACAAGGCAGTTTCAGTAAAACGTCAATAAAACCCTCTAAACTTAATGAAAATTCACCAAACCACTTTCAAATGAAATCTAACTCTCTCCTCTTTCCAACCATACCAGGGTTGAGCCTGTACAGGTCGTACAAAGGTCGTACCACACGTTTTAGCAGCAAATTTACACACAGAAATTTCCAGAAAGCAGCCTTTTTTTCATTATAACTTCAAAAAAAATGATTCAACAACCATACCTCGACCATGAGAGGCTTATTTAACATCTAACCACCCTTACAAACATCCTCCAACTGGAATTTTAATTAGTTGGACATTGGAAACCAACTTTTTACCAATTAGACCCCTAATTGCCTAGTTTTGCACTTTTAACAATTTGTTGACAATAAGTACATTTTTATGCAACCTTTTGCATTTTTTGAACTAAATAACATCAAAAACCCCTAATTACATCATTAATAGTCTCAAAGACCTTATTTAACATAAAAATTACTCATACTATCACTAACTCCTAGACTAACCCTCATAGAATGCACTTTGCAATTACATGTTTTTAGGTGCCCCTGCACCAACAAACCTTCCACTTGCATTAATAAATTCTTTTCTTTTTGATGTATTACCCAAAGAACCCTTGGATTTTCCACTATAAGGGTTCACAAATATATATTAATAGAGTGTATCTCTTTCATATAGATGTGGACTCTCAAAGATTACACCACAGTGTCTAATGGAATCACATCAAATATCATCTCATAAACGAAACACAACCTAAAACCAAACCATAACTTACATTATTTTATGAACTTCACTTTCACATTGTCATTCAACTATTCCAAGGAATAAGAACATGGTTAATCTGCTACTTTCAAATGTCTCTCTAATCTAGTTAGATCTAGTGTAGTTTCAAAAGGAGTGCATCCCATCGATTATGCAATTTGGCACGCCCTTTTTCCAATCAGTTTTGTGATGTCTCTTTCTTTTCAACTTTCCATGATCTCTCCTCTTGCAACTACATTTCCTACCTGATATCTATTTTCTCCCTCTAACATTTCCACGTCAACCCAACCACTTTCTCTCAGATATGGTTGATCTGCTATTTTCAAATGCCTCTCTAATCTAGTTAGATCCAATGTAGTTTCAAGAGGAGTGCATCTCATCGGCTATGCGATTCGGCACGTCTTTCACCCTTTGGCATGCCCTTTTTCCAATTGGTTATGTGATGTCTCTTTTTTTGAACCTTCCATGATCTCTCCTCTTGCAACTACATTTCCTATCCGATATCTATTTTCTCCCTCCAACATTTTCACACCATCCAAACCACTTTCTCCCATAGTGCCCAAAATCTTATACACTTAAAACACCTAGAAAATTTCTTGATTCATCATATTAACTCAAGAAATTTTGTTAACATGGCTTTGCAATACCCAAGCCAGCTTATGCATCAAGCATGTGCAAAAAAATCATGAACATCAATCTGCCCAACCAATATTTTTGATAGATCTAACTTACTTTTTGATAGGAAACAAATCCATGGTTAAATATTTTGATTTGCTACATCAAAATGGTTTTAGGTTGTGTTTTGTATATGAGGTGATATTTTATGTGATTTCATTAGACATTGTGGTGTAATCTTTGAGAATCCACATCTATATGAAAGGGATGCACTCTATTAATATAGATTCGTGAAGCCTTAATAGAGTTTTTGAGTTAACATGAAGTTCATCAAGAATTTTTGAGTGTTTTAAGTGTATAAGAACCATGGTTGGGTTGGCGTGGAAATGTTGGAGGGAGAAAATAGATATCGGGTAGGAAATGTAGTTGCAAGAGGAGAGATCATGGAAGGTTGAAAAGAAAGAGGCATTATAGAATTGATTGGAAAAATGGTGTGCCAAATGTTCTTTGCATGTATGAAGCCCTCTTTTAACCCCCCCAATTGCATCCTCACACTTTGAGACAACAAACCTTCTACTTGTATTAATAAATTCTTTTCTTTTTGAGGTATTACCCAAAGCACCCTTGTATTTTCCACTATAAGGGTTCAAAAATCTATATTAATAGAGTGCATCCCTTTCATATAAATGTAGACTCTCAAAAATTACACCCAATGTCTAATGGAATCACATCAAATATCACGTCAAGGTGGGCGCAAAAAGATGGGGGTCCAAATTGTGGCTAAATTTAAAAAAAAGTTCTAATAGGCTATAATGCGAGTGCGTTATAACACACCCAAATTATGGTTTGGTGTGTTGAGCCTATTTCATGCTCGCGTTATAACATGAGCATGGAATAACACGCTCGTGTTATGAGCTATTAAAACAAAAACAAAAAAAGGAAATCAAATTCATTTGTGTTGTGACTATTTTTTCTACTACCTACGGCCAAAAGCTCTTCTCTTGTGCTCGTGTTCTGGGAGGAGACAATCTTGCAATTTTTTCATCAATTTATTGCTATTTCATGGCCAGGATGTCGCCACGTCAACAGGGAGATTGAAGAGGTAAGGATTGTTTGTTTTTTGTTGTAAATTTTTTAGTTTTAAGTTGTTTTTGATATTCATTTGTTGAATTTGTAGGAAATGATAATGATCCTAGAAACCCTCTTGAAAATCCTCAACAACCAGAGCAACAATAACATGAACAAAATCCTCAATTTCAACAACCACAACAACAATCTCCTTCGCCAATCCCTCAACATCCTCTTGGCACTTAGCAAAATTTAATGGGTGAAATTAAAAACAATAAAAAACAAATTGAAAAGTTAATCACGAGGTTGAACGATCCAGCAGGTTCAATCATGGAAAGAAAAACACTTGCAAATCCACTTAAAGAAATGTTAAAACATGTAGATGCAATCAACAAAAAATTAAGTGGTTGGCAAGATAGGAGGTAGGTGGCTAGGAATTTTTATTGGGATAAATTATCATATAAAGATCTAAAAGATTTAAAAATTACAAAATTAGATTTTTGCTCATTATTCACCGACCTGTGCATAAATCAAAATCTTGGCCTCAATTCAAAGAGGTTTCTTGTCCATTGGCACCACCACCAATGGGTTAGGAACTTTTTTGGGATAGGTGGTACATGGTTTTTTATTACCCACCATGCAACAATTGTGAAGTCCCACAATATTTCCTGAGGAAACTATACTATAAGTTCATCCTGAACAAAATCTTGAATTATTTTGATATGAGGGACTTCCAAGGGAGAGGTGGGGGGTTGGCTCAAGATAGACCTAGTGCACAATAGGATCCTAGGTGGAAAGCAATATGACCTCTCGCTAGGCCGGCTCATGAGCACATCCTTATCCCTTCCATCATGAAGGAGAGTGTCGAGGTAGACACTTTGCAGGCCATTAGCTCTTTGACCTAGAGTGTCATCTAGCATGCCAACCCTATACTACAACACCATCCAGGGGAATCTTCGAGTGGTGGGCTATGATCCCGTTTGTGTTAAGCTTGCGGGGCAACTTGTTCATATGACCCCACTGACACTTAGGAGGTTGCTATGCAAGATAACGTCTACAGCTATGGAGATGGTGAGGGTGGCTGACATTTTAATAAGGCTTATGGCATTGATACTCAGGTAAATGTTAGCATGTTCATTGAATTTAATTTATTAAATTTCAATTTTGAAATGCAAGATTAACTAATTTAGTTTTATGGTTTTAATAAAATTTCAGGGTCACAATGTTGATATTGGATACACCAGCCCTACACCTTATTATTCCACTGCATCTATCGTTGAGGTGTGTGACTAGTAAACAATTATAAATTTATTACATGTTAATAGCATTGGTATATGAATGGTATTCTAATATCTGATTTTGGTTGTTGAATAGGCTAATATTGAAGGTTTTGAGGGAACACCTCCTAGTGCTAGTGGATCTAGACATACCTACACACAAGTAATATAATAAAGAGTTTAACTAATGAATTGTACTTAATATATTTGTGTAGTTTATATTCATATATTTGATTACATTGCATTGCACATCTTTCAAACTCAAAGCATTACTTCACATTCCATAACTAATAACTAGATGTTGATAGATGACAAAATTTCAACTACAATATAGTTGTTTAGAATGTCAACATAAGCAGTGATGCAGTTAATTCACATAGAATTGTTATGCCTTGCATAACCAACCCACTTTGATCTGGATCAAAATGGGTCCCCCTTTCTTTTTTTTGTCTTTTTCTCTTTTTCCTTTGGTTTTATACCTTAGGTGTTTTCCTTTCAAAGTTCTGTCGGAGGCGGAATCGGGACCAATACCGGACTTGGAAATTCCTTCTATGTTTTGGTCTTGTTTCATCCCCGGTTCCGGTTCCAACTATTCTTTGCCTTCCTCCTTCGTTCTTTGTCGGAGTCGGGTCTGGGACCGACTCAAAATGTTGAACTTTCTAAAGGTCCCTCGTTTAAGCCCCGTCCTGGGTCTGACCCCACCTTTTCTTCCCTCTTCATTGGTCTTTATCGGTAAGTGTCCTTTTCCTTAACTTTCTTTTCAGCTTTGGGCATTTTCTTTTTTCGTTTTGGCGGACCCAGAACTAGAACTGGGGCCGAACCCGAGAACTTCCTCAAAGTTCCTGGTTCGGATTTAGTGTCAATCCCAGTTCTGTGTTTTTGGTTTTTTCGCTTCTGGTTTCCTCTGTTTTGGTCATGGGGTTTTCCTTCCCCTTTCTCTTTCTTTCTATTCCATTCTTTTCCTCTTTTCGGGTGACGTCGGAGGCGGGTGATCACGCCCACAAAAGGATATAAAAGTCACAACAGAACTAAACCTGAGAATTGGACATTCCAACAAGTGACTAACATCTTCTCATGGTCGTTCATTTACTTTATCAAACCAGGGGACGTATACTTGAAGCGGAGCAGCACAATATGTGCTTTAAGAACTAGTTTCCAGTCATCATCTTTAGAAAATAAATACTTAAAAGAAGTATAATGCAAAGCTTTCTAACTCAAACACAACTCGACTAAAATAGAAATCATAACAGCTATTATTAAAGGACAAACTGTGAACTGGCCTTTGCTGTAGGAACAGACACATGGATGGACTCCTGATGCTGCAAGAGCAATACAAGGCTGAGTTTGTGTTGAAATCTATAGAAATAAATTCTAACTAGTAATCAACATGAATTGAACAGTTAACTACAACAACTTGCTACAGAATACTTACTAAGTGGGACCCCTTAGCAAGCATCAACGAGATTACACAAGAAGTTGACTCAAAGCTTCATCGAATTTTATTCATATTCAGAACCAGGATACATCAATTAATCTGTTTTAAAATAAAACTTTAACACATAATTCTATTACTTATTCAACTTAATTTCAACTCATACTATTTCATTCTCGTTCACTCACGCAGGAGGAACGATTATTTAAATGAAAAAGACAACAAACTAACTAATAGAGGAAGTCGTGATCATAAATACATTCTGAATCCACGGAACAGATATTCATAAATGAAAGTCTATCTGCTCGACACAACCAAGAGAAAATATAGCATTACACACTCCCTAGATCAAAGGACTGTTAAAACTCCTTTCCAAAGAATCGGTCAAAGAGTTATTACTGGAACAACTTCTTCAACGGAGCTGAGATTCTTTGTGCTTGATCAGCTTCTACTCCCTCCAACAATCTTGCAATAAATGATAGAGGGGAAGGAAAGCATAGACACAAGTGACATGACATCCATTCATTAATCACATGTTAATCCTATTCCATTATCCAAAATCATAAGCATACATCAGCCATGTGGGAGGTCAAAAAGGTAATTAATGAAGTTGTCAAGCGACAGGAATATGGAATTCATTGCTCTAGGATACCACCCAAAAAGTCTTTAATCAACAGATTTAAACAACTATTAATAACAAAAGTAAGAGTATCAAAAGTTCAAACTATGAGCATATTTAAGGCTCATCATTCTGCCCCCTACTTATCGTAATGTTGGTCCTCTAGCATTGACTTTCCTTGTTATTTCCCTGAAATTTGTTGGAGAAGCATGACCCTACAGTGAAGTTCCAAACTTGTAGTAAAAACCTCTGGTAAACTCCCATCTTTCAAATCTACGGTTTTCTATTTCTTCATTGATTTCCTTGGCTTGATAGGGATAAAGCAGCCATATTAAAATTGGGGGTTGGAAAGTCAGTGGCATCCATAATTCAAATCTTCTTTGCAAACCCAGTTGCATGTACCTTTCTGTTCTCCTGAGTCCTGCTGTGAAGTTCAAAGGGGTGTGAGGCTCTGTTTTTCTTAGACCAACTGTCAATTTCTCCCACCTTGCCTCAATCCTGGAAGAGGCAAGTTTCCAAAATATATATTTCTGCTCTTTGAACTCACTGTATACCTGTTGTCTGATATCAAAAAATTTCTCTCTTTCCAGGGTAATTCGATCCATAAGTAACTTTAAGCCAGGTTCTAAAAACTGTGTGTGGATCTGAACTCTCAGCTCTTAGAAGAATAGGTTCATCTCTTTCTGCTTCTTCATAAGTTTCCAATTGTCTCCCATAATTGACCTCATTTGCAGCCCAAGACATAAGTGCCCTTAGATGGATATCACCTATATAAAGGAGTGGGTTTCATTCAGTTTCAGCAAGAATTAAATAACCATGTAAATAAAGTTCACACATGGAGTTTTTCAACCAATTAGGGGCCACTTCATAGGCATCATAGAATTCCTTGGCGGCTTCAATATCAGGATCCAAATTTCTGGAGATCCTCATTAGTTTGAACCAAAGAAACTGTTCTTTGAGGCACATTGCATATACTTTGGGTGGTGGCCTACACTCCATTATTTTTCCAGTTATTTCCATCATTTCATTCATTTTCTTCTGCATATCTTGAATTTCTTGCTTTTGCCTTTCAATTTCCCTTTGTAGCTTTTTCTTTTCTTCATCCCATAAACTTTGTTGGACTTCAGTTTTGGCGAGATGGCGAAAACATAAAGTTTGGAATGACACAGGCTTCCAATTAACTTTCAGAAATTCCAAAAATGCAATCAATAGAATCCTTTTGTACACAACTAAATCTGTGCAAACTTTAGTGGGCAATGGATTATCATAGGACATTTCATGAGGTTCAAGCACACCTTCTTCTTGCTGTAGGACAAAATCCTCTTGCTGTAGGATGAAGCCCTATTACTGTGTGGGAGAAGATTGTTCTTCCTTAGAAATTTTCTCAGCCGCACTGTAAGCTAAGTCATCCAAACTCAACATTTTCCCCTTATCAACATTATTGGGTTGTGCTACCTCAAGAATAGCAAAGGGGCTTTGTGGAACATTTGCAGACATACCTAGGGAGTTATCATAACCTAATTAATCAGAGTCCTCCAATATTATGACAGTTTATGTTTGAACGGAGGTTGCAACATGCTTAGACTGTTTCCTCAATGAACTCCTTCTTGGTAGTTTTGCATAAGGAGTAGTAGCGAAAGATGCTTCCTTAGTAGTCCTCTTCCTAGCTGGTCTTGAAGTTCTAGGCTCGGCAGGGGAAGAAGATATTGGAGTATTAACGGGTGTTGCTGCAGGAGAGACAGAGACAGGGGAAGACCCCACAGGAGAGGATGAGGCAAAAATTTTGTCTTTGAGTATGTGGGTCCGACTCAGGAGTCTTCCCTACCCCAGATAAATCACCTACAATTGTCTTTCCTTTTTCTCGCCTAGCGGCAGACCTTGTTTGCACACCGGTAGAGGACATTGGTATAGAAGCTGCAAGAGAGGGCGTTGCAGGAGTAGCAGATTCTTGCTTTGTTTCTGCACTTGTGGACTCAATTCTCATTTTCTTTCTTCTAGGCTACACAGGTGGTGCCCTAGGGGGTTCAGGCAATTGAAGACCTTTTCGGGAAACAAACTCATTCCATGAAAGAGGTGAAACATCCCTTAAAGATCGCTCAGTCAAAAGTTTTATTAGGGCATGATGTGTGACAGAGTTTTCTTTACCCTTTTGGGTTTCATGTGCACTATTTTGCAAAAGGTATATCAAAAAATTTAGAACATTCACTACTAATCCATGTCTCATATGACTTAACAATTTGAAATGATATGAATGTAGGTAAGAGAAACGCCCTTCACAAGTTAAATACTTGATAATAAAGATGGCATACTGAGAGTATGGATAAGGCAAGGATATTCTTTTGCACCCTTGCTTTGAGATTTCCAAAGGCCCATCAGCTGGTAGGGTAAACTCTACCCTAACAGAGATAGCATCCCTTCCAACAGGAAAATTTTCACCAACTACCGACAATCCAATAACTTCTGCAATTCTTTCCTCTATCATAGCCACTGCCAAGCCCCATACTGTAGCATTATTTTTTGAAAATGTTCTTAAGAATTCGCCTGCAGCCTCTTCATCAAAAGAATCAATTCTCAAGAAATAATTTAACCATCCACAATTGGTGAATGCTTGCATTATCTGAGGATCCTGTATCAACGCCTCATGAGCCACAGGCTCATGCCTCACCAGTTGGCCACCCATGATCAAAAACCCTTAAAACAAAAACTCAGATTGATGTTGAAAGCTTGCAAAAGACTCTATTTCCTTACTACACTTCTTTTTCCTTACCAAGAATAACAACTAGATATTTTCTTAAAATAATTTTAATAACTACTTAAACTAAGTAGTTAACTTGTTCTTAGGATATGGCTTCGCAAATGTACTTTAGAAAGTACAAGAACATAACTATTTTGGAAAACGTAAATTTGGCATAGGAAATTTTCAAATTAGAATACCCCTGCCCCCTACTTAGCATTTGACATGTATCCTCACATGTTCAGGGTGATAGCTTTAAAGCGTGCAATGATGGCTGACATATATATTACAATAAATGAATAAATAGAAAGAATAAATTATGCGATAATGAAAAGATTTCGCGTACCTTGAAGTCAGTTCTCGGGCATGCTGTAAAGGACAATGGCATATCATGAAATGATAGCTGGGAGATTTAATGCATGAATGAAGTAGAGTGGCAATATGGATGACGTGGCAAATAAAGTAATGAATGATGTGATAGATGAAAAGAAACAGAGAGAAGTGGTTTTCTATAAAAAAGAAAACTTTATTATGGGCGGTCAACACAATACTTAAAGAGAAGCTGCAGGAAAAAGGCCTAAGCCTTTTGCTGCAGGAAAAAGGCCTAAGCCTTTTGCTGCAGGAAAAAGGCCTAAGCCTTTTGCTACAGGAAGATCAGTCGAAACAAATTTTTTTAGGAACTCTTCCTTTGACATCGGCTTATGATATAACCACAGTCAGTGTCCATTAACTAACAATTTGAAATAGACTGGATCAATTGTGGCCAACTGTATTGAACCGTTGTCAAACACATTTTCAACTTCATAGGGACCGAGCCAACGGGTGGTGAGCTTACCTTGGTTTTCTTGATACTTGGAATCATATAGCAAAGCCCAGTCACCAGTAGAGAATTGTTTAGTTTTGATGTGTTGATCATGCCATTTCTTCCTTTGCTGTTGGACAACTTCTATATGCTGCAAGGCAGCTTTTCTCATCTCCTCCAAAGCATTCAGCTATAGGAGATGTTCCTCTGTGCTTCAAAAATGTCTATATTAAGTTTGATAGTTGTCCTCAAAGTTTTATGTTCAAATTCAATTGGCAACATGGTTGTTTTCTCATAAAGCAGTTCAAAAGGTGTAAACCCACTTGTTGTCTTCCATGTAGTTATGTAAGCCCAGACTACTTCTGGAAGTCTACTGCTTCAATCTTTCCTATGGAGTTGCACTGTCTTTGTTAGGATCACCTCAATTTCCCTATTTGTAACCTCTGCCTGACCATTGGCTTGAGGGTGATAGGGGTTGGATTTCTTATGCTTGATTTTATAGTCATTCATTAGTGCAGTGATCAAATTAGACGTGAACTGAGCTCCCTGATCAGTTACAAGCTCTCTAGGAACTCCAAATCTAGTGGAAATTTGCTCATACAGAAATTCAGCAACCTTGTTATCACGAGCATGAGTCATTGCCTTTACTTCAACCCACTTTGTTACATAATCCGTGCAAACCAGAATGTATGACTTACCATTGGATGGTGGATCAATTGGTCCAACAAAATCCATTCCCCATTTATCAAAGGGGGTGACTATTACCTGTGGATACAATGGCATTTCATCTGACCTGGTTGGTCTTCCCATACGTTGGCATCTATCACATCTCCTTGTACAAGATACAACATCCTTGTGTAATGTTGTCCATAATATCCTATTGTAAGAACCTTCATTGATGTTCTCTTGGTGGAAAAATGGCCCCCACATGGTTCATCATGGAAAGCATGCAAGATATCATAAGTTTCATCTTCTCTTACACATCTTTGCATAACTTGATCAGGTCCTATGTAAAATAGACAATTTGCAATCCATGAAAAGTTAGAACTTTTCTCAATTAACAGTTTATTTTCTTTGGGGGAGAAGTGAGCTGGTATTCTGCTTGCAGCTAGATAATTGGCAATGTCTGCATACCATGGAGTGTGTGCAGCAATGGAAAACAGGTGTTCATCAGGGAACCTATCATCAATGACTTCTTTTTTAGCAGTTGCAGTTGTTTGAAGCTGTGATAAAAAATTAGCCACAACATTAGCTCTGCCTGGTTTATCAATGATTGTAATGTCAAATTCTTGCAATAACAAGAGCCATCTTGCCAACCTACCAGAGATGGTAGGCTTGTTCATCAGATACCTGATTTTTGCATGGTCAGTGTGGACAAATATATGATAACCTGTGATAAAATGCCTAAATTTATTCAAAGCATACACTACTGCTAGCAACTCATTTTCTATAACAGTGTAGTATAGCTCAGGACCTTGAAGGTTTTTGCTAATAAAATAGATAGCATGCTCAATTGAATTTTCTTTTTGAGCTAAAACTACCCCTATACCAAAATTAGAAGCATCTGCATGGATGTGAAAAGGCAGAGTCCATTTTGGACCTTGAAGAACATGGGCTTTAGTAAGCAAGTCCTTTAGCTGCAGGAAAGATTTTTCACAAGCCTCTATCTAATCAAATGTTGAATCCTTAGTTAATAAGGCATATAATGGACTGACAATTTTTCTAAAATCTTTTATAAACCTTCTATAATACCCTGCATGACCAAAGAAGCTTTTGACATCCTTTTGTTTTGTAGGAGTTTGTAAATTCATAATAACTTCAATTTTAGCAGGGTCAACTTGAATTCCATCCTTGGAGAGATGATGGCCTAGAACAATACCTTCTTGCATCATCATAAAGCACTTTTCACTGTTCAGAGACAAATTTTTCTCTTTACACCTTTCCAATACTTTTTATAAATTCACTAGTGCTTCTTCAAATGTAACTCCATAGGTAGTGAAGTCATCTATATAAATTTCCATACAGTCATGAGATATATCAGCAAAAATACTAATTACTGCTCTTTGAAATGTTGCTAGCACATTGCATAGACCAAAAGGCAAGATCGAGTAAGCAAATGTTCCCCATGGATAGGTAAAAGTGGTCTTATCTTGATCTTCAGGGGCAATTTTTATCTAATTGTACCCACTATAGCCATCCAAGAAGGAGAAATAGCTTTTACCAGACAATGAATCTAGCACTTGGTCTACAAACAACAGTGGAAAGTGATCCTTTTTTGTAGCAGTGTTTAACTCTCTGTAATCTACACACACTCTCCATTTTCCACCTTTCTTAGGGACAATAACTAGGGGAGAGACCCACTGACTGTCAGAGATTGGATAGATAAAACCAGCATCAAGCAACTTTTGAAGCTCATTCTTAACTATTTCTCTAAGTATTGGATTTATTCTTCTCTGAGGCTACCTAACTGGTAAACAGTCTTCTTTGATATAGATCTTATGAGTACAAATTTGAGGATCTATTCCTTTCATGTCACCATATTCCCATGCAAAAGCTTTATGCTGATCTTGCAGCATTTTGAGTAGGACAGCTTGTTGAGATTGTGACAACTTGTTATTGATATTCAAACAGTGACCTGGAGACAATTCTATCCACTTAGTGAGATCACTCATAGAATATGCAAGTAATGTTTGTACCTCTTGTGGAAGCAAGTTATGAAAAATTGCAAGAAATTTAGACAACAAAGTCTCAAAATTCAGTTGTTGCAAGAAACTTTGAAGATGACCACTATTTGGATCTGATGAACTACCCGTATCAAAGTTAGACTACAGAATTTGAAAAAGCAAGGCATCATCATTCTGAAGTTGTGAGAATGGATCAGTTTGGAGCATCATTAATTGAACCAATGAATTGGATTCTTCAGTTTCTTCCCCCGCATCTGGCCAAATAGGTTGGGACAAATCAGGTTGAGGTCGAGCAGGTGGATACAAAGCCAATTTTTTTGTGGACTGTCCATCAGAAATAGTCATATCTCCAGAACGGCATCCTATAAAAGCATCAGCAGTTGCTAACCATGGTCTACCTAGGATAATAGGGTATCCTCCCAAAGTTTCCTTAGTAGATAATATTGTAAAATGAGCTGGGTACTCTCAAGATTCAAGACTGACAATTACATCTTCCACCATTCTATCAGGTGTGACAGTGGAACTATTAGCAAGCTGCAGGACTGTAGGTGTAGACCGAATGTTTAGGATGTTCAAAATGTCCATAGTATGCTTAGTCATGACATTAATGGCAACACCAAGGTCAATTAAAACATTTTTTACAATTTGGCCATTTATATGTATTTGCACTATAGGACTTCCAGGGTCAGTGTACTTTAGAATGACTACATTTCGCAACATTATATCAACCAATTTCACTAAGACATGAATTGTTTGGGGATCCTTTTTCTTCCGTCCAGGTTTCTTCAAACAGGCCTCTTTAATGGCTTTTCCATAAATTGGAACATCTTTAATGGCCTGAAATAAAGGAGTTTGAATTTGTACATTCTTTAGCTGATCCAGAATGTCAAAAATGGGTTCTTCTCAGGATTTAGATGCAGTACTTTGTAACATCTGAGGAAAAGATGGTTTATCTTGACTTTGCAGAACGGGCTCCTTAGAAACCATATCAGTTATAGGCATATGCTCAGTAAGATCAGTAGGTATAGTAGGTTCTTTAGGGGAAGAATCTGGTATCTCAGTAATTAGAGGCGGTTGTGGAGCAGGAAGAGTGGTTCCAGACCTCAAATGGATATCGCTAATGTTTAAGGCATAAGTTGGATATTGGTTGGCTTCAGAAAAATACATGGGTTGCTGTTGTTGCTACTATTGCTTATTATTGGGATTTCGCAATGGCTGAGCAGGCATAGGCATTTGTTTTGGAGGGCTAGTATTTGTGGCAGTTGTTGCAGGAGGTGGCATGAGGGCCTGAGGTTGTGGCTGTGGAAGCTGCAGGAATCCAGGGGACTAGTTTTTCCATTACTGAGAACCTCTCCATTGAGGATTCTGCTACTAATTACCTTGAGGTGGGGTCCATTGTCCTTGTGGCTGCTGCCAACCTCCTTGAGGAGATTTCCATTGAGGGGTCTAATAGTTAGGCCAAGGTGGTTGAGATGTATTCCAAGGTGGTGGTGGTCCATATGTAGGTTGCCATTGATTACTATAGCTAGAATAAGGATTACCAAAAGTCAAAGGGTCTTGAGGCATACCTTGTCTTTGAGCCCATGGTCTCCTTTGTATAATGAAGAACACTTGATCATCATCACCTTCTACTGGCTTAAAGACAATAGGTAATTTTTTAGCTTCCAGATTAGCCACCATCTTGCATCTACAATCACGTTTCTTTTATCTGCAATGTGGACAGAACTCAGCCAGGATTGCTTTAGCTTCCTCATGTTTCTTTCGAGCTTGCATAGTGTTCAGTTGTGTAGCCATATTGTTAATGATATCCTGCTTGAAGTCAGACAGCAAATTTGTAATCTCCATCCGAGAAACTCCACTAAAAGAAGACTTTCCCACTGTAGCATGATGACCCCTACCCTTCTTCACATTTTCTCAGGAGTAATTGAGACATATCTTCATGAGATCATCCCAAGATTCTTGAGTGATATCACCACCTCCCATCAAGTCTAAGGCATCTATGCAAGTATCGTTGATTCCCCTTAGAAAAAGTAATTTCTAAGATTCTTCATTAAGAGTATGGTCTGAATTCTTCTTCAGAGAAAACAAGAATCTTGATATATAATCCTCCAAACTTTCATATTCCTTCTGTTGAATTTGAAATATGTCATCACCTTTACTGCCACTCTTACAATATTCCTTGTATTTCTCAAGGAATTTTGTTTGCATGACTGGCCAACTATCAACAACACCCCTTCCCAGACTCATGAACCATCTGAGAGCTCCCTCCTTCAAGGTAGCAGGGAACAATTTCAATTTGTGGGCATCTGAAGTGTAGTCATAACTATGACAGAGGATATCAAACTCGAACAAGAAGGTCTCTGGGTCTTCTATGACTAAGCCATAGAACTTGGGAAGTAATGAAGACAGAATGTTCTAAGGTTGTCATTATTTTTCTGAGGAGTAATGGGGAATTCAAAAGTAGGAGGTCGATTCGGTGGATTATGTGCCATGTTCACCTGACCAAGTATGGGAGCAAATGGATTTCCTTCAGGTTCTTTGTCAAATGGGCCGAATAACAAGTCAGCACACAAATCTTTAGAAAATGGGTCAATATCTAAGTCTCCTTTGTCCTCAAATAGGCTATAAGCTAGTTCAATTTTCTTGATCATGAATGGTATGTTGGGGAGAAATCTTCCCTTAGTGTCTCTCCTTCTATGCATGCAATGAAAAGGAATGGTATTTTTTAAAATATTTTGAAAAACTAACTAAACTACTACAAACGATGACTATACCAGGTTCTTAGATTGACACTGTCACCGGCAACAGCGCCAAAAATGGTCACGCCCACAAAAGGATATAAAAGTCACAATAGAATTAAACCTGAGAATTGGACATTCCAATAGGCGACTAACATCTTCTCATGGTCGTTCATTTACTTTATCAAACCAGGGGATGTATACTTGAAATGGAGCAGTACAGTATGTGCATTAAGAACTAGTTTCCAGTCATCATCTTTAGAAAACATACTTAAAAGAAGTATAACGCAAAACTTTCTAACTCAAAAACAACTTGACTAAAATAGAAATCATAACAGCTATTATTAAAGGACAAACTATGAACTGGCCTTTGTTGTAGGAACAGACACAAGGATGGACTCTCGATGCTGCAAGAACAATACAAAGCTGAGTTTGTGTTGAAATCTATAGAAATAAATTCTAACTAGTAATCAACATGAATTGAACAGTTAACTACAACAACTTGCTATAGAATACTTACTAAGTGGGCCCCCTTAGCAATCATCAATGAGATTACACAAGCAGTTGACTCAAAGCTTCATCGAATTTTATTCATATTCAGAACCAGGATACATCAATTACTCTGTTTTAAAATAAAACTTTAACATAGAATTCTATTACTTATTCAACTTAATTTCAACTCATATTGTTTCATCCTCATTCACTCACGCAGGAGGAACAGTTATTTAAATGAAAAAGACAACAAACTAACTAATAGAGGAAGTCGTGATCATAAATACATTTTGAATCCACGAAATAGATATTCATAAATGAAAGTCTATCTGCTCAACGCAACCAAGAGAAAATATAGCATTACACACTCCCTAGATCAAAGGACCGTTAAAACTCCTTCCCAAAGATTCGGTCAAAGAGTTATTACTGGAACAACTTCTTCAATGGAGCTGAGATTCTTTGTGCTTGATCAGCTTATGCTCCCTCCAACAATCCTGCAATAAATGATAGAGGTGAAGGAAAGCATAGACACAAGTGACACAATATCCATTCATTAATCACATGTTAATCCTATTCCATTATCCAAAATCATAAGCATACATCAGCCATGCAGGAGGTCAAAAAGGTAATTAATGAAGTTGTCAAGCTACAGGAATATGGAATTCATTGCTACAGGATACTACCCGAAAAAGTCTTTAATCAATAGATTTAAACAACTATTAATAACAAAAGTAAGAGTATCAAAAGTTTAAACTATGAGCATATTTAAGGCTCATCAGCGGGTTCGGAATGGAATCTGAGCACGAAACTTGGAAACTTCGTCAAAGTTTTTGGTTCAGATTTGGTTCTAACCCCAGTTCCGTCTGTCATTTCACTCTGGCTCTGCCGGTGTTTTGGTTGCCATCCTTTTTCATTTTGAGTTTCTTCGTGGAAGCGGGGTCGATTCGAGGTGTGAACTTAGAAATGTTGGTTGTTTCCCTGGCTCGTTCCCACCTCGACTCCGGTCCCGGTTCCAGTTTTTGTTTGGCCCCGCCCCCGCCAGTTTTGAAGATGGGGGATGTCATTTTTGGGTCATGTTTTTTTCTAGTCCCGGTCCCGTGTTGGCTCTACCTTTGCTGGAGTTAAGTTTCTTTTTGGTAAAAATAATGATATTAATGTATTGTTCTAACGAAGACCTTGTTTTGTAGGATCAAGTCATATGCATGAGGATATTTCTTAAGGATCTCAACGAAAAGTCTTGTCGACTGCCTTCAGATGGGTTCTTATATCGCCATAAGGTTCTCTCCCCGCCAAGAAGTCTCGGCGAGATCTTTAGATCTCATCGATGGGCGGAAAAAGGTATTCACTATTGGCACAATGTTCTCTCTTCGCCGGGATGTCTTGGAAAATCCCTAATGTCTTTCCGACTAAGTAAAGGGCCTCAATATGTTTTCCTTTGGCAGGAGTCTCACCGACAACAAAAAGGTCTTGCCGAAGTAAGGTTGTCTCCCTGACAAGAAAAGGAACTCGCCGAAAGGAAAAGCATTCGCCAAAAGGTCTTGGCGACTAACTGAAGTCTCACCGAAGGGGCATGGCTTTGGTATAAGGAATGAAGATTGACGAGATGTCTCGCCGATACCAAAGGGTCTTGCCAATATCAAGATGGGCTCGGCCAAGGATCATGCCTTCGCCACAAGGTCTTGGCAAAGGAAGAAAGTCACGCCAAAACAAAAATAGGAACTGGCACGAGAGGGTCAACAAAGGATGTTAGGGAGACTCCAAAGAAAACAAGGGTTTCACCATGTGGTCTTAGCGAGCATCTCGTGTCTTGCTGATAGTAGCGAATGCACCAATGAAGGAACACATCGTTGTAGCTCTTGGCACCCGCCATGACATCTTGTCGAAGGCAGATGTCCTACCAACCGAAAGAGGGGGCCACCGAAAGAAATGAGAGCTCACCAAGAGGACACGATTTCACCATGATGTCTTGCCGAAGGTCTTTGTGAGGTTGGTATGACCTCTGTGGCTTGTCGGAACCTCTCACCGACTGGTCCGTGCTACACCAATGAACTTGCAGAGAGTGGCTCAGGGGGCGAAAAGATCGCCGAAGGAAGAAGATGAAGTCGTGAATCAAATCAACAACTGTAAGGTCCACTGGTAGAGGCAAATCAACATTAATGATGATATTCTAAGCATTCAAGACTGATTTCAGAAGGAGTTCGAGTATGGACATGCAGACAGGAAAGTTAATGCTGCAGTTTCAAAAGGATCTAAAGGTTTCTCCTAAGGACAAGCCATCACCGAATCGGACAGCGAGGATTCACATTGAATGCACAACCGACTTTCTACAAAAGATGTGGACGCCAACCCTCTTGCAACCGACTCTCCCAGGTGCAGATATTTTGTAAACCCTAAAGCAGGGGATAGCACATTATTTTTTATATATTTTGTATATAAGGCATTTTTGCCTCTTTGTAAAAGAGAGAAAGTAGTAGACAAAGAACTTTTGGTTAGTAGTTAGTAGAATAGGAATAGAGGGGATAGAAGTTGATCCTAATTCTTTGTAATAGGAGCTTCTTTTGTCTTCTTGGAGTAGGAGTTAGATTCAGAATAGACTCTAATGTATCTTTCAGTTTTCTTAGTGTAAATGGGAACAATTTGAAATCACATATTTTTTGTACACTAGTAATTGTGCAAGCTTTGTAAATGTTGCTTATTTGTTTCACTAACAGTAGAAGCAACCAGATTAAAATCTATTTCATGTTGTGTTTGAGAATGGTGTTTATCTTGAATTAATCATTTGATTTGTGAAGCTTTCAAGGAATGAAGTTTGGTTTTATGTTTTATTTGAATGGTAACTTGCAATCTGATGTTGAAATCAACACTGTGAATGGACGAAGTTGTGTGTTAGTCACAAGTTGACTTTGTTCTATAGTTTTAGTTAGGAATCCCTTGGAAGGTGATAGGTCTAGATAGTTCGGATGAAGTGTCATTCTTTTCTGTTACAAAGCCTTGATCCCTCTTTTTACATTTCTTTAAAACGACGGTTAGAATAGGTTTTAAGTTTATGTTTGCTCTCACAATAGTCCAAAAGCTCACACCAGCAAGCCCCTTGAATATTACTGTTACATTGACCATTGAGGGACATCAGCACAGTTGAGACCCAACTACCAAGACCTTGGGAGCTAAGATATCCATGTGATCATCTTTCTCTTTCAGGAGAAACAGAGTAGCAATATTATGTTTGCAATGTTGTTGTGCCATCCGGGACATCAACAGGAACTGGCACTAGAGGGAGGGGCCTATGAGTAATTTTGGATCATTGTGAATCGGATTGGGTCAGGTCTTGGAGGACCTAGCTCTAATGGGTAGCCCTTTGTATATACCGGGATTTGTCCATGAAATCCCTAGTCACCTGTATGATAAGCTTCCTTTATTTTTCCTTGACAATGGGAAAAATGCTTCTAAACATGTTGGAGTTTCTAGGCATATACTTACTTTTCTCCAAGTTCTGCATGAGGATGTCGTCTATCAATTGTTCATCAGAACACTTCAAGGTTCAGCAAGACAATGGTATGTTAAACTGCCACCAGAATCTATTTGTTCATGGGCAGAGTTAGAAATCTTATTCTTATATCAGTTTGATCCCCGAACACAAGACCCATCATTTGAATTTGCAGCTATGTAAAGAATGCCATTAGAACTCATTTATTAGTTTAACCACATATTTTTTCTCATGTATCAAAGGGTTCAAGCCTTAGGTTTGGTTGTAGATGATCATATACTGATAGAACATTATTAGTGGGGTTTAAACCTTTCATTTGCAACCAAAGTCAGAGGTTGTGGTGAGGTTACATCCTTGCATGATGCATTTAAAAAGGCTCTCTTATTGGCACAATTTGGAGGTGACACTAGAAATTCAAATAGCCAAACTCAGGGTTATAATCCTCTTGTGCTTACAAACTGCCATCATCTGCAGCCTTATGCCATTTCACCCACCATCCCTGCCTAGATGCAATCATTCTCACCAAGTACCACATTTTCCAACACCCCATATTAGGTCAGTCGCACACAAGACCACTGGGAGAACTCGGCCCTGTAAAATCCAATCACAGAGTCGGGTACTCCACTTGTTAATGAGGTTATAACCATATCATCTCTTTTCAGTCATCTTCCAAAGCATAGTTCATGGCACCACAATGAAGAGGATGAGACAACTAGTACATATGAGAGTGATTATCAGTCTATCCAAAATGATAAGAGTGACTGTTTGAGGAGATTTAATTCTTCCCTATCTTTTGGTGACCTTGATTCCTGCAGTGAGATGGATTCAACAACTGATGAAACTCCTCTACCTAGTGCAGACTTGATGGAAGGGGAGAAGGGATTCGTCGATGCATTCATAGATGCTTTCATGATGGTCAATGAGGAAGAAACACACCTTGATGGGTTAGTACAGGAAGATGAGTCGGCCTATTTAAATGGTGGACATATTGGAACAGATCATATGCTTCAAGATGAGATTGCCAATGACCCTGATGGTCAAAAACAAGGACTCAAATGCCCAAATGAAGTCTTAAGGGAATAAGTTCAAGAAGACGTGCAGATCAGTCAAGTGTTCCCTCAGGAATTTCATGACGGAGTACATTTGGATAAAGCAGAGGAATGCCAAGAAAGCAACCAAGAGGTTATCTCAGAAGTTGAATCTCTTCAACATAACGAAGAGAATGAGACAAGTGAATATTTTCTTGACTTCAATTCTGATTGCTCAAATGTGTTGTTGGAAGAAGGTCCTTGCTTAGTATCTACTAATCAATGTGTTTTTAATACTGATGAAGTTGATGCTAAGTGGCATGTCCTTGCTGATGAGGTGCAGAAATATGAATTAAGAGAGTGTTTTCCTGACTTTGAATTTGTGTGTTCAAATGAGCTCGAAGGAAATCCTTGTTCACCATGTGCTAGTACCTTGACATCAATGATGATAAGTGGGAGGCATATTCTCAAACCCTAGGGGATGACATGTTGCAAGAGAATGTTCAAACTGATACTTCATCTCAAGAAATTCAGAAATTTTTTGACTCCGTGCCCGAGATGAATACAAAGATGTTGGTGAGTGAGTATCTTGACTACAAGATGAACCCTGTTCCAGTGGTGTTCCATGAGCTGAGACCTCGTGAAGAGGAAATCATACACCACAAGTCTGCATTAGCAACTAGGAATCTGTAGAATCAGGTGGTGCCCTTTCATTATCCTCTGTGTTTTAATAATTTTTAGTTTGATTATGGCGTAGAGGATAGTAAAATCTGTTTGTGGGTAAATCGTGGAAAAAATGAGAACCCACAGTTGATAATCTTTCAAGCTTTATGCTCTCATAATGAACTTATTGCTTATAAACTTTATATTTCTGAGTATAAAGATAAATTTGCTAGGTTTAGAACCGCGCCTAGTAAGTTAAGATTGCTACACATAATGAAAAATCAGTCAATGTATAAATTTTTACAGTCTTGTGTTTGTAAAGTTTGGCTTTGGAGTTAGTTTAGGATTAGGATAGGTTATTTTTTGGTTTAGTTAGTTTTCCTTTGTTTTTTTCTTTTCTTTTCTTGTTCTTTTTGTTTCTATTTTATTTTGTTCTTTGGGGGTTCATCTGTTTCCTTCCATCTTTGGAATGGTGGTTGTTATCTAAAGCATACTTTGGTCATTTGGAGAGGTGGTTTAGATATTTTCAGGCTTTCTGTTCAGGTGATTTTGTCCTAAACCTTTTGTTTCATGCCCATCATCCAATAAGAGTTGTGGAATGTCTTGAAAACAAGGTGCAAAGTGAGTAACCTTCATTAGCTCCCTCTGAATCTGTCACAAATCAATAAGATCATCTCCTCTTGTAATGGTATATTTGTCCTAGGATGGAAATGTTGTAAGACTTGAGTGAAAAATCCAATTTTCCAAGTGTTGTCATGAGGTCCATGGTAGTTTTCAACCCAGATCAGATGTTAAACATTTGACATATTGAAAAGAAAAGAGAACTAAATGAAATGTTTGAAACCTCAAAAGAAAAAAGAAAAGAATTATCAAAAGAAATGAGGATTCAGTATGAATGGGTGATTCTAGTATCTCTATCGAGGCTATGGATGCATGTCTAGCAATAGAGCAACGTTGTGAGAAAACTAGAGGTATCTTTGTCGGGGCTATGGACACTTGTCTAGCAGTGGAGCAATGCCTAGGATATCATTGCACAAAAGGAAATCAACTCATGTAGCTCAAATCTTGCACATTGTTGTCTGAAAGAAGAGAAAATTTCAGGAGAGAGTGTTGCACAATCAAGCACACACATTGATTCAGGGGTAGCCATTGATTGACTTACATTTGAGATTCTAGCTCTACCTTGTTTTGTTATAACTGACCCAACTGGAGTAGTGATGATTATGAACCAGGAGTTTTGGGTAGCTGAATCCTTCAGATTCTTGAAAATGGTTAAACCATTTTCCCAGCCGAGTCACCATTTGTTATGCCTTGCATAACCACCCCCCTTTGATCTAGATCCAAATGGGTCCCCCTTTCTTTTTTTTGTCTTTTTCTCTTTTGCCTTTGGTTTTCTGCCTTAGGTGTTTTCCTTTCAAAAATTTGTCAGAGGCAGAATTGAGACCAATACAAGACTTGGAAATTCCTTCTATGTTTTGGTCTTGTTTCGTCCCTAGTTTCAGTTCCGACTATTCTTTGCCTTCCTCCTTCGTTCTTTGTCGGAGTCGGGTCCGGGACCGACTCGGAATGTTGAACTTTCTCAAGCTCCCTCGTTTGAGCACCGTCCTTGGTCCGACCCCACCTTTTCTTCCCTCTTCGTTGGTTTTTGTCAGTAAGTGTCCTTTTCCTTAATTTTCTTTTCGGCCTTGGGCATTTTATTTTTTCGTTTTGGTGAACCCAGAACTGGAACTGGGGCTGAACCCAAGAACTTCCTCAAAGTTCTTGGTTTGGATTTAGTGTCTATCCCAGTTCCGCATTTTTGGTTTTTTCACTTATGGTTTCCTCTGTTTGGCCGTGGGGTTTTCCTTCCCTTTCTTTTCTTTCCATTCTTTTCTTCTTTTCGACTGGCGCGGGAGAATTCAAGCCGAAACTTGGACTTCCTCAAAGTTTTTGGTTCGGATTTGGTTCCGACCCCAGTTCCATCTGTCATTTCGCTCCAGCTCTGCCACTATTTTGGTTGCCATCCTTTTGCATTTTATTTTCTTCGCAGAAGCTAGGTTGGTTCGGGGTTTGAACTTGGAAATTTTGGTTGTTTCCTTGGCTTGTTCCCACCCCGACTCCGGTCTCGGTTCTGATTTTTGTTTGTCCCTGCCCCCGCCAGTTTTGAAGACAGGGGGATGTCATTTCTGGTTCATGTTTTGTTCTGGTCCTGGTTCCACCGGGACTTGTTTAATTTTGCTTCCTGGTCCCGTGTTGGCTCTGCCACCACTGGAGTTAAGTTTATTTTTGGTAAAAATCATGATATTAATGTATTGTTCTAACGAAGACCTTGTTTTGTAGGATCAAGTCATGTGCATGAGGATATTTCTTAAGGATCTCAACTAAAGGTCTTGCTGACCGCCTTCAGATGGGTTCTTATATTGCCATAAGGTTCTCTCCTTGCCAAGAAGTCTTGGCGAGATCTTTAGGTCTCATCGACGGGCGGCACAAGGTATTCACTGTCGGTACAATGTTCTCTCTTCGCTGGGATGTCTCGGCGAATCCCTAATGTCTCGCTGACTAAGTAAAGGGCCTTGATATGTTTTCCTTCGGCGGGAGTCTCGCCGACAACAAAAAGGTCTTGCCGAAGTAAGGTTGTCTCCCCGACAAGAAAAGGAACTCATTGAAAGGCAAAGCGTTCGTCAAAAGGTCCTGCAACTAACTAAAGTCTCATCGAAGGGGCATGGCTTCGGTATAAGGAATGAAAATCGATGAGATGTCTCACTAATACCAAAGGGTCTTGTCGATAACAAAATGGGCTCGGCCAAGGATCATGCCTTCACCCCAAGGTCTTAGCGAAGGAAGAAAGTCACGCCAAAACAAAAACAGGAATTGGTGCGAGAGGGTCAACAAAGGATGTCGGGGAGACTCCAAAGAAAACAAGGGTTTCGCCATGTGGTCTCAATAACAGTCTCGTGTCTTGCTGATAGTGGTGAATGTGCCAATGAAGGAACATATCGTTGTAGCTCTTGGCGCCCGCCATGACATCTTGCCGAAGGCGGATGTCCTACTGACCAAAAGAGGGGGCCACTAAAAGAAATGAGAGCTCGCTGAGAGGATGTGATTTCACCATGACATCTTGTCGAAGGTCTTTGTGAGGTCGGTATGACCTCTATGGCTCGCCAGAACCTCTCACCGACTGGCCCGTGCTACACCAATGAACTTGCAGAGAGCGGATCAGGGGCAAAAAGAATGTCGAAGGAAGAAGATGAAGCCGTGAGTCAAATCAATAGCTGTAAGGTCCACTGGCAGAGGCAAATCAACATTAATGATGATATTCTAAGCATTCAAGATTGATTTTAGAAGGAGTTCGAGTATGGACACGCAGACAAGAAAGTTAATGTTGCAGCTGCAAAAGGATCTAAAGGTTTCTCCTAAAGACAAGCCATCACCGACTCGGACAGCGAGGATTCACATTGAATGCACAACCGACTTTCTACAAAATATGTGGACGCCGAACCTCTTGCAACTTACTCTCCCAGGTGCAAATATTTTGTAAACCCTAAAGCAGGGGACAACACATTCTTTTTTATATATTTTGTATATAAGGCATTCTTGCCTCTTTGTAAAAGAGAGAAAGTAGTAGACAAAGAACTTCTGGTTAGTAGTTAGTAGAATAGGAATAGAGGGGATAGAAGTTGATCTTGATTCTTTGTAATAGGAGCTTCTTTTTTCTTCTTGGAGTAGGAGTTAGATTTAGAATAGACTCTAATGTATCTTTCAGTTTTCTTAGTGTAAATGGGAACAATTTGAAATCACAGATTTTCTGTACACTGGTGATTGTGTCAGCTTTGTAAATGTTGCTTATTTGTTTCACTAACAGTAGAAGCAACCAGATTAAAATCTATTTCATGTTGTGTTTGAGAATGGTATTTGTCTTGAATTAATCATTTGATTTGTGAAGCTTTCAAGGAATGAAGTTTGGTTTTATGTTTTATTTGAATGGTAACTTGCAATCTGCTATTGAAATCAGCATTGTGAATGGATGAAGTTGTGTGTTAGTCACAAGTCGACTTTGTTCTACAGTTTTAGGTAGGAATCCCTTGGAAGGTGACAGGTCTGGTTATTTCGGATGAAGTGTCATTCTTTTCTATTCCAAAGTCTTGATCCCTCTTTTTACATTTCTTTAAAACCCTGGTTAGAATAGGTTTTAAGTTTATGTTTTCTCTCACAGCAGTCCAAAACCTCACACCAACAAGCCCCTTGAATATTATTGTTACATTGACCACTGAGGGACATCAGCACAGTTGAGACCCAACTACCAAAACCTTGGGAGCTAAGATATCCATGTGATCATCTTTCTCTTTCAGGAGAAACAGAGTAGCAATATTCTATTTGCAATGTTGTTGTGCCATCCGGGACGTCAACAAGAATAAGTAATATGTAGGAGCAGCTTCCAATTGCATTTTCTTGTCATGGAATTCCATCTAACCACTTTTTACTAAAGCATATTTTCAAATAGTTCACTACCTTGTCTATGCTATGGATGCTTGGAAGAAATATATGAAAGAATAATAGTAAGCAATAACATAGACAAGGTAATGAGTTGTTTTAAAAAATGCCTTAAATAAATGTGGTCTCATGGTTTAAATAAATGTGGTCTCATGGTGATGTCTATCACCATGAGACCCAATTTCTTTTATATATTTTTTCAAACAGCTCACCGCCTTTTCTATGCTACCACATTTTCCATACATGTCTACCACAAAATTTTATCAAACAGTTCATTTCCTTGATACTATGGCTAAAATCCTAAAAAAGGTGCTTTCCAACAAACTATGGATGCTTGGAAAAAAACTATCAAAGCATAATAGTAAGCAATAGCGTAGACAAGGCAGTGAGTAGTTTGAAAAAATGTCTCGAAGAAATGTGGTCTCATGGTGATGTAATGGCATTCCATCACCATGAGACCACATTTCTTCGAGACATTTTTTCAAACTACTCACTACCTTGTCTACGCTATTGCTTACAATTCCATCACCATGAGACCACATTTTTTCGAGGCATTTCTTCAAATAGCTCACTGCCTTTTCTATGCTACCATATTTTCCATACATATGTACCAAAGCATTTTATCAAATTACTCACTTCCTTGTTGCTATGGCTAAAAGCCTAAAATAGGTGATTTCCAACAAACTATGGATGCTTGGAAAAAATCTACCAAAGCATAATAGTAAGCAATATCATAGTCAAGGCAGTGAGTAGTATGAAAAAATTCCTTGAAGAAATGTGGTCTCATGGTGATGGAATGTCATTCCATCACCATGAGACGACATTTCTTTGAGGTATTTTTTCAAACAGCTCACTGCCTGAAGAATAGAAACCAACCCTTTAGCCAAAATTCCCCTCCAAATTCTTTTCAAGATCCTCATCCTCAATTTACCAATCCATGGAACCTTCTGTTGGAAGATTGAAATCAGTAAAAGGGGGGTGAATCAGTGATTTATAAGAGCTACAATTTTTAAACTTTGAAAACAAATTATCAAATGGCTTATTGAAAACCTGACTTCTCATGAACTTAGACAAAACAACATGTGTTGCAAATAAAATTAACTTAGATTGGCTTAACAAATGTTGCACGTGAATCAAAGCTTGTAATTGAATTATTTATGCAGGATAAGTTAAGGAATGGGCAAAAAATAAATGACTAATATTAGCAATATTATGCAACTCAAGTAAATGAACCAATCATATAGAAAAATATTACATAACACCAAAAATTGTCTTGAGTGGAAAAACCCTCTTGGGGTATAAAAACCACTCAAAAAATATTTCCTTTATTCACTTTAGAGCACCAACTCTTTCACATTTAGGAGCACCAACTCCATTTCAAACAAAAGCACCAACTTTTACAAGATCATAGGAGCACCAACTCCTTTTACAAAATTATAGCACTCTATCAGAACTCTAGAAGTGCAAGTTTTTGCAACCCTAGAATTACAATAGAAGACCAAGCATATTCTCATTCAGTTCATTAAAGAGTGTTGTGCATCAACATCTTCTCAACAAATTAACAGGTCTTCAATATAGAATGATATTCAGTATCAAAAATAATATCTTAAAGAGTATTCATAATCTATTTTTCCTCTCTACACAAAAATGCCTCATCTCACCAAACAAATACCAAAACACCCCTTTTCTTAAAATGGATACAAAATCTCTTAATTCAGTTTTGTAACTGTCAAGAACAACTCGGGTTAAGGTTTTAAAGAGCAACCCTAAAAAAAATTCCAGTTATGAATCGAGCTTTAAAATGTATTAACTCCCTTTAATATTTTCTTTAAAAAATAGGAGTAAAAAATTGATTATGTAATGAATAAAACAAAAAAATACTAGACAAAGCCCGATGAAGTCAACTGCAATTGATCAGCTGAAGTAGCCATTGCCACTATCTCAACAACCACCAAGTTCTTGTTGGCTCGTAAACTGTTTTACATGTTTGCAACTAACTCTTTAACTCCTTCAGAACAATGCATGTTAAGTTTTTCCCTACCTTTTACTTCGAGTCCTTTGAGGACTTTACCAAAATTAATGATGCTTTTAGATCTGGTAACAAAACTCAATGATATGCATGATTTAAATCAAACATCATAATGATTTTGAGTCTAATGTCAGAACCTTATGCCAACACACATTATTGCCACGTCATAACCAAATATATGTTGTCAGTGCCAAATCACTATGTCAACCACGGATGACAATTCAAATATAATACCTTGCACTATCAAGCCTTCACATGGTTTATGTGACTGCCTGATATAAGAATAAAGCCCGAAATGTTAACCAAGTTTTCCATATGACTTTTGATAAAGTCATCTCCTTTTAATGATATGAAATGTAATTAAGACTGATCCATATACAATATAAACCATGGATACAATTTTATTGCCAAAGCCATATGCCATATAAATCATTGATACAATTTTATTTGCAAAGCCATATGGCAATATGTAATAGAAATACCACCAAGAAAATGTGAACAAACAATCACATTAAAAATGTAACAAGGCCAAGATCACCTCAGAGTGTGCAAACAATCTGAGTTTGTAAATGCTACAAGCACTAATGAATCATATGTTCCTGAAAACTCA
The DNA here is from genome assembly GCA_007258455.2 of Sequoia sempervirens. NCBI lineage: Eukaryota > Viridiplantae > Streptophyta > Pinopsida > Cupressales > Cupressaceae > Sequoia > Sequoia sempervirens. The sequence goes on along the minus strand of VDFB02000013.1, from coordinate 45,739,141 downwards.
TACCAAATACCTCATGATAAACAAGCCATATACCTCATGTTCATGCCCTACCAAAATGAAATGAATCATATATTCCTAAGAAATAATACCATATACCTCATTTGCATGCCCTGTCACACATTAAACATTAGTACTAACATATACATGTAAAAACTAAAAAACTAAATGTACATGATGAACCATGTGAACCAACACCACATGAACCAATGAACCATGTGAACCAAAAACTGAAAAAATACATGCCACCAAGATCAATGTAAACCACCACCATGTTGCCTGAAGTCTTGTATGTTCAAAACAAATTGAATCCTTATTAGGATAAACCCAAAAAGATTTATAATTTATATATCACCAAGCATCGAATGTTGGCACACTATGTGTAATCAAAAACCTTGTATGCTTTGTGCAAAGATGTACCACTCATAGAACATTTGGTCTATTCAATAAACAATTATCATCATCAACTTGAATCATGAAATAACCAAAACCTAGAACTTGGCAATCAATATGTCTCAAAAGCCATCATTGTGATTTACAAGTAAAGATCAAAGCCCATTTTATTGACATCAAAGCCTGTTTGTTTTGACATCAAGGACAATCCAATAAATAAACAACTGAAAGCCAACACATTCCACCTTTTATTCCACTTGTTCATGTCTCCACCCCTCCCTCTTCATGTCATGATTTCCCTCCATCTCATAACCAAGACCACACTATACCATCCACCCCATCCCAGCATAATACCATAGAGAAGGCAATGAACTGTTTGAAAAAATGCCTCAAAGAAATGTGGTCTTATGGTGATGGAATGCCATGACAGATTTGTTTGTAATGGCATTCCATCACCATGAGACCCCATTTCTTTGAGGAATTTTTTCAAACAATTAACTGCCTTCTCTATGCTACCATAGTTATCGTACATGTCTACGAAAGCATTTTATCAAACAGTTCATTGTCTTGCTGCTATGGGTAAAAGCCTAAAAATAGGTTTTTTCGAACAAGCTATGGATAGGGAAAGTAGTAAGCATGATAGTAAAAAATATATAGTTTAATAAGTACTCAAAATTTTGTTCATTATCTCATACATTATAAGCCATGACATGGATCGCTATTGTAGTTTCCGTGATTGAATAATTTGTTGTTTTATTTTTAGATGTTAGAAGCAGATACAGCCTTGAATGTTCATAGGGAATGAAGCTCAGTGTTTCATTTGCTATAGATTCCTCGATGGCTCTCACGGAGGAGGTATGAGGCAGATTACTAAATTTCAATTTACATTTGTTGTTATAGTTGTTAGTTAGTGAAAAATCAAACTGTTATTGATTCGTAGTTTAATTTCTCTTTGGATGGTTTCTACAGGGCTTTAGCATGCCACAGTATGGGCATGCGAATATTTCCCTCGAGGAGAGAGATCGTCTACAAGTGGTAAGTGATTATTTTGTTAAATATATCATTTTTGTTAGACACTAATGTGAAGTGCTCAAAACTAGCTTTCTGTTGATATCTCATTTGCCAAATTTAGGATTCCAGTGTTACTCCACTAGTGCTTCTTTGCAGTAGGTCATCTCATTGAGGGGGGGTTTTGTCCCACCAGGTTTTCTCCTCTCTCATTCATTGCATTTGTACATGGGTATCTGATCAGGCCTTGTTGTTGGGACCCATCTTTTCTTTCATGCATCTTTTCTTTAGTGTTTTAGCTACTTCCTAAGTTCATCTTAAGGGGGGTGTTAGAGTAATAAGTTATTTCACTTAATTAATTTAATCATATCGGTTAATTAATTAAGTCACTTATCACTTTAGTTATTTAAGCTAAACTTAGACACATTAATAATTAATTATTAAGTGTGCACACTAGGGTTTCCTTTTAGGGTTATGCATACATTGCTTTTATAAAGCAAATCATCCCTTGTATTTACTCAATTCGTAAATACAATTCATTTGCACATCTTCATGCAAATTGCTCTGGCTCTTTCTTTTTTTCTCTTGTGGAAGGTATTTTCTGGTTTGCATGTCTGATATTGGATTCTAATATTTTTTTATAATGTAATCTCTATATATTAATGTCTTTACTTCTTATTGTAACAGATAAAGCTTGACTAGGAACTAAACCCTAGGAGGAGCACCAGGAGCACTCCTCAACCTTAGAATAAATGAGTGATAGACCTATTGCCATCCGGCTAACAAGCAAAGGGCAAGAATTTATTTCAAGAGGATGCAGAGCAATGACTTTTGATTCTAGAGCCCTTTGTTGTATGCCTATATGGAATTTTTGTACATATTTTGTATTGGATATATTTGACATTGTATGCATATATGGCATTCTCGTAAGCCTATATGGCTATTTTGTATATATTTTATAATTATATCAACATATATTGATGTATGCCTACATGGCTATTTGGTTAATACAAAAAAAAAATATCAATGGTGTCCATATTTGCAATATAAATCTATGGTTCAATAAATATGAGTTACGTGTATTCAAGTGTATACTTTACAACTTACATGTATATTTTGTGACTTACGTGTATTCCAATGCATACTTTATGATTTACATGTTTTCATGTGTATACCTTGTATTCATGCATATACTTTGTATTAATTTGTGTATACTATGTATTTGTGTGTATAATTCAAGGCTTACGTGTATCTGAGTGCTTGTGCTTCCTTTATTCACATGTATGCTTGAATTATTCAAATGTATATTTATTAATTGGTTATCCCTAGCATTGATCATTATTGTCCTTCATGGTTTGTCTTGAATATTTATTGATTGATGCTAAACAACTTCAATATTTCTAGGAATACTAGTAGAGTTACAAATTAAAAAATTGCACAAATTGAAAAGAAAAGATTAACTGTAAATAAATGCGTAGATTATTAACTTGATAATTGATTAAGAATGAGTATAATATATATATCAAGAGATGAGCCTTCTAGAATGGCAACTGCCAACTAGAAAATAGGAAAAGCAATAATCCACGCAAAATTGCAATGGGTGAGAAGGCTTATTTAAGATCCTTGAGCAATGTATTTCTTAATGCTCCCTTATTCTTATATATCTCAATTTAGTTTAATTCAAAGAGTTCCATCAAATGTTTTATCTAAAAGCAAAAAACACATTTTCAATTGGTATTCCATGAGATTTTTCATAAAAAGATTCAAGTATATTTAATATTTTGATTGGATCAACTCAATTAAGCAAAGGACACAATCTTCACAACACTTGCAAAACATAATATTCATAGTAGATGATGAGTAGTTAACTTCTTGACACATTATCATACAAATATTTATCTTGAATAGTCTTTAAACATTTTCACAGCATAATCCTCACAATGCATAATGAATTGTTATGTTCTTGATCCATCACCATATAAACATGTCGAAAGATGCATATGTCAACTTTTTGCAATATTATTTCTTGTATAGGAAATGGACTTGGGAGAAAGCTTCATAATTTATAATACAATAAAAAAATGGACTCGAGTGTAAGAACTTTATCTATCACACCAAATAATAAATGTATATGAGAGCATCACTTGTTTCTCTTAGATTCTAATTTTCAAGCATAGCAAATCATTTCAAATGAAAATGACAATGCTTCACAACCAAAGTTGTTAATGAAGGAAAAATAAAATGTTTCCAAGTTCCACCATTGTATGCATTCATAATTGGTTGTATATTATTGTAAGGGCAAGGAGGATAATTAAAAAATGTCTTGCGCTTGCTAAACTTGAAGATGATCATATGTTTTTTGTGTGGAAAATTCAAACTTCTTAACTGTCATGTGAATATTTCTCTTTTTTATTGTTTTGCATGCATCATAAGGGATCGAGCTGGTTGAATGTAGCTCAGAAAGATTTGGCATGTTTGGGTGCAAAAGAAGACCATGCCTAGCATAAATGTACCTATCAGAATGTGTTGGAGCAGTTTGTTTGGTCACACGAGTTGTAAAACGAAAGTTGCACCACTTTGCAACTTTACATTGCTTGCATTTGACACTTTTTTCATCAAGTGAAAACAAGACACCACAAGAAGATGAATTTGAGATAACAAAAACTAAGAGAGGTTATTGTAGAGGATTCCAACGCAATCCTGTAGGCTCATATGAATATTTTGTAAGCATCACAGTTTTTAAGTAATAGTTCGCCAAAGATTGTATCCATTTTGCACTTTGGACCCTTAAGGGATTGAGTCGATTGAACATGGCTTAGAGTGATTTGACATGTTTGGGTGCGAAAGAAGACCATTCCTAGCGTAAATGTACCCATATGAACATGTTGGAATAGTTCATTTGGTCACACAAGTTGTAGAACGAAAGTTGCACCACTTTGCAATTTTACATTGCTTGCATTTGACACTTTTTCCATCAAGTAAAAACTGGACACCATGGGAAAAAAAACTCTGAAATAAAAAAAACCAAGAGAGGTTATTGTAGAGGGGCCCAATGCGATCTTGTAGGCTTAAATAGATAGTTCATAAGCATCACAATTTCTAAGTAATATTCTATTAAATATTTCAGTCATTTTGCACTTTTGACCCTTAAGGAATTGATCCAGTTGAACATGACTCAGAGTGATTCGGCCTGTTTGGGTGCAAAAGAGGACCATGCCTAGCATAAATGTACCCATCCAAATGCGTTGGAATATTCAATTTGGTCACACAAGTTGCATAACAAAATTTGCACCACTTTGCAACTTTACACTGCTTGCATTTAACACTTTTTCCATCAAGTGAAAACTGGACACCACGGGAAAATGACTTCGAGATAACAAAAATCGAGAGAGGTTATTGTAGAGGGGACCAACATGACCTTGTAGGCTCAGATGGAGAGTTTGTAAGCATCATGATTTCTAAGTAATAGCTTGTCAAATATTGTTGCCCTTTTGCACTTTGGACCCTTAAGGGATCGAGTCGATTGGAGTGATTCGATATGTTTGGGTATGAAAGAGAACCATGCCTAATGTAAATGCACCCATCTAGACATGTTAGAATGGTTTTTTTGGTCACACGAGTTGCAAAACAAAATTTGCACCACTTTGCAACTTTAAACTACTTGTATTTGACACTTTTTCCATCAAGTGAAAACTGGACACCATGGGAAAATGACTTTGAGATAACAAAAATTGAGAGAGGTTATTGTAGAGGGGCCCAACTGATCTCATAGGTTTAGATAGATAGTTCATAAGCATCACGGTTTCTAAGTAATATCCCATCAAAGATTGCAGTCATTTTGCACTTTGGACCCTTAAGGGATCAAGTCGGTTGAACATGGCTCAGAGTGATTCAGCGTGTTTGGGTGCAAAAGAGGACTATGCCTAGCATAAATGTACCCATCTATATGTGTTGGAATAGTCTATTTGGTCACATAAGTTGCAGAACAAAAGTTGCACCACTTTGCAACTTTACACTACTTGCATTAACACTTTTTCCATCAAGTGAAAACTAGACACCATGGGAAAATGACTCTAAGATAACAAAAACTGAGAGAGGTTATTGTAGAGGGGCCCAACGCGATCTCATAGGCTTAGACGAATATTTTGTAAGTGTCATTATTTCTGAGTAATATCCCATCAAAGATTGTTTCCCTTTTGCACTTTGGTCCCTTAAAGGATCGAGCCAGTTGAACATAGCTCAGAGCAATTCAGCATGTTTTGGTGCGAAAGAGGACCATACCTAGGGTAAACGTACCCATCCAGACGCGTTGGAATAGTCTGTTTGGTCACACAAGCTGCAAAATGAAAGTTGCACCACTTTTCAACTTTACACTACTTGCATTTGACACTTTTTCCATCAAGTGAAAACTAGACACCACGGGAAAATGACTCTAAAATAATAAAAATTGAGAGAGGTTATTATAGAGGGGCCCAACACGATCCTGTAGGCTCAAACGAAGAGTTTTTAAGTGTAGACATCCAAATTTGACCACTTCCATATGGTCAAAATCGTCTACTCTATTCATTTATTTCGTCAATATTAATTAAACAATTTATTTAATTAATATTTCATCTTTCTACCTAAAGTCTCTAAAGTATTTAATTTTACATTTAAGTACTTTACCTTACACCTTTTCTTCTCTAAATTAAATAAACTTGTCAAATTATTTAATTTAGTTATTTGACCTTTTTAAATCAATTTTTTAAGTTCTTCCTTTTTCTTTCTACTATTCACATCCTCCATAATCCTCTTCTAATCTAGATTAATTTAATTAATTCATGATTAGGATGTGTACACCCTAATCAAGGATTAATTCCACATCCCCTTACTTTTCCCACTTTCTTCTAATCCCTTATTAATTTCCTTAACCATGTATTTGCACAACCTTAATCTAATCAGCTTACCAAATTTAGCATACCTTTTTGGTCAACCTGTACATGTTCCATATTTAGAATTGACCCTGTTTCCCATGTGAATTTTTACTTCACATTTATTCACCCAAAACTCCTCTCTTCTCCATATGAATTTTTAATTCACATTTATTCACCCAAGACTCCTCTCTTCTCCATATGAATTTTTAATTCACATTTATCCTTTCAAGGCTCTTCTTATTCCCATGCAAGTTCTAGAACATTTGACTTGTCACATCACTCACATTTGCCAAAGTCTTCTAGAACCTTTGACCTGTCACATCACCCACATGTATCAAAATCCTATCTTTTTGGGAACCTTGTCTTATCCACTAGATTAATTCACATTTATTTTTTCAACTAATTTTCTATTCCCTATAGAGATTTTTGAGGAATTCTAAAATTCCTCAAGTGTCACTCTCATTCTCACTTGGAACCAAGAAATTCCTATTTGAGTAAATATTTTCATCTCCTAATGTACTTTCAAGGTACATGTCCTTCTTCCACATTATTTGTCCTTATTCCACCTCACTTACACCTCATCACATTCTTGGCCACTTCACCCTCCACATGTCAATATGTGAGGGCTTGTGAGTCCTCAACTCACCATAGCCCTTCATCTTGGCCATGGTAGCACAATCTTGATCATTGAATTCTTTAGAGAATTCAAATTCTTCTATAAATACCCTCTTCTAATGCATTTATATAACTTAGTCATTTTGTACCCTTATGCTCTCGAATTTGCAAGTCATCTTCAAGCCATCCTCTTGCATTGTAGCACTTGTATTAGCTCATATTATCATCCACATTGCACCCACATTGTTCATATTGCACCCATCTTCATTATATAGCCATCCAAGGAGCACATATCTTGAACAACATCAAGGGCCAACCAAGGAGTCAGCACAAAAGGTATAATCTTTTTTTTATCTTTCATTTGTGTTTTCATCCTTAGGCTAATCATTTGAGGTGATCTTGTGTTTTGCTTTGCATTCTAGTTTAGTTAGTTTGCATACTTATATTAGGATAAAAATACTAGGTTCACATTTTTGGCATGCCCGGTGGGACCCACGAACGGGTTTCATCCTTTTACATTTCTTGTTGTTTAAGTTGTTTGTAGGTGTAGGTTGTAGAGGGGAAAACCTGCCCAGGAGGGGTGAACTTTCCCCTATAGAAGGGAAAACCTACCCAAAAATTTGAGTTTTCTGAGATTTTATTTTCTAACTATTTGCTGTAGAAGGGAGAACCTGCCCAAAAACTGAGTTTTCTGAGATTTTGTTTTCTAACTGTTTGTTGCAGAAGGGCGAACCTACCAAAAAATTGAGTTTTCTAATATTTTGTTTTCTAACTGTTTGTTGCAAAAGGGTGAACCTTCCCAAAAACTAATTTATTTGAGATTTTGTTTTCTAACTGTTTTCTGCAGAAGCGAACCTGCCCAAAAAATACTGAGTTTTTGAGATTTTGTTTCCTAACTATTTACTGCAGAAGGGCGAACCTGCCTAAAAAACTGAGTTTTTTATTAATTTGTTTGCTAACTATTTACTGCAGAAGGGCGAACCTGCCCAAAAACTGAGTTTTTTTGTTAATCTGTTTGCTAACTATTTGTTGTAGAAGGGAGAACCTGCCAAAAAACTAATTTTTTTAACGTTTATGCAGCTTGTTTCGTGATTGACGAAGAACGGAGGACAAAACAGCTAACATTTTCTTGCAGGGCAATTTGTTTATTTAGTTGTTTAACATTTTCCTTCTTGTTTTTGTTAATTAATCTAGGCATGTAGTTTAACTAGGGGGAGTAAAATTTATTGTTTGCAACTTTTTTTGTGTCACCCAAGGGGGCATTATTTCGTTCACACTTTCCCCTTGCACTTCGTGTGAGCTTGGGGAGTAGCCAAAAATGATTAGTGTCTTCTTTCTAGCAAGACCTGCTTGGGGGTTTCATCACCCCAAGGGATGATCCCAACCATGTATACCGATGGGGTATACAAAGGGGGGAGAGTGAAAGTTGTACCTCAATCCAGTCATGTCATGTCTGGCAGAGCGTCAAAGCTAGGGTGATACCTAGCTAGATGTGAAGAGTTGGTATGAGCCCTTCAGTATCTCGTTGGGGTTCCCAACTCACGCTTGTGACGGGTTGGTGTTCATGATTGTGCCTCACGTACCAAGAGTATATCGAGGATTCCCAAGAAGCCTTGTGCATCCTAGATTAAGGACTGTGTTGGCCATACCCTTAACATTAATCATAGGATTGTGTTGTTTGAAGTGTCTTCTTATGAAAAATCAGTAAAATTTTTTGCTAGTCAGCCTTATTGCTTGTTGTTTGTTATATTTTAAGTCCTTACCATAGTCATTTCCATCTAAGTCAAGTCCTAGTTTTCTACAGAAGGGTGAACTTTCCCTGCAGAACCCTACAGAAGGGTGAACCTGCCCCCAAAACAATCAATTTCACCCCGTTCATTCATTCTGACCCTCCGTTCCTCTGCCTTAAGCATTCATTTTTTGGTAATTCATACACCTGTTCTGAACATCCGTTCATCCCTTCCAAACACCTGTTTGTTCATTCCAAACATCTATTTTTTGTTCCAATTGCTCGTTTCACTGTTCGGGGAACTCATTTCATTCCTTAGGGATCTCATTTCACCATTTGAAAGACTTATTCCATTTTCTAGTGAACCCGTTTCACCATTTTATAGGCTTGTTTTAACAAAAACTAGTTGGGAACTTAAAACCTTATCATTTTTTGTGATCTAAGCACTTTCATTCTCTTTCGTCCACTCACAATTCATCCTTTAGTCCATTTACATTTTCTAAAAGATCACTTAATCATCACCCGCATAATATAGGCACCTTTAGATCATCTTTACGTTGCATCATTCATCATTTTTCTTTCAATCCAAATCCCCTAAACCTTGTTTTAGAGGTTATTATCCCAATTGACCAAGGCGTTTGAATCTGATCATTATCCTACATATCAATCATTGTCTTCGGCCCAATCAATCTGCTTCCATCTTGAGGTGGATTCAGCATTTTAAGTCATTGTCCTTGGCCCAATCAATCCATTTCTATCTTGAGGTGGATTCGGTGTCGTAATCATTTATCTATCCTTCAATCCAATCGACCAACGCCTTGAATCACCTAGGGTGATTTTTGAACTGGGTTTAGAATCCTTTATATCATCCATCACCTAATCTTGTCAATCATTTATGAATCAATCCTATCCAATCATCTAATCCCAATCTGATCATTCAATCTTAATCATATCCAATCACCCAATCAATCAACTATCTAATCAATCCAATCATCTGACCCCATCATCCAACCAACCAATCCTTATCAAATCCAAATCAATCTTCCAACTATCATTTAGGTCATCCTTGCATTAAATATAGTCTCACCCTAGTCCACCCATAGTTTTTGCATGCCCGTTCAAACTAGATCACAAATCAAGAAGCAAATGGCACAACAACAAGGTCAAATTTCCCAGTTGAACATTCCTCAAGACCCTAACAACGGGGAAAACACTTCCCAAAATCCCACTAATGGTGTGAACGCCTCTCAGGATCCTAACAATGGTGTGAACATCCCCCAAGACCCTCATAACGGTACTTCATCACAATATGACACCAATGGTCAAAACACTTCACTACCTAGTGACAAAAATATGATCAATCAGTCTGAAGTTATTGTCAATGAATACCTAAGCAATCCTACTAACGTTCAAATGACAGATTGCCTCCTTGATGAACGTGGGGATAAGATCCTCACTACTTTACTCATGAAAGGAGTGAAACTTCCATTTGGCTTTGACATGTCACAGTATACCAACACTCAGCCTCCACCAGTACATCAAGATCCCCAAAATGTTCCCAAAAATTCCTATGTTCCTAAGGGTACACCCATAGATAACTGGTATCATCTTGAGTTTGGGAATGTTGTGATACATCAAGTTACCAATTATCCTCCCATTCCATCTATTACCCCTACCATACCATCTGATCCTTATGATCCCTATGCCTATGGCATGCCACAAAGCATCTTGTTCGCTCCACCATTCCCACTTTAGTATCTAGGTCAACCATCTGTTAACATTGGGGGAAACCCCTTTCTTGCATTATTGCCACCATTAGGACATGTGCCCATGGTAAATTCCCTACCAACCCCTCAAGGTAATACTCCTCATCAATCCATTGCTTCGCAAGCATCGCTGCAGCATGCAACCATCTCCTCACAAGCACCACCACAACATACCACTACCATTTCAGTTCCCATACAACAACCCTCATAACAAAACATGCCACAGCAAAATTTCCAAAACCTGTAGCAACATATTGTCGCCCACATACAACCTCCTCATCATACAACACAAACTGCATCACACCATCAACAACCACCCCATGATGCTTCTACAGTAGTCCCAAAACAACAACACATCCCATCTCACCCACTTCATCAACAATCACATACACATGTCCCCCCACAAATGCAACATAATCCTCTCGTGCAGTATCTCTACCATCCATCTAGTACATACACTACCTATACTAATCCAAACATCCATGTGACTTCTCAGAATCCACTAGGAACACAACCACCTCCTTACATAAATCCATTACAACCACATACCAATCCATATTAGTAGCAGTCTAATCCAAAACCACCTCCACATGTCACACAACAACCCAATGTCACATATAATTACCAAGCCAATCCTTATTATGCTCAGCAACAACTTGTACGTCAGCAAGGTGTCTCATCCATGTCCTACGTGCAACAACCATTGCCTCATCAACTAGGTGCTCAGGCTACCTCTTATTATCAACAACAACCGCCTTATCAACAAGGGGCCTCCACATACTACCAAGCTCCATATAATGCTCCATCCACTTCATACTACCAGTAGTAGCCATCTCAACAACAGGCACCTTCCGCCTCTTACCCGTCATCATCCCATCAACATTACATTAATCCCCAACCTGCTTACGCTAATTAGTATCAACCTACATCCTCATATGGTCCATATGTGTTACATAATCAATATCCACTTAACCTGTCCAATCCAACCCCACTTGTCAATAAAGATCTAGAGGAAATCAAAGCCGCATTGAAAGACCTACAAGCAGGTACATCCAAGAAATCCTTCAAGTTTCAGGAAATTTTCCCATATCTGTTTGATCCTTCAATTTCACTTGTTCCCTTTAAAGAATTTTGAGATACCTAAGTTTGACAAATATATGGGAACCAAAGATCCAAAGGCCCATCTGCAATATTTCTATGCACAATGTTAGGATGTTCAGCATAATGGCAATTATCTCTTGCGTTTGTTCCCTAGAAGCTTAGGAGGACTGGCCTTAGATTGGTTCATGGGTCTCAAGAAGGGGACAGTTTCTTCATTCGTTGATCTTTCCAAATAGTTTGTCAAACAATTCTCCTTTAATTTGGAAAAATACATTGACACTCTAGACCTCTTAAAGGAGAAACAACGTGATGGAGAAACTTTCACTAAATACCTACAAAGGTAGTGAGCTGTCACTAGTCGTATGAAGTCTCCTCTTAGCGATAAATAAATGGTCACCCTTTTTGTGGCTAATTCCCATCTCGAACTAGCAGATGCTCTTAATCTTCATTGTGTTACTACCTTTGCAGAGGTTATCAAAAAAGGCCCCATCATTGAGAGAGCACTTGTTGCAAAAGGGAAAATTAAATTGTATAACTCGGATAAGGACAAGTCATTCAGTGACAAATCCCGTTACTGGAATAAAAACAAGAATGCAGTCAATGATGGCATCACTGACACTAAACATGTTCAAGTGGCCAATACCTCCTAGAAGCAACAACCATCCATGACCAATTCCATATTCGTGCCACAGGGGGTACCTCGACCCCCTCAACAATCCAATCAAGGGAACGGTAAACGCAAATACACTCAATTAGGAGAACCCATCAGTGTCGTGTTCAATAAGCTTCTGCAAGCCAATTATCCGATCACATATCCTGTGACCAAGCCACCTGATGAATCTAAGCCTAAACCAACCTACTTTAAAGAAAATGAATACTATGAGTTTCACAAGATTACAAGGCATACCCTAAATAAGAGTCAGACTCTTAAAACATACATCCAAGATCTTATAGATCAGGGAGATATTCATGTGGATGCCAACCAGGCTTCATTGTCCAATGCTCAATTACAAATATATCAAAACACTTTCCCTAAACATAACCAAGATCCTAGCACATCTAACACCAACCCAGGACCTAACAATAACAATAATCAAAATAACAACACCAATAACATTAGTTACAAAAATGTGCCACTTAACAATGAGGGTCTCATCATGCACATCAAACAAGCAGAACCACGTGTTTCTATGATACACGTCAAAGGAAAAGAGCCTCAATGTGTTATTACCACTCATCGTACCTGCATTACTGTCCTTGGATCCGCAACACCAACTACACCACCTCCTATGAGCTCTCACTATAACATCCTTGATCATCTAGGAAAGACCGCAACACAAATATCTATATTAGATTTGCTAAAGTCTTCTCCTATCTACTAGGAAGTCTTAACAAAAGCTTTATTGGATTCTCGTGTTCCTGATAACATTGACCCCACACAATTCAAATCCCTAGTTGGACATCTGTCATCAACCTACCAACTAGGTTTCAGTCAAAACGACATGCCTACCATCAACGCCAACCACAATCGACCCCTTCATATAGTGGTTCTCGTCGCCCGACATAAAGTAAAGAGGGTCTTGATAGATAATGGCTCTACTCTCAATCTATCTACATTAAAATTCATAAAGCAAGTAGGATACACCCAAGTTGATTTAAGTAATCAGATTATCACTATCAAGGCTTATGATAATGTAGAAAGGGATTCTGAAGGGGTTATTAAGCTTCCAATTCAAGTTGGTCCTGTTATACAATACCCACCTGTCATGTCCTTAATCTGGACCTCCCCTACAATCTTCTTGGCTGACCATGGATCCATGCCATGCAAGCCGTCCCATCCACCTATCATTAATGCTTGAAATTCCCATTTAATGGAATGGAAGTTACAATACAAGCCAATCGTTAGCCTTTTGAATATTGTCACTCACTTGAAGCTTCATTCTCCCACTCCCATTACTATCTAGGAGTTGAAATGGTACCACCGCCAACATCTTCATCCAATCCATCATCACTCGTCACCACATATGCCCCATCTTCTACATTTGATTCTGTTATCACCAAGGTCTAGATCATAGACAAGGGGTGTGGTGAGTATGAAATGCATACTGCTTTGAACATGGCAACCATGCCACCCTCACCACACACATATGGTCAACCCTCTAAATCTGCACCAAAGAAGGAACAAAAGGTAGTCACCTTGAGCTCTAAAAATGTGGGCACTAGCACTTATGTATCTTCCGAGTTACCAAAGTATACATCTGAAGATGATATAAGTCAATGGATATATCATGAAGAACTTGAACCTACTCCTCCTTTAAAGGAATATTTTCAAGAAATGTACCCTTGGCCCTCTAATTACACTAAAAAACAAAATTATCAGGGGGGAGGTCTTGGTCTAGAAGAGCTAGGAAGAAAGTAGCTAATCGACACTTCTTTATGTCCTAAAAATTTAGGCTTAGGCTATGACAAAAAGAAAAAGGGCCCTGCAACATTGACTAGTACCTCTAACAATGTCAATGCAAGCGATGGTCTTTTGGAAGCTATACTAGAATAATAATGCATCATACATGTGTACAATGATGTAGACCATGCAAACCTTTCTTCCATGTTTGAATGCCTATCCATTTGCATCATTAGCCCTTCCCTTCACCATCTCGAACTCATCGATTGGGACCAACATGAAGCACACCTACCAACTCACTTACCTCATTGGATACCTATGTGCACCTCATGGGATTGGTGGAAGATGAATTCCCTAGTTGCAAAAATAAGAAAAAGAAAAATCCAAAAGGGTCACCTAGTGAAAACCTCCTTGAGGCACTTCTTGACCCAGAAAAAGTAAAAAAAAAGGATGTATCTGATGGTGAAAACCTCAATGAGGCGCTAGAAGATGGGGATACTCATCTTCCCCCTATAGGAACACAATGGTTTGAACGATCATCCATCTTGATAGAAGAAACACAAGAAATCAATTTGGGGGTTGAAGAAGATCCCAAAATCACTTATGTAGCCAAAGCATTATCAGAAGAAGAATATTCCAACATCTCCATGATCCTCAAGGAAAGCAAGATCAATTTCACATGGGCATATTCAAACATTCCTAGATAAGACCCTACCTTGTTTGTACACCATCTAGATGTGCATCCTGATGCAAAACCAATTAAGTAGAAGCTCTACAAAATGCACCCGCAAGTTGCCCTATTGGTCAAGAAAGAATTGGATAAATTGTTGGAAGCAAATTTTATAAGACCCATTAACTACTCTAAATGGATCTCCAACATTGTGCCAGTAGCCAAACCTAATGGGGATGTCAGAATATGTAGACTTTCGAGATCTCAACAAGGCGTGTCCTAAAGATGACTTTCCTTTGCCGAACATAGACATGTTGGTTGATTTAACTACAAGACATGAGATGTTGTCCCTCATGGATGGCTTTTCTAGATATAATCAAATCAGGATTGTGCTCGGAGATCAACACAAGATAGCCTTCACCACACCCTAGGGTACATTTTTCTATAATGTTATTCCCTTAGGGCTTAAAAATGCAGGGGCAACTTATCAGCATGTAATGATCGTCATCTTTCATGATCTTATCCACATCATCATGGAAGACTATGTTGATGATCTCTCACGAAAATCAAGAACTAGAGAAAAACACCCCACAGTCCTAAGAAAGATCTTTGAACGGTTACAGCACTACAAGTTGCATCTAAATCGGAAGAAGTGTGTATTTGGGTTTACATCTAGAAAACTGTTAGGCTATATTGTCTCTAGGAGAGGTATAGAAGTGGATCCAGCCAAGGTTAAAGAAATCATGGATATGCCTCCACCACGTAACCTAAAATAGTTGGGAATCCTTCAGGATAAACTTCAATCCATCCGGCGATTCATTGCTCAGTTAGCTAATAAGCGTCAGTCATTCACTCACCTCTTGAAGAAAGATAATGCTTTTAAATGGACTCAACAATGTCAACTTGGATTTGATAAGATCAAAGAATATCTAGCTCATCCACCAATTCTTATGCCACCAATCCCTAGTAAATCACTCATGTTGTACATTTTTGCTACTTCAGTGGCAATGGGGGCATTACTGGCTCAATACGATGAGTCATCAAAAGAAAGAACCATCTATTACATTAGTCGGACCTCAGTTGGTTATGAACTAAACTATTCTCCAATGGAAAAAGCCTACCTCATTGTGGTTTTTAGCTCACAAAAACTCTGACGTTACATGCTCAACCATCCAGAAAAACTCATCTCCAAGGTTGATCCACTAAAATACCTGTTATCCAGAACAATTTTAACTAGTCGCATGGCTAAGTGGGTCATGCTTCTAAGTGAATTTGATATTGAATATGTGGATCAAAAGGCCATTAAAGGACAAGTGATAACAGATCAATTAGTTGATGCTCCCTTGCTTGATGCGCATCCTTTGGTGATGGAATTTCCTGATGAGGAAGTCTTTATAGTAATAGAAGCCACCACATGGACACTATATTTTGATGGGTCATATACACATAATGGATTGGGGGAAGGTATCTTGTTTGTCACCCCCCAAGGTGATTATATTCCAAAGTCATTCAGACTCACCTTTCCGTGCACCAACAATATAGTAGAGTATGAAGCTCTTCTCACTAGCCTTAGAATCGCAATCAAATGGAACATCACTTAAGAGTCTTCGGCGATTCAAATTAGGCATTAAACAAGTAAATGATGAGTTCTTAACAAGGGATGAGAAGTTGATGCCTTATAAGTGCATGGTTGATGACTTTAAGAAATCTTTCACCTCTATTCAGTTTGACCAAATCCCCAGAATACAAAACAAAGTTGTTGATGCAATGGCTACAATTGGTTCCTTGATTGACATGTCTAAAGATCAGACAAAATATGAATTCTTGATTGAACAAATTTTAATCCTTGCATACGATATCCCTGAGAGTGATATGGTGTGTGATATCGTAGGTCCTACATCCCCATGGTATCATGAAATCTATGCTTGTCTTCACGACAACATCCTACCCGCTGACCTTACCCACAATCAACGCAAATCATTCATCCAATGTACATCCCATTACACCATCATAGGTGACACTCTTTATCGTCGTGGATATGATGGAACTCTTCTTTAGTGTCTGAACAAGGTCGAAGCTCACACTGTGTTAACAAAGGTACATAGTGGTGTTTGTGGAGCCCACTCAAATGGCATGGCCTTAGCAAAGAACATTCTGAGGGCTGGTTATTATTGGCCTACATAGGAGCATGACTCTTGTGAATTTGTGAAGAAATGTTTACCTTGCCAACAACATGCATACCTAATACATGATCCTACTCAAGATCTGCAACGTATTGTAGCACCGTGGCCCTTTTCTTAGTGGGGTTTTGATTTAGTTGGAAAGATATATCCTCCATCTTCTGATGGCCACATCTTCATTATCACTGCCACTGAGTACTTCACTAAGTGGGTAGAATCCATTCCACTCTCCTAGATAACAAGTACTCAGATCTCCAAGTTCATCCTCTACCATATCATCTGCAGATATGGCATCCCCTCCACCATCATCTCTGACAATGGTAAACCATTCAAAAACCAAGTTGTAAAAGAGCTCTATAACACCTTTCATATACAACACCGGTGGTCCACACCCTACAACCCCCAAGGTAATGGACAGGTAGAAGCCACTAACAAGACTCTGATCAAAATCTTGAAAAAGGTTGTTAACAGTACTGGTCGAGATTGGCACCTCCACATCCACCCCTCCCTCTGGGCTTACCGCACATCCATCTGCACTCCCACTGGCGTCACTCCTTTTTCCCTAGTCTATGGTGTTGAAGCCATCTTGCTAATTTAATTTGAAATCCAATCTCTAAGAATATCTTTAAAGAATCTCATCATCGAAGAAGAATCATGGGTTGCTCGCCTTGCCTAATTGGAGCTCCTAGATGAAAAGAGGACCAGAGCATACAATCACCTTCAGGCATATCAGAATCGACTCAAGAGGAGTTATAACAAGAAATTTTGTCCCCGCCAATTTACATTGGAGATCTAGTTCTTAAAGAGAATCAGTGAACCCAACAAGACCGAGACAAGAAGGGGAAGTTTGAACCTAATTGGTTGGGTCCTTATGTTATCATAGAAAAGTATGGATCAAGGGATTACCGCCTTGCCACACCTGAAGGGGAACCCCTCGAAGAGGCTATCAACATAATGCACTTGAAGAGGTTTTACACTTAAATCAGTTGGGTCTCCCTATCCTGCCATAATCTAAAAAATACAAAAAAATAAAAAAATTAGAAAAATCCAAAAAATAGTAAAGAGAAATAAGTTTGTCCTATGGTGAAAACCACCCTTGGTGGTGTCTTAGATAAGTACGGTTGGTGAAAAATTGGTAACATGCGTCATCTATAGAGAGCTTAATCATTATCTACCTTGTGTCCTAGTTACTGCATGTCTCCACATCCTATCCTATCCTTTCACTTCATCCACATCCTGACCTTGGCCACTTGGTATGTTTTGATTGAGCATTGGACGATTATCCACTATCAATCATCCTGAGCTTTTATCCTCATCTGAGCTTGTGTCATTCCTTTGGTTGTCTTATCGATCTATCATCATCTAGGGTCCATCATCGTGTCAGTCTCCACTTAGATCTCATCCGGTTGTGTTGGTCTCTTTGGTCTTAGTCAAACTATGTTGCCCCTGTGCTTTCATGTAGGCAAGGTAGATCATTTGATCTGCCCTCAGGGCATTTTTTAGTCATGTATTTCATCATCGGTCTCCATTGGTCCTCTTTTTGTTTTTATCCATTGTCTTTTCTTGAACTACGAGGGCTCTACGCTTTCACATAAGCAAGGCTAATCTTTGATTAGCCCCCAAGCCCCTAGGTTGTTAGGGTGTGTCAATCTTCTATCAGTCTTCTATCTGGTCTCTTGTGTTATGTTTTCAAGTATGCCCTTATCCAGTTGGTTCATCACAAACAAGATCCTCTAGTATCAGAAGATCTGATTAGTGTCAAAAATATTGCGTCATGTGGGTCATCTTAGTTTAGTATCCATCATCAGTCTCAACAGGATGCATCCTTCCTAATAGACCTCATCAACCCCATCCATCCTCTTGATTCTATGGCAAAGGATGTTTGAACTTGACTGTGATCTTTTAATACTTTAGCTTTTGCTTATTTTTTGAGCTCCATATTCCAACTAATCAAGGTCACCATGATCTATCATATTATGGTGTGTTTTGATGGGTTAACATAGGGGCATATCTTCATCATTTATTGTTGTTGTCTGTTGGGTCATCCCACGTAGTACCCACCAGGATCTCTAAAATCTTGTGTTACATAGGGACATCCCTTTGTGCTTGTGTTTATCCAAATGCCTGGCCTGACCAAAGTCTCTGTCACTTTGGGGCGTTAGGATAACCTTGCATTAGATACTAACTTGCCTTGGTTTTTATATATACCTTGGCACATGGTGTCTTATGCTATAGCAAAAATTAGTGCTCCGAAGATGAAAATTTTGAATTAGGATTTCATTTCATAAATCAATTCAATTGCATTCATCACTATCCATCGACCTATGATTTTGGTTGTGAAAATATTCACCTTTTCTTTCTCCCATTCTTCTCAAGATATCAATGGTCTTCGACAGGTGCAAATTTCACGCCATCCACCCACATTATCATGCAAGTCCTTATTGAAATTTATGTTGCATTATTGGTTCATTGTATTATTATCTTAAGTTGTTTAAATTAATCATGATTAGTTATTCTATAGCATCTTAGATTCATTTACATACATATCCATATTATATCATTAACACATTACATGCATCACCACCTACATCACAAAATGTTAAGTCCATATGCATGATCCATAAAATCATGAAAACATACCTCACATCCTGCATTACACATGTTAGTTGCATCCATACAAGGTATCAACATATAACATCATAAACATGTACAAATAATCATGATCGCACATCCTAAAATCATACACATACACATATGCATCATCCATCATATATATAACATGGTGTCAATAAGGGTTTTCGCATATCATATAAATATCAAAATCATATATCCATCACATAGTCCATAATACTATCCATCAATATCACCAAAATATATATCCATTGTATACATCATAATCATAAAATAAAGTAGCAATACAAAAATTTGTATCAAAACTATGTATTGTCCATCATGCACCTGTCAAAATCTAGTATCTCCTCATCTACTAGATGAGCTGCCCACATCCAAACTTTGTGGAGAGTTGAGCATCGACCCCCTACGGGGGAGGGTCCCTTGTGACTCATTGTATCCTTGGGTCTGTGTCCCTAATGTCTGGGATGGCATGGGCATCTGAGGAGCCTGTCAGACATACTAAAATGTGTGTTGCACTAGATCTAAACCACATGATGATAAGAAAACATCCAATAGGTCACCTTTCTCATGTACTTGGAACTCTCTGTGGCTCGATATTTGGTGACATTCCACTCATGCATGTATTTGTCTTGATCTTTGTTAATGACTCCCCTCTCTTGTGCCAACCTAAGTTGATCTCTCTCTACTCCCAGTCATGCCACCTGCTCTATGGCCATGTCCCTCTCATCCTCCATCTATGTCTACACAGCCTATATATGTGCCTACAATCTCTACACCTCTAACTCTATCTCACCCCTCTCACCCTGTACTGCCTATGACTGGCCCTATGCCACATCTCTCTCTCTGCACTCTCTACCTAAGCCATTGTTGCATCCCTCTCCCCCTATAAGGTTTGTACCTACTTTATGACCCTATCCCTCTCCTCCTACATCACATTTGCATCTCTCTGTACTCTATACCTCTCACCCTAGAGGGCATGTACCTCTGTATGTACTATGTCCCTCTCTCTCTACACAATCTCTAATCGAGCCTCTACTGCCTCCACCCTCACCCTAGCATCCTGAAGTGTTTTCTTTGTCATAGACACCCTGTCCTGGAGCTCTGTCTTCTCCCTCAATAGTCTTGTCACCTCTACCCTCATCTCATCCCTCTCCCTCTCCACATCTTGTACCTGTGAGGTCAGGTGATCCACAATGAAACCGTAATCCCTATGTCCCTGTGCCTAGACTTTGTGCAAATCTACCTCTATAATCCTTAATCTCTGCTCTATCATTTGTAGCCTCTCTTGGGCCCCCCTCAATAATACAATAGGATCCTTAGCTAGTGCACTTGGTACCATTTCCAACTGCTCCACCATATGAACATCAACATCCATAGCATTCGGCCCCATATCATCATGCCCATGCTCTGCCCTGCTAGTCACCTGAACTCTCCTTGGCTATCCTCTCTGCCCAACCCTCATCTTTCATCCTACAAATCTCACCTCCCCCTCAGGCTCCTCTCTCTCCTCACTCATCCCCATCTCTAGCTCATGGGGCTCCTACTCAGCTCTGATCTCTTCCTGGGCCCCCCTTCGTCATCTACTCCTCGTCGCCCTACCTGGTTGTCCTCTAGCCCCTGTCTTGCCCTGTCCTCCATCCTGTTGTCCTGCAGCCCCTACATCCTCCCATCCAAACTTGCTCCTCACCTGCACTCTCCTCAACTGCACTCTACTCCCTATGCCCATATGTTGTCCCATCGCTCCTGCCTCCACCTCAGGCACATCCAACATCTCCACCTTCGGCCCCCTCTCCTCTACCTGCCATGTTGCATCCTCTAACCCCCTCCCATCATCTAGTTGTGTTGCATCCATCTCCTCCCTTGCATCCATCCTCACTCTATGCCTCCTTTGTTGTCTCCTCCCCCTCCTCATCCTCTTCGGTTGTCTTGCGACCTTCATCTCATCCTATCCTCCAACCTATTGTCTTGCAACCCCTACATCCTCCTATTGCCCCACGGCCCCAACTGCCTCCTGTCCTCTTTGTTGTTGTCCCCTCCTCTCTCTGCCCTTTCTAGCCAATAGTCACTCATCATCTTATCCAAATCCTAAGGCCCCCACAATGGGCTACTCTAGTGTAATCCTATCCCACCGGTGGTTGAGGAACACTTGGTGTATCACATTATCACCCTTGCATCTGCCCCCCAACAGCCCTCCCTGGATATGCCACTAGAAATAACGTCTCCCAGTGATCTCTAGAAAACCTCAGTGAGATCGGCTCCCCCAATGGCCACTCTCGGTTGATTCATTGAAACATGTCAGGACCCGCCAGAATATATTGTACCACCCCAAACTATCAAGTCACTCTATCTAGCTTGTGCGCCTCAACTATGCGAGGCTGACTCCCAACTAAGAAGCATATGGACACAAAGTAGCCTATTGTCTCACCTCATAATCCCTCCATCTCATAAATTGTTGAAACATGTATGGACGCCATACTATGTGCTCCTCCCACAAGTCATCAAAGACTCTCCTCCATCCATCCATATCCCCCTACATCTCATAATGCGAAACCCAGCCCTCATCTTGCCCGTACCACCAGGCTACAAGTGTTGTCTCCTCCACCCATCCTCTTCTCACCACTAATGGCCTAGCAATACTAATATGCTCCCAATCCCATACCTAAAATAAAGTCACATGTGTCACACTCAATGTCTCTCGATAGCATATCACATGCATATCTTTGTACAAATGTGCTAGTACACACGTGCCCCATGAAAACTATCCCTCTCACCCCTTGACAATATGTCGGATCACCTCCATATACTATAAACTACATAAGCACCTACTCTAGTCTGGCAGCAATATCCCATTGATCATTCCTCATAGAAAAAGTGGTAGTGGTGGCACCGTCAATGACAAACATCAATCCACATCTAACTGCCCTTTCTGCACGGGCATATTGTCTCATCCAAACAACACCCCTATGGTGTGATCTAGCTCAGCCCCTATTGATACCACCTCACTCACTAGACGCCCTACTATGGGTAGCCTCAGAATGCGCCATACATCCTCTAGTGTCATTGTCATATCCCTCGTCGGAAGATGGAATGTCAATGTCGTTGAACTCCATCACTCTATGAGTGCTGTTAGTATGGCCTGATGTGCTATGATCCTTGGGTAGCCTAATAAGTGCAGTAATCTAGCCTTCACTAGTGCATGGTGATTCACTCTGTTCATAGTCACCATAGTCACCACCATCACCTCTGAGTGTCTCTCATTCTGCAGTGAATCAAAACTTTGCATCCTTCATAACCCACATGTTAGTCCACTTCATTCTTGACCCCAGAACATCATTTTTCTCTTCTCTTCTTTTGTCTTTCAATTCTTCTCTCTCCCCCTAGGTTCCCCCAATTTTGGGCGGACCCACCCTCATCCAAGGCAGACCCACCTGTGCTTGGGGCAGACCCGCCCCAACGTGGGGCTGACCTGCCCTACCGTGGGGCGGACCTCCCTTTGTCTGGGAAAAACTCGCCCTAGCGAGGGACAGACCTGCCCCTATTTGGGGCGAAATTGCCCCATCTCATGGCGAATCCACCCCCAAGAACTCTTCTAACTACCCATTGTTTTTCAACCCACTTGACAAAAAATCAAATATTTTCCTCTAACCCATTTTCCTACCCTACCTCGAAAACAAAACCCAACTTTTCAAACTGGCATAAAAACTTTAAAAATATATTAAAATTCTTAAAATACCATAAATGGTTTTGTTTTTAACCTGGCGTGGGATTGTGCACTTGCAGTAGAATCTCCACACCTCGTCCCCCCAGTGGATAATATCTGAGTCATAATCCTCTGATATCGTGGCTCCTCATTTTCTTCCTCTCCTCTTCTCTCTCTCTCTCTCTCCACTGCTACAATGCAAATGAGGTGAGGTAATTTCTAAAATTACCTTATATAAATTTTCCCTCCTTTTTAACCTTTTTAAAATAAAGGGTATTATTTACCTTTTATTTAAACTTTTTTTCCTTCAACTAATCCTCCAACTTCCTGGGGCCGCCATTTGAAAACTGTGCGTTCGATCAACTCCATTCAAAACTCAAACCTGCCTAGTTTTTCTCCCTCTATACAACTATGCCCTTTTTTTTCTCATATCGAGAAGTCATCTGGGGCCCCTTTTTCTTCCCCAACTGCCCTCTTGAGGGGGCATACCCTACAATTTTTCCCCATTCCTCCGTCATGATCATTTCCTCGCAAGATTGGGGAATCTCCCTTCATTCCCTTGCGTTTGGGCAGCTCACACGTCTCCTCTCATGCTGAGGCATCAATTTATAGTCGCTTCCTCTATAGAGTCATCTGCATTTTCTTTTCTTCGAAACACTATTATTCTAACAATATTTCAAAGATGGGAAAAATGTAGACATCCAAATTTGACCACTTTCATATGGTCAAAATTGTCTACTCTATTCATCTATTCATCTATTTTGTCAATATTATCTATTCATCAATATTTATTTAATTAATATTTCATCTTTCTACCTAAAGTTTCTAAAGTATTTAATTTAACAATTAAGTACTTTACCTTACACCTTTTCTTCTCTAAATTAAATAAACATGTCAATTTATTTAATTTAGTCATTTGACCTTTTTAAATCATTTTTTAAATTCTTTGTTTCCTCTCTCTTGGTCACATCCTCCATAATCCTCTTTTAATCTAGATTAATTTAATTAATTCATGATTAGGATGTGCACACCCTTAATCAAGGATTAATGTCACATCCTCCAACTTTTCCCACTTACTTCTAATCCCTTATTAATTTCCTTAACCATGTATTTGCACAACCTTAATCTAATCAGCTTACCACATTTAGCATACCTTTTTGGTCAACCTTTACATGTTTCATATTTAGCATTGACTCTCTTTCCCATGTGAATTTTTAATTCACATTTATTCACCCAAGACTCCTCTCTTCCCCATATGAATTTTTAATTCTCATTTATCCTTCCAAGGCTCTTCTTATTCCCATGCAAGTTCTAGAAGATTTGACTTGTCACATCACTCACATGTGCCAAAGTCTTCTAGAACCTTTAACCTGTCACATCACTCACATGTGTCAAAATCCTACATTTTTGGAAACCTTGTTTTTTCCACTAGATTCTTCCAATCATGTGAATTTTTAATTCACATTTATTTTCCCAACTATTTTCCTATTCCCCATGGAGATTTTTGAGGAATTCTAAAATTCTTCGAGTGTCACTTTCATTCTCACTTGGGGACAAGAAGTTCCTTTTTGAGGAAATATTTTCATCTCCCAATGTACTTTCAAGGTACATGTCCTTCCACATCATTTTTCCTTATTCCACCTCACTTACACCTCATCACATTCTTGGCCACTTCACCCTCCACATGTCAATATGTGAGGGCTTGTGAGTCCTCAACTCACCATAGCCCTTCACAATGGCCATGGTGGCACAATCTTGACTGTTGAATTCTCTAGAGAATTCAAATTCTTCTATAAATACCCCCTCATCTAATGCATTTATATAACTTAGCCATTTTGCACCCTTATGCTCTCAAATTTATAAGCCATCTTCAAGTCATCCTCTTGCATTGTAGCACTTGTATTAGCTCATATTATCATCCACATTGCACCCACATTGTTCATCTTGCACCCATCTTCATTATACATCCATCTAAGGAGCGCATATCTTCAACAACATCAAGGGCCAACCAAGGAGTCGGCACAAAAGGTATAATCATTATTTTTTTTATCTTTCATTTGTGTTTTCTTCCTTAGGCTAATCATTTGAGGTGATCTTGTGTTTTGATTTGCATTCTAGTTTAGTTAGTTTGCATACTTAGATTAGGATAAAAACACCAAGTTCATAGTAATCATCACATTTTTTTATTAATAGCCTGTCAAAGATTGTTGCCCTTTTGCACTTTGGACCTTTAAGGGATTGAGTTGGTTGAACGTAGCTTAGAGCGATTTGACATGTTTAGGTGCAAAAGAAGACTATTCCTAGCATAAACTTACCCATCTAGATGTGTTGGAATAATTATTTTGGTCACACGAGTTGCAAAACGAAAGTTGCACCACTTTACAATGCTTGCAATTGACACTTTTTCCATCAAGTCAAAATTGAACACCACGGAAAAATGACTCCAAGATAACAAAAAATGAGAGAGGTTATTGTAGAGGTTCCCTACATGATCCCAATGTCTCAGAAGAAATGGCCATAACTAACATGGTATTTGGGTAACATGTCGTCAGATATTGCTTCCCTTTTGCAATTTGGACTGTTAAGGGATTACGTTGCATGAATTACAAATGTTTGAGGGGAGCAATAAATTTCAAAATTTGAGTAAATATCAATACAAATGTTTATGTGAATAGACTATATGCTATATTGATATTGATATATAATCATTAGGTTGATTTTTTTTAATAAATGAAATTTTTATAATAAGTTAGTCAATTGGTGCTAGTTATAATTGTTAGGGTTAGAGATGGCAGATCTAATAATTAAATGCAGATTTAATAAACAAAATAGAGAAACTAAAACATGCACAGAATAAATCATAACACATAATTTAACGTGGTTCACCCAATCTGGGCTACATCCACCAAACCACAGCATCCAATACTTTTATTATCCAGTGAAAAACCTGTTACAATCTTGCGAATAATCGCGTTTTTCATTAGACAATAATACCCATCTGAATCCCCTTTCACCAAGCTTAGAAGCTTCCATATTTTTAGGTTCTACAAAATCGGATTTTTCTTTTTTCATTGATTTTTCCCTTTTTCGGTGATCACGCAAAAAAGTAGGAAGAAAATTTTTCTCGGGGGTTGCCGCCCCTGAACCCCCGCCCGAGGCCTGGCTCGGCCCCGAACCCCAGCAAGGTCAGGGGGTCGGGGTGTACAGTATACCATAGGCTATATAGTATAGCATGATCAATCACCACATACCAACAATCTCCCACTTGGAGACTGATCCTGGACAACACTACTGCAAATACAGCTCCCACTGGAAAATAAGTACCTTGGACCCTGCTACTCTATTATACTTGAATTCAACCTTGAAGGCCAACCAAAGCTGAAGAGGAGCTCAGCTTCTCCCTTGGCACCGCCTTCGTAAACATATCTGCTAGATTTACATCTATATGTGTCTTGTCCAACTTGACTTGTCCATCCTCCAACACCGACCTAATGAAATGATATCTCAATTGTATGTGTTTTATTTTAGAATGCAAGGTAGAATTATTTGCAAGATGTATAGCACTCTAACTGTCTGTAAACAAATAATTTCTAGCCTATTGTTTTCCCAATTCATCCATGAAAAGTTGCAGCCATATCATCTCCTTTGTCACCTCTATTGCAGCAACATACTCTGCCTCTATGGTGGATAAAGCAACCACCTTTTGCAGTCAAGAAATCCAACTCACTACTATCCCACCAACTATAAATACATGACCTATGGTATTCCACCTGGTATCTATATCCCCTGCTAAATCTGAGTCAACATAGCCTTTTAAATCAGTATTAGAGCCCCCAAAACATAAACAATTATTGGATGTACCTCTCAAATACCTGAGAATCCATTTTACTGCATTCCAATACTCAACTCCGGGATGACTCAAATACCTGCTAACAACTCCTCTGACATGTGCAATATCGGTCGGTGCATACCATGGCATACATCAAACTACCTCGTGAAGCATATGGTACCTTGGACATTTTTTCTTCCTCCTCTTGTGTCTTTGGATACATATCCTTAGTCAATTTAATATGACTAGGCAAAGGTGTGCTAACAACTTTTACATTCTCCATATGAAATCTCTGCAACACCTTTTCAACATAATTAGCCTGAGATAAAAACAATTTTCTATTTTTCCTATCTCTACGAATTTTCATACCAAGGATTTGTTTTGCTGCCCCCAAATCCTTCATAGCAAAGACTTTGCTAAGCGTTGTTTTCTCAACTCTCTTATGTGAGGGTCCATGTTAGACCCCGCTACAAACATATCATCAACATATAAACATAAAATAATGTAGCTATCATCATCTAACCTCTTAAAATAAACACAATGGTATGAATTACACCGACTGTAGCCATGCTCAGCCATAAAACTATCAAATTTCAAGTACCATTTCCGAGGTGCTTGCTTCAAGCCATATAAACTTTTCTTCAATCTGCACACTAGTTCTCCTTACCTTTGACCTCAAATCTTTATGGTTGTTCCATATATATTTCCTCTTCCAAATCACCATGGAGAAAAGTTGTTTTAACATCAAGTTGTTCTAAATGCAAATCTTTAGCAACCACAATACTTAAAATAGTACGAATAAAAGTCATTTTAACAACTGAAGAAAAGATTTCATCAAAATCAA